>JAJLSR010000008.1:0-377493 GCA_030567635.1 Nakazawaea wickerhamii
AAGAGTTGTGCTGACTGTCAAAGTTGATGTACATGATGTGCTTGAGCTCAATGAGCTAATCTCAGATGAAGAGAACAATGAACTGAATGAGGAGGTCTCACCATATGAGCTAGATTCAACGCTGGATGCATGACTCGAGATCAAACTTGATTCAACACTGGATGGGTAACTAGAGATCAAACTAGAAACAAAACTAGAAGCGACACTAGATGGATAACTAGAGATCAAACTTGATTCAACACTAGAAGCGACACTTGATGGATAACTAGAGATCAAACTTGATTCAGCACTGGATGGTACACTAGATGGATAACTAGAGATCAAACTGGATGAGACACCAAATGAGTAACTTGAAATCACACTAGATGGAACACTAGATGGATAGGTTGATATCAAACTTGATTCAACACTAGAAGCAACACTAGAAGCAACACTAGATGGATAGGTTGATATCAAACTAGATGGAACACTAGATGGATAGGTTGATATCAAACTAGATCCGACATTAGATGGGTAACTAGAGATCAAACTTGATTCAGCACTGGATGGTACACTAGATGGATAACTAGAGCTCCAAATAGATGAACCACTGGATGGTACACTTGATATCAAACTAGATTCAACACTTGATGGGTGACTGGATATCAAACTAGATATCAAACTTGATGGTCCACTTGAAGGGTAACTAGAGATCAAACTAGATACAAAACTAGAAGCGACACTAGATGGATAACTAGAGATCAAACTTGATTCAACACTAGAAGCGACACTTGATGGATAACTAGAGATCAAACTTGATTCAGTACTGGATGGTACACTAGATGGATAACTAGAGATCAAACTGGATGAGACACCAAATGAGTAACTTGAAATCACACTAGATGGAACACTAGATGCACCAGTAGATGGATAACTTGTAATCACACTAGATGGTACACTTGATGATCCAATGTATGTAGTTGATGTTGATGGAGTAAGTGTTGTGCTGACTGTCAAAGTTGATGTACAAGAAGTGCTTGAGCTCAATGAGCTAATCTCAGATGAAGAGAACAATGAGCTCAATGAGGAAGCCTCACCGTATGAGCTAGATGCAACGCTAGATGGGTAACTGGAGATCAAACTAGATACAAAACTAGATGGTACACTAGATGGATAACTAGAGACCAAACTAGATACAACGCTGGATTCAACACTGGATGGGTAGCTAGAGATCAAGCTAGATGCAATACTAGATGGTGGACTAGAGACCAAACTGGATGCAGCACTTGATGGTCCACTTGATGGTCCATTTGATGCATAGCTAGAGATCAAACTAGATACAAAACTAGATGCACCAGTAGATGGATAACTTGTAATCACACTAGATACAACACTAGATGCACCAGTAGATGGATAACTTGTAATCACACTAGATACAACACTAGATGCACCAGTAGATGGATAACTTGTAATCACACTAGATGGTACACTTGATGATCCAATGTATGTAGTTGATGTTGATGGTGTAAGTGTTGTGCTGACTGTCAAAGTTGATGTACATGATGTTCTTGAACTCAATGAGCTCAGGGAGGAGGTCTCACCATATGAGCTAGATGCAATGCTGGATGGGTAACTGGATATCAAAGTAGACACAAAACGAGAAGCAACACTTGATGGATAACTAGAGATCAAACTTGATTCAATACTAGAAGCAACACTTGATGGATAATTAGAGATCAAACTTGATACAGCACTGGATGGTACACTAGATGGATAACTAGAGATCAAACTTGATACAGCACTGGATGGTACCCTAGATGGATAACTAAAGCTTAAACTCGAGGATGCACCTGAAACACTTGATGGTACATTTGATGGATAACTAGAGCTCCAAATAGATGAACCACTGGATGGTACACTTGATATCAAACTAGATTCAACACTTGATGGGTAACTGGATATCAAACTTGATGGTCCACTTGATGCATAGCTAGAGATCGAACTAGATACAACACTAGATGCACCAGTAGATGGATAACCTGTGATCAAGCTAGATGGTGCGCTAGATGATCCAATGTATGTAGTTGATGTTGATGGAGTGAGAGTGGTACCAATAGTAGACGTTGATGTACAAGAAGTGCTTGAGCTCAATGAATTAATCACGGATGAAGAGAACAATGAACTCAATGGTGATGTCTCACCATATGTGCTAGATGGTGAACTGGATGGATAGCTTGAGATTATAGTCGATGGGACACTGATTGAATAACTTGAAATCAAGCTAGATGAACCACTCAATGAACCACTAGAGATCAGGCTTGACTCGACGCTAGATGGAACATTAGATGAGACACCAAATGAATAGCTTGAGATGACAGTTGATTCAACACCAGATGGTGCACTAGATGGAGAACTAGAGCTGAAGCTAGATACAACACTAGATGCACCAGTAGATGGATAACTTGTAATCAAACTAGATGGTGCACTAGAAGATCCAATGTATGTAGTTGATGTTGATGGTGTAAGTGTTTTGCTGACTGTCAAAGTTGATGTACAAGAAGTGCTTGAACTGAATGAATTAATCTCGGATGAAGAGAAAAGTGAACTGAATGAGGAGATCTCACCATATGAGCTAGATGATAAACTTGAGATCAGACTCGATGGAACACTTGATGGTGCGCTAGATGGGTAACTAGAAATCAAACTTGATTCAGCACTGGATAGAACACTCGATGGTACACTCGATGGTACACTGAATGATACACTAGATGATGCACTAGATGATGCACTAGAAATCAAGCTAGATGAGCCAATGTATTTTGTTGATGTTGATGGTGTGAGAGTAGTACCAATAGTTGAAGTTGATATACAAGAAGTGCTTGAACCCAACGATGTTGCTTCAGATGAGGAAACTGGTAAAGATGAAATACTTTCAACAGATGAGTTTGGAACTGCGGTGCTGAAAGAACCACTTTCAGAATAGCTTGAAACCACACTTGATACCACGCTGTATGAATAAGTAGATATTGAAGCAGATGAAAAGCTCAAAGGTGTACTAGATGTAGAACCTGAAGTTAAGCTCAAAGATTCAAATGGTGTTGATGCCGCGGAGCCGCTTGGTGCTGAACTCGAAAATTGAATTGATGTTGAAACTGGTGAGCTGCTTGCTGGTGAACTCGAAATCAAATTTGTAGAACCAACGCTACTTGATTCACTAGTGGCAATTGAAGTTACAACTGAGCGAGACACGGCCAGAGAACTTGTACTGATATATGTGGTAGATGTCTTCGGTGGAATTGTAGTACTGATAGTAGATGTGATCGTACATGAAGTGATCGAATTCAAAGAAGTTGATTCGGTAGATGTCAATTCTAAACTTGATGAGATACTTTCAACCGATGAACTTATGGAGATACTTTCAACTGATGAGGTAGCAGGAGTGCTAGATACAACAGCTGATGAACTCAATGAGACACTTTCAACCGACGAAGTAGCAGGAGTGCTAGATACAACAGTCGAAGCAACGGTTGACGGTATGCTCGATGTTGGAACAGATGATTCACTTGACTCTATACTTGATGTGGAAAATTCCACAGAACTAACAGCAGTAGATGGTGAAGACAAAATTTGTGACAATGAACTTGGCTTCATGAGTGAAACGCTTGAAGTTAAAAGTGATGAGGAACTTATTCTCGAAGTCGTTGGTGTTGTTGTTGTTGATTGGACGCTTGATGAAAGATATACAGTAGAAGTATTTGGTGGGATGGTAGTCAGCAAAATAGATGTCTCAGTACAACTTGTACTTGGAGAAGAGTTTGATACTAAACTTGAAGTAGAAGCAACCGAACTGGAAACCAGAGATGAAGTCGCTACATTAGAAGTAGAAAGTTCGACTAATGAAGTACTGCTGAAAGATGATGATGTTGCTGTTGTTGTGTATAATGACGATGAACTTTCAGATTCCAGAACAGAGCTCGATTCAATGATTGGAGTTGAAGTTGTATCCAAAATTGGTTGTGAAGTTGACTCGATGACACTTGTGGTGGTTCCCCATTCTGGAGTAGATTCAGTACTTGGAGTAGACTCAATTGCACTTGAAGTCTTTTCCCAAAGTGGAGCACTTGTAGTAACTTCCCATTCTGGAGTAGACTCAATTGCACTTGAAGTCTTTTCCCAAACTGGAACACTTGTGGTAGCTTCCCATTCTGGAGTAGACTCAATTGCACTTGAAGTCTTTTCCCAAACTGGAGCACTTGTGGTAGCTTCCCATTGTGGAGTAGACTCAATTGCACTTGAAGTCTTTTCCCAAACTGGAGCACTTGTGGTAGCTTCCCATTCTGGAGTAGACTCAATTGCACTTGAAGTCTTTTCCCAAACTGGAGCACTTGTAGTAACTTCCCATTCTGGAGTAGATTCAGTGCTTGGTGTTGACTCTATACTTGAATTGACTTCCCAAACTGGTGTACTTGTAGTGGCTTCCCATTCTGGAATTGAAGTTGATTCAATTGCACTTGAAGTCTTCTCCCAAACTGGAGCACTTGTAGTAACTTCCCATTCTGGAGTAGACTCAATTGCACTTGAAGTCTTCTCCCAAACTGGAGCACTTGTAGTAGCTTCCCATTCTGGAGTAGACTCAATTGCACTTGAAGTCTTCTCCCAAACTGGAGCACTTGTAGTAGCTTCCCATTCTGGAGTAGACTCAATTGCACTTGAAGTCTTTTCCCAAACTGGAGCACTTGTAGTGGCTTCCCATTCTGGAGTAGATTCAGTGCTTGGTGTTGACTCTATACTTGAATTGACTTCCCAAACTGGTGTACTTGTAGTGGCTTCCCATTCTGGAATTGAAGTTGATTCAATTGCACTTGAAGTCTTTTCCCAAACTGGAACACTTGTAGTGGCTTCCCATTCTGGAATTGAAGTTGACTCAATTGCACTTGAAGTTTCTTCCCAAGTAGAAGTCTTGATCCAATTAGGAGCAGTAGTAGTCAGTAAAGAAGAAGTAGTCCAAAACCCTGTTTTTGACGTAACATCCTTTTTTTGACTTGTAATTGAACTGGAAGATAAAGTTAAAGTTTCCGTGATACAAGTGATGGATGCAGAGCAAGCATCATCTGCGGTAACTGTCTTAGTTCCACGAGCAATTGACGTTGAAGTGATAGTTGAACATTCTAAGATGATTGAGTTAGTACTGGCTTATTTCGATATCGATTTAAGTCTCTTAATCAATTGACAATTTGCTTTGGGTTCCCATTGCGCTATCAATTTTTTTCGAGATGTAATTTTTTTCCCTCTCTCATTTTAAAGACATACCTGAAGATGATGATGTTTTGAAAAATCTTTTATTAATTTCATTTCCATTTCTTGGAACATACAGAGATTCTGAGTACTCTATATAGCTCCAAGCTAGAAATAATATCAATAACAAATTCCAAATCATGATAATGATGAATCTAATTAATTACAAATTATTGTAATAAAACAATTAATCAAATTTTATTAATCAAGAGAATTTAATTCAAATATTTAGATGAAGTAGAATCGATAAAAAATAATTTAACTCAGATCTTGACTTGTATAAATGGGTTCCAATTATTAGAGAATTGCTATAATTGAAAAAAGCATTTAAGACATACATTGGGCGCTTTCCATTATTTTCAATTAATTATCATGTATCAATTAAGTCCCACATTAGTTAAAATAACTGCTAAGGTGATAAAAACCGCCTTAAGCCCAAATTACAATTAAGTGTTAAAACTAACTATTAAATCACTACTTGCCCACATTTTGTAAAGATCTTTAAGACCAAATTTCTCAATTGGGGAACTTGATGTATGCATAGAAGGTATATGGTACTTATTCTAGATGAATATTAGGGCGTCTTTAACAGTAATTGTCAAATATTTATTGCATTTTGACTATATAATAAAAGGGGAACATTAAAGAAACCGCCTGCAATTTTCACATTTCTCATTGCATAAATTATGCAGTGGTGTACATTTAAGCGATACGTAACCGAGGGCAATTTTGCTGCGTATTGTGAACATTGTAACGGTTTATATGGGTGGAATAAAGTGGGAAAGATACGGTAAATTAGAGTGAATTCTTGTAATCTCAATGAGTATATGTCATCAATGGTGTGATCTGTAACATCTAGATACCGCTATTTCCCCATACTATTCAAAATAATGGAATATAATAAGTAAATGTAGTCGGCTAAATTAAAAGTTATTGAAATTTTGGGCGTTAAGGGGAGTCTTAAGACAAAGACAAAGGAAAAAAAGTTTTTCATCGGAGGTTTGTATCACATTTTCTCAATGCCGCCTATACTACTGTGGGAAATTTATTATTGTATAGTGATAAAGATTATGTTTACGCCTTAAAGAAGGTCACACAGATTGATCATTCACTCAGTAACTAATTTATATTGTAAATCACTTTATATAAATCGGATTTTCATCTATCTTTGCATACAGGGGAGTACTTTCTCACTTTGTACCTTAGAGATCAACTAATATATATTCCCTAGAACTGCTTGTTGATGAGTAAGATTTTTTTTGCAGGATATACAAGATATAGTGTCTATTAATATCACCACTTCAAGTATACGTCATACAGCAAATCTTCTTCTAGTAAAATAGATTTAGACTGTATGAGTTTCAAATCTTTAACATAGATTTTGTCCCCCAGTTTTTGTTCACCCAATTGTTTCACCGTCTCAGCAAATGATATCTTTAAAACTTTCTCCACCGTAGTCAAGGTCTCGCCCAATGATTTTATTAACCCGTCCAGTTCATTGTGATATTTATAAAATCTATCCATTAGCAATGCACTAAACAAGTCACCACTGCCTGAAAAGCTAGCATCTATCACTGGCAGCTTGAAATAAAATGGTTCATTACCTTGAGTAGATCCTGCGCAATATATCACTTTGTCTAAATATACCGACGTTATCACCACATTGGGGACATCATATATGGAATGAAACTTCAGTATAGATTTTTTCAAATCACTTAATGAATTTATCTTTGTATCTGTCAATACTTCCATTTCAAATTGATTCGGTGTAACTAATTTAACATTGCCAGTCTTTAACATCTCCTCGTATATAGGTATCACCTCTTTGCTAACGTACAATTTCCCATTATCACCCAATACTGGATCCAATACCCATATACAGTCTGAATTATGGTTCTCGATATAGTCTTTACACACTTGGCCGACAATATCAAGACTCGAGGCATCGGCAACGTAACCGGTTAACAAAGTGTCATATACGCATCCGATATTCATTAACCCACGATAAATGTCTTCTATCTCTGTACTCGTTGTCCTTACTCCGGTAAATTTCCCATACCCTGGATGGTTGGAGAAATTAACAGTATTTAATGAATCTACATCCCAACCACGATACTGAAGAGGAAATGTAGCGGCTCTGTTCCCGACATAACCGTGCACAACGTGTGATTGAATCGATAGCACCCTCTTGATAACGGGTTCTTCGTCTTTTGACATTGCCATTGTACCACTCTCCATCTATGATCTACACTCTACAGCAGATAAGCTCTCCCGTCTCCAGTGTACGAGATAAATTTTTGTGCCACTACAACACATGGCCTAATCGGGAATAATTGTACATCAACGCACTACTCTGTATATTATAACTACTTTGCTCTCACTCTATCAATCATATCTATTAAGAGTACATTACAACGTGTAAGGATTGTTTAAGGGAAACACGGTACCACTACCACAGACTAGGATTTGAGCATAACCTCAAGTAAAATACAAGGTTTAGAGGCAGATTGTACTGCAACACACGACACAACCTTCTGTAGATCTCTTCCTAATAAGCTTATCCTTATCCGACACACCACTAACTAGTTTGGTGTATTTGGTGTTGTCATAACATAATAGTGCTCCGTATATCAAACAAAGATACAAAACGCGGTTCGTGATTTTTTTAAAAAAAATAAAATCTTTGTAAAAACGCGAACTGAGCAGAAAAGACGCGGTTTATTATAGGAGAAAAGAGCAACAAACAAAGATTCCTCCTTGCAAATGAATGGTATTTGGCATTTTATTAAATTATTATTCTAATAGAAAAAACTATTATAGAGAAAGTAGTTTCATTTATCTAAAATTCTATCCGTTGCATATATCATTTTAACAATTTCATATTCACTTCAAATTATTTATCGTTCATTTTAATTATTATTTTGACTACAAAGTTATCATCATTAAAGGATTTAGTATCCTCATTTTATATTTAGTTTTATCTATATCTACAAGAAAATTTTGAGTTTTTTATTTGATTCTTTCCACGTGAATTTTTAATAATTGATTTAATCATGGGTATCAATAACAATACTCGTTATCCATTACTGGAAATTCAAGAAGAATCCAGTAATCATTCAAATTATGCCATGTTGCAACATACACTTCCAACAGTCACGATCACTACATCACCAATAAACGCCAACGAAAATGATCAAAATAGTAAATCAGATAATAAGTTACCGACGTTAACTACACCACCACAAACGGTGACAAGATCGATCACTAATGCTGCTGTCGTGAATAGATCTCTGGAAGCAGATACTTCATTCGATAAAGGCACGAAATTCAAGAGATTGAAAAAGACAAAGCCTACGACTTTACTTTCACCTGCGTTTTCGTCACCACCAACAACAAAGATGGATAAATCAATGGGTTTACCACCACCACCAGAATTACCAAAATTTGTCACTAATACACAATCAAAGCCTAAACTCAGTTCTAAAAAAGAGAAATCTCAAGAAGATATCGATGAATTGAATAGACAAGTACCACCACCTGAATTGATGCCAAAAGTTATCGACACTTCCACAGATTTCACTAAGAAACCACTGTACTCATACGCGATGTTAATTGGTATGTCGATATTGAGAGCTCCAAATAGAAGACTCACTTTGTCTCAAATATATAATTGGATCTCAGATACTTTCAAATACTACAAGAAGGGAGACGTTGGTTGGCAAAATTCAGTGAGACATAACTTATCTTTAAATAAAGCCTTTGTTAAGAGTGCTAAATCTAAAGATAGGAAAGGTCATTTCTGGCATATCGCAAAGGATTACGAATATCAATTTTATTTGGGTAAAGGTGCTGCCGCGTCGACAATTGCACTGAGTCAAAAGGCCATTCGTACCAATTCTGATCCTATCTTAGTCAGGGATGACCAGTCACATAAGAGAAGTTTCCCATCTTATAATAATAGGAATCTTGATGACGATGAAGCCACCAGTGATGAAGAAGATAACGACACTGAACCTGGTATTGGTCACGACGATGACGATTACACCGATGACAACGATGAAGATGAAACTGTCCGTATCGACACCATGGCTCAGACTCCGAGATCTAAGATCATACATAGACAATATGATGATGATTCAGATTTCAGTATCACTAGAAATTCATCACAACTGTTACAAAGGTACTTATTACATAAGAGAACTGCGTCACAGGAGGATAACTCATTACAACATCCAGCAAAGAGAAGATTACAACCTTCCTCTGCGGGTGCTGGTCAATTAGCTCCAGGTAATATACCGAATTTACAACCTCCTTCACCGTATTGGTCACTGTCCGCTAGTGGTGATAGAGTCATATTTGGATTATTGAAGACTCCACCAAAGATGCAAAGTCATTCCACCAATTCTAACACTACATCGCAGACTTCGATATTTGATTCACCTTTACAATTACAAGCACCAACACATCCATCATCGATAACTCAAAATAACAGATATCAACAATTTACATCATCTTTTAGTTGTAATTCCAATTTTGATTTATCTCCAATAAAAGGTACAGAGACAGGACCATTACTTGAACCATTGACACCTGGACAAGTTTTCTCAATTAATATTAATAATAATTTGTCCTCAATAGGTAATAGTCTTGCACTGTCTTTAAACAATCCTTCCACGCCGTCGACTTTAAAGACTCCATTCAATAATAAGACAAGTCTAAGTGCGATGAAAACTCCCGGATCATCAGTGATGAAAAAGATTTGGAATTCTCCTTCTTATTTAGACGATTTTTATACATCTCCAGTGGTAAATAAGGGAATTCATTTCGCGGAGGAGGAAGTTGTTGTATCTAGTACGAGACTGTTTGGGTCTCCATCTAAGGAAAAGAAACAGGGATAGTGCATATGGTGGTTGATTGGGTTTTATTTTTGTAAAGGGGTTCATATTTTTATTATTAAGTATAGAAGATTTTAATTTATGGTGAAGAAAAATAATTTGGTTGTGGGATTGCGTTTTGTTTTGTTTTGTTATTTAGAAGTTGATTTTGATTATAATGGATTTTTATTTGTGTTTTTGTATTCTTATATTTATATTATATCTAGAGATTTATTTAATATGATTAGTATCTTATGTTTAGAATTTCTTTAGTACGACTAGATGTCCTTTCTTGTTATATCTTTCTAGGATTATGTAAAAAAAAAAAAAAACGTGTTAACGACACCAGCAGGATTTGAACCAGCGCGGGCAGAGCCCAGAAGATTTCGAGTCTTCCGCCTTAACCACTCGGCCATAGTGCCAGTAAACACGACCAATACTAGAGAAAAATTCAAATAGAGTTGTGGAGGGTTTGTGTACTGTTCTTTAATTAAAAATTATTTACTATTTTATATACAATATATACAGTTTTTATTGACGATAAATTCTATCTTTATCATCCATATAAGGTCTTAACACTTCAGGAATGGCAATTGACTCCGTTTCAGGGTCATAAAAGTTCTCTATAATGGCAACAATACAACGTGGAATAGCTACTGCTGTACCGTTTAAAGTATGAACATATTTTAATTCACCAGTTTTGGTCTTATGTCTGATATTAAGTCTTCTAGATTGGTACTCGAGACAATTCGATGACGAAGTCAATTCACCCCAATTACCACGACCTGGCATGTAAGCTTCGATATCAAATTTCTGATACAGTGGTGCTCCAAGATCGTTAGCTGGCATATTTAGTACTTTTGCAGTGAGTCCCAATGATTCTATGAATTGTTTTTGAAATGATACAAGTTCCATTAATATAGAGGATGATTTGGTGGTGTCATTCTCTGAAAAGACAAATAATTCCACCTTGGTGAATTCATGAACTCGGTATAATCCCTTAGTATCCTTACCACGAGCACCGGCTTCTGCTCTATAACTACGACTAACACCAACAAGTTTTGACGGCGTAGATAAGTCGTCATACACAGAGTTCATCGCGTAGCCGGCAAGTGGGATCTCCGCGGTACCGATCATGCACAAAGAATCATTCAGTAATTCATAAACTTGTTGTTCATTATTTTGATCTCTTGGTTTGAAACCACAACCATCTGCTACTTCTGATCTCACTATAGATGGAGGAGTACACATTTGGAACCCAGCTTTTCTAGCCAATTTCAATGCGTATTGTACTAATGCTTGCTCTAATAATGCACCATCTCCAATGAGATAGTACCATGAATTACCCGATACTTGTGCTGCTTTTTGGAAATCAATAATACCTAATTTTTCAGCTATCTGTTTATGATCAAATCTTGAATCTTCTTTCTCTTCGATCTGTTTAGGATTCAACATTTCCACTAACACAGGTTCATCATGTACCGAGCTTTCGATATCGTTAGGTAATGACTCAGCTTTCTCATTTAAAGCCGATTTAACATCTACTAATTTATTTTCATTTTCCTTGATAAGAGACTTTAAATCTTTAAGACCATCTATCATGGAACGATCTTTAGTCTTCTGGAACTTCTCTTCTAACGTGCGTCTCTGATGTTTGCTTTCTCTAACTTGTTGATCTAATTGAACAAATTGCTTGTATAATGGTTTGATCATTCGACAATTTTCCAATACGTACAGAGGCATTTCCCTCCTCTGTATTCCATGAGCGATACTCGTTTCATGCTCTATTATACTTTTGTAATCGAATATAGGTCTCTTGAGTATACTCTGCCTCAGCAGTATGTTTTTAGACATGTTTGTCAATATTTCATCAAAATATCCAATTCACCTCATCCCTGGATTTAAATTTTTATCTCGAAATAAAAAACTTGTAAAAACTGTAAGATATAGATTATTAATATACAGAAAATGCCAAAGGCTACATTTGGATCATCAAAGAAGCAGCCGAGAGGCTTTAAAGAGATAGAACCGACTTTGAATGAGTTTGAAGAGAGTTTAAAAGAAGTACAAAGAGATAAGAAGTCTATACAGGCGAGAAAGAAGGAATCACTTTGGCCCATATATAGAATACATCATCAAAGATCCAGGTATATATATGATTTATATTATGAGAAGAAACTGATATCACATGAACTATATCAATATCTTTTGAAATACAAATACGCTGATGGTAATTTAATACTGAAATGGAAGAAGCAAGGTTATGAAAATCTTTGTTGTTTAAGTTGTATCACAGTGGGTGAGACAAATCATGGTACTACATGTATATGTAGAGTGCCTAAGGCCACTTTGAAGGAGAAAGAAGGCGATAGTGAAGACGGATTGAAGAAAGTCAAGACGATGCAATGTATTACATGTGGTTGCAGAGGTTGTGCTAGTTCGGATTAAAATTAGATATAAAAAAAGGGTATTGTGTATTTAGTATTGTATAAATTGTATAATATACTATAATTTGGAGTCATTTTTCTCAAAGATGAATTTATTACCAATAGTACCAATATTTTCAATTTGAAATTTGGTATAATCACCATCTTTTAACCATTTTTCAGGTTTGAATCCCATTCCGACACCTTGTGGTGTACCTGTGAAGATTAAATCACCTGGTAATAATGTTGTTCCTTGAGATAAGAATGAAACCAATTCAAAGACTTTGAAAATCATATCACTTGTGGTAGATGATTGTCTTACTTCACCATTAACTTTTGATTCGATCTTTAAAGCATTTGGATCCTTGATCAAGCTTGTGCTTACAATACCAGGACCAATTGGAGCCCAAGTGTCAAACATCTTACCTGTAGAGAATTGAGATCCACCTCTTTCTATTTGCCATGTTCTTTGAGAGACATCATTACCAATAGTATAACCAAGAACATAATTGTGAGCTTGATCGATACTGATATCTCTACCTTCTTTACCAATGACAATCACCAATTCCACTTCGTAATCGACCTTGGCAGGTGGTAATTGAGCAATGATTGGTACTTTGACAGGATCAAAGGGACCAGCAATTGCGGAGATTGGCTTATAAAACAAGACTGGGAATTTAGGAATTGGAGCGTTGATCTCAATGGCATGCTTCCTATAATTCATTCCTAACAATCTCACTGTGCCGATATCTTCCTTGGCCAATGGCAGTAACAAGTGACTTATCTCTTGAACTTCATTGGTAACGATGTAATCAGAAAAGATATCACCAATTATAACATAGGCCGATTTAGCTAAGGAGATATCTTGTGTGTTAGCAGGCAAAATAGCATCTCCATAGTAAACCTTACCGTTCTTTGCAACAAATCTAACCAATCTTTGAAAAGCCATTATAATAATCTCTCTGTATGTCAATAAGAGTTATATCTCAATTTTAATAAATTGATCTTTGTGGATTTTTAAAAATTTATTGCGGGTAAGAGTTTTACACCCCACCCCCACAGTCTCTTTGTACTACGAATTTTAATGTTACATTGAGTTCTATATAAGTGTAATAAATATTTTTGTGGAGATTACAAGACAAGTTCTCTGATTAAAGGATGTGTGTCATCATTTAAGTGAACTATGTCGGCTGCCTTGCCCAATTTGAAAGTCTTGTAGTTTAGCAATACTATGTAAGCGTAATTGAAGTAGTCTTCATTTCTGAATACTCCTAAGATATCATCTTTGAGTTGGAACAAAGTTTGCAGCTTGACATTATGAGGAGCGATGACTTCTCTCAACGTTTGGCGTTGTAATTCTGTGATTTCAGGTAACATGGTGATATAAAATCTTAGCTCATCAATGATGTTTCTATAAAAATTGTTCTTTTCTACATTGAATAATGAAGATTCTTCAATGATTTCCACATCGAGTTCGAGAAGTTTCTTGATATAGATGTGAAAGATAACTTTGTTGAGGGTATCTTTATCGAAATTATCTCTCAAGTATCCTGCGAATCTCTTTTCCACTTCCACTGCAACCATGTTAAGTTTCATACTCATTAAATCCTTAGAGATGAAAAAGGAAACCATTTCTCTGATTTCATCATCATCATCGTACAAGAATTGATAAAGTTTGATCAAAGTCGAGATATAATTCTCATCCTTTGGACCCAGATATGCTTGAATATATGATTTACATGATTTCAGTGAAGCGAATCTTAAATGATAAGACATATCATCATTGGAATTGATTGCAATCAAACGGAACCATTTTGAGAAAACCGAGACGTCATTCAATTTCGATACGAACGGTCCCAAGCATTCTAAAGCAGTAGATCTGACATCTTCACTTGGATCATCAATGAAATATAATAAAATTTCAGTCTTGCCTGATAAATCCTTTTCCTGATACTCATTAGCGATTAATAATGTCTTTAAAAGAATCAAACTTGCAGCCTTCACATATGACCACAGCCCAGATTCTAAGATGATCCATAATATCTCTATAATACTTGAACGATCAATGTCTGTGAGTAACTCATAATTTTCAGAAATGTATTCGATGGCAGATAATTGACATTCGTACAATGTTGAAAATAAGCCAAGTTTCAATAAAGTGACCATATTGTCTAAATCTTTTAAAGCAGTATATGACTTCAACAAGAGCGTAAGTAATCTTGATGCAAATAATTGTTTACCACCGTTTAAAGCTGTTAAACTGTCATGTTCAATATAACAATTACCTAATTTACTTATCAATGCAACAGTCTCTGGATCATCATTCAAGTTTTCAAGTAGAACAATATCCAATATCTCTACATACGTGGTAGCACATGAATAATTTCCCTTCAACAGTATCTCGGCCAATCCATAGATCTTTGACAATATCAGTGGTGGTACAGTGTCGTCTTCATTACCTGCTCTCAACTGAGTTCTAACAAGTAACTCCTTAATAGCGAACAAAATTCCATGGAACTCATTATTTTGATTTGGACGAATTAGCGATATCAACTCCTCGATTTGTGAATAAAATGCATCATCATTGACAATAGATGGTAATGCTCTCGCAGCCATTTCTCTAACTTTCCAATACTTGCTTTGGAAACTTTTCAATAATAATGGTTTGAATTCTGATACAGGGTTATAACCTGGGGTAGAGTGTAAACGGGATAAGATAGTCAATATCGGGAACAAATTCTCAACTTCCTTTTCATCCTTCAATGCAACTTCGAAATTCTTCAACAAGATTGGTTGTAATCTCTTGTACCTAGAGAAAAATAATCTTGCAGATATAGTTGATAAATGATGATTATCAATTTTCTTTGTACCGAATAAGCGATTTTGTAAAGTGGTGAACAACATCACTGAGGCGTTTCTCACAGACCAATGCTTTGATGAGAATCTACCGAGGGCTAAATCCAAAGATCTGTCAATGTAATGATTGGACAACTCGGAAAGTTTTGATTCAACGAATAAGAATCTTATACTGTTCAAAGCGTGAACTTGAGGTAATTCTAAAGTTTCCTCCCCTGTACTGTCGTCGAATGGTTGAATGGCAATCTCGTACAACTTCTCAAATGTCAAGGGGAATAATGGAGGAACTTGCTTCTTATTTTTCTTGGTTTTGAAATTTGTATACTCGGCAGTCAAGATAGCTGTTTGCAAATATGGTAGCCCACCAGATCTTCTTGTAATCGAATGACTCTTGTCCTCGATGAGCAACAAATTCTTATGTAACCAATTCTCAGGTAACTCATTCAGACCTAGTCTGAAACATCTGTTACAACACAGAAGGAAAGTTGGATAAACAGAAGAAAAGGCACCTGGATGTCTAATTGTGGAAAGTTGGTCA
Organism: Nakazawaea wickerhamii; assembly: GCA_030567635.1. NCBI lineage: Eukaryota > Fungi > Ascomycota > Pichiomycetes > Alaninales > Pachysolenaceae > Nakazawaea > Nakazawaea wickerhamii. The sequence continues at coordinate 15,969 of JAJLSR010000008.1, forward strand.
ATGATTAATTCACCAATATCGTTCAATGAGTACTGGCTATTATCGAACAAGACATCATCGTTGAAAGTGGACAATATCGAGGCTAATAACGCCGTAGACTCCTTCACTGATCTCCAGGAGTAACTCAATATCACTTGCGTAGCTGGGCCAAATTTAGTTTCCAAATGTTTTTTGGAAGGTTCAAGCAGCTTTTGCATACTATCGGGCAAGTTCCCCTCTGGTGAATCATGGGTCAAGACAGGTTGGCAAAGATTCCAAACATCGAATATAGTAGATATGATCTGTTGTAACAAGCCGTGGTATTGGACGTTATTTGTCGTTTTGGACCCCATCAATATGCAGTTCAAAGCTAAATAGTATCCGTGGATATTAGCTTCGTATACGGCGGTAGTGAAATTCTCCTTAGCAAGATCTGTGCACTGGATCAATTTCTCCACAATTCTCTTCACGATAGTGATATCATCACCTCTATTGGCGAAGATGAATTGCAGGATTTTGGCCCCAGCGTCGGCTCTACGTCCTTTCAAATCACCCAACATGATGAAACTCCTGTCTAAGATAAGTTGAAGTTGATCCTCTGATAACTCTTTTATCGCAACTGGGGACATTGACAATATACTTACTGTCAAATCACGAATTTCTTCAAAATCATTAGTGATGTTATCAATCAAAACCCTCAAAATCCTTGGATCCTTGTATATCTCGATATTGAAAGGGTAATCCATATGTAATTTTTCTAAATATTTCCTGTCAACTGTTGCATCTAACCCTGATCTCACGAGGATTGATAAAATCTTCATAGCCAAGTTACATCTTTGGAAGGAAACACCAGATCTCATATTATCTATTAATTGTAAAAGCAATTTATTCAAGAATGACTTGGTATTTTCAACTTTGGCTAAGCATTCATTAGCCTCATCGAGGAACTTATTCTTAGCGATCATTTTAATCGCATTACGATTAATAGCATATGTCGAGTCCCTCAATCTCAAGATGAATTTCTTAAACAAGGCAGCAAATTCATTTCTTGTCTCTAAATTGACATCAGTGAGGAAAACGTCTAATTTCAGTAACACTAAATCCAATACCTCAGAAGAGATAGGCTTAGAACCTCTTGGTGATGTAGTTAATAATGAGAAGGACTCTATTCTGAAAAACCCCTCATCGCTACACATAAGATCAGAAAGTAACTCAATTGACACGATCTTGTCAGTGCCCTCGAATGTCTCTTCCACGATACCCAATTCGTGACCGATACGTAGACTGATTAACATGATAGACAATTGAGTTTCATCATTACTATCGACCAACTCTTTGACAAAGGATCTATACGCTGTCAGAGACACTTTGAAAAGGTAAGGCAACAAGTAATTCTGTATATTCTTCCTCAAGTTGTCCTTCTGCATGTTTTCAACAATAAGTTTATCCCAAGAATGTAACCACTGTGAATCATCTTTGGCTAATTCTTTGTAATAATTCTTGAAAACCACTTGCAATGCTTTCCCGACAGGGTTAGCCAAGGCGTTGGACCACATATATGACACAGCAGATTTGATGAAGCTCGAGTACTGGGTCAATATAAGAGTCGAGGAACCTGGGATTTCATTACACAACACCTCGACCATGAAATATGTTACTCTCAGGTTTAATGGGATCGCATTCAACACGTACTCTAACCATGACTGATACAAATTCAGTCTATCACTAGTGGAATTCAAAAAAGATATCATCTTTGTAAACATCTCTTTCAATGAATTACCCAATGGAGCACCAGACTCATTCCAAAAATCAATCACATATTCGAATATAAAAGTCGCAGTCTTGTTATCGAGAACTGTATTGAACTCCTCTATTAAATCATGATTCTGGTGTATAGCCTGCGACAGTCTCAAGAACCAAATAGCTAAACTATCACAACATATCACTCTGTAATCACTTACACCATTAGCATCTTCAAGACTACTGAATATCTGTGGGAAATGTTGTTTCAAATCCAGTGGCAGGATCTCTTTGTTCTTTATATACGACTTCTTCAAGTCCAATAACTCAGACTTCAATAGCACCGGTGAAGTCGTCGACATCTTGTAGTTATTTTCACTGATCTTTCCCTTTGTCTATCTCATCTCATTGGAAAATTTTTTTCACTTATGAGAAAACAAATTCCTTTAGTGAAAGGAAGTAAGTGCCAGAAACAAGAAGAGGGAAAAAGGATGATAAGACAATTGTAATCTTGTAAGTAGATTGAAACTCCACTCTAATTGATATATATTGTTAAATTGATTGTAATTTATAACTTTGATATAATTTGTGATATTTCGTTTCATTATTTCATTCTCTTCCATTGAGAGATGATAGAAATTGATGAACCTGGTTATTCAGATAATGAAGCACTCCCAGATATCAATCCAAAGGACAAATGGTCCATCATAGACGACCCGAGTCGCACGGAATCCTCTCGAGTCAAACGAATTGATATCTATGATTTTGACGGTACGCTTTTCAAATCTCCTAAACCAAATACAGCCTTGTGGGATAGATCGAGTGTGAACCTTCTCACAGCGGCAAGGGCGATAAATAACAGTTCATGGTGGCAACAAGTTTCATTTTTGAAAGAGTGTGGTGAAGGTTACTATGTGGAGAAAGGTCGTAATTGGCGAGACTTGTGGGTTGATCATATACTGAGATCAGCTCAAGATTCCATAAATGATACATCTACAATATCAATTCTTCTCACAGCGAGAAAGGCAAATACATTTAAGGATCAATTATTGGAGATTTTGAATGCTAAAGGTTTACATTTCAATTGTGTCATATTGAAAAAGGGAGAAATTAGGAATAGTTCTAAATACAAGAAACAAGTGATTGGAGATTTTATTAAATTTTACCCAAATATAGAGTATTTAGAGATATGGGATGACAGATACGATCAATTGAAAATGCTTAGAGAATATTTGAATCAATTGAGACCTCATTTCAAATACTATATCAATAATATCAAGCCTCTGGAGTCCAAATTGATAAGATCCAAGGAAATTGAAATAGTAGAAAACTGGATACTGAGTCATAATCATAACTACAACACTGGAAGAGTTAAGACTTTAGGGATATTGAAATTAGTCAAGACTGAAGGTACATACCAGATTCTAAAAGAGTCAAAATAGAATATAGATTTTAAAAACAGCAACTCACAAACATACATCATAATAGTAGCAATCCTCCATCTATATCACTCTTGTATAGAAACACATCTTGTTATCTCATAACAGAGCAATCGCGTCTTTAAAAATATTTTTTTTTATTTTACAAAGGAAGAACTGTTGCAAAGGAAGAAATTAAATCAAGAAATCAGGATCTATTCTTAATAAATCATCTAGAATAGTTGACTTACTGGAACAATGCCTATCAACGCGTCTACAATCAATGTGCATTGGCATGACGAGAACTACCCCGTGTACAGTGTCGATTTCCAACCGCTGAAATCACCTTTGGAAAACTCGGAGAGGCTTGTCACTGGTGGAGGAGACAACAATGTCAGGGTCTGGAAATTGAATTATGAAACTGTAGATGGTCATAAGACCATAAAGGGTGTCGAGTATCTATGCACGTTGACTAAGCATACGCAGGCAGTGAATGTAGTACGTTTCAGTCCTAAGGGTGACTACCTCGCGACAGCGGGTGATGATGGTACTATATTGATATGGCAACTTGCGGATCATATTATAAAAGATTTTGGTAATGATGACCCAGATGCTAAGGAGAGTTGGACTTTGAGGCATGCTTGTAGATCATCCACATCTGAAATTTATGATTTAGCTTGGTCTCCAGATTCTAAGAAAGTGCTAACAGGTTCAATGGATAATATCACAAGAATATATGATGTCACTACGGGGCAACAAATTAAACAAATACTGGAACATAATCATTACGTACAAGGTGTATCATGGGATCCTAAGAATGAATTCATTGCGACCCAGTCTCTGGATCGTGCTGTTCATATTTATTTATTAAATGAATCAAATGGTACAGAATTTAATTTACAACCAACTATTTATTTCAAAGTTTCTAAAGCCGAGTTACCAGTGGGGAGATTACCACACTCGCCAAGATTGAAACTGGAAGAGATAAGTCTTACACCAAGAGTGCCATCTTTAATTGAGAAGCCACTGATGCCATTGACTACAAGTAATATAACATCGATGAATCCACCTTCATCTCATAAGAGGAAATTATCGACTTCTTCAAATGGCTCTGCAACATCAAGTTATAATCGTGGGTCACCTTCCCCTAACCCAATGAGATCATCGTCAACTTCGTCTTCCACCACTGTAACTGAAAAGCAACAAACTGCATTATCACCACCAAGATTCAATACTCCATTACCTGCGATTAGACCAATGGAACCACCTACGTATAAGACTTCCTCACTTTACCATAATGAAACTTTGCAATCATTTTTCAGAAGATTGACTTTCTCACCTGATGGTAGCTTATTATTAACTCCAAGTGGTATTTTCAAAAATTCATCTTCATCGTCATCTAGTTCAGATGATGAATTCACTAACACGGTGTATATATATACAAGATCAGGTTTGAATAAAGCTCCGGTGGCTCATCTTCCAGGTTTGAAAAAACCTTCCATCGCAATAAGGTTCAATCCTGTACTCTACAAATTACAACATAATTATCAAGAACAGGGTCCACCTACAAAGATTCTGAAAAATGATGAAAAACCATTGGAAACTACCGATAAGCCAGTCAACACGAAAAAACCCTTTTTCAAACTTCCGTATCGTATGGTATTCGCCGTCGCGACACAAGACTCAGTGATTATATACGATACAGAATCAGTTAAACCAATCTCATACATCTCGAATTTACATTATTCTACATTAACCGACTTGGCATGGTCCAGCGATGGTGAGACATTGATTATCAGTTCCACTGACGGGTTCTGCTCAAGTGTCAATGTCACTAATGAATTCGAAAGGTATGAACTGCCCACAGTGTCTGAAAAGGCTCAGTAAATTTTGCAAGTATATAGATAAGCAGTTTATAGTTTTATTTTCGCTATCGTGAAAAAATAAATAAATTTTCGTCATTCTTCCGATAAATCGATAAATCAATTGATAAAGATATTAGATATAGATAGATATAGAGGATGCCAGAGAATTGGGAGATCTTGGCGCTGGCTAAGAGGAAATCCATCATGGATGCAATCCCAAAGGAGTGGATCTTAGTGGAAGTGCCAACTCCAGATGAGGAACCGAATGCGTTAACGTATTTAGATAAGTTATTACCCGATGACGAAAAAGCCATCACGTCAGGGACGATAACTAGTTTACTCGACAAGATCAAAAGCGGTGAATTGACCTCATTGCAAATCACTAAGGCGTTTGCACATAGAGCCGCATTGTCTCATCAATTAACCAACTGTTTATCGGAGATCATCTTCGAGAGAGCTTTCGCTAGAGCTGAGGAACTCGATAAGCAATTCGCCCAAACTGGTGAATTAGTTGGTCCCTTGCATGGTATCCCGGTGTCATTGAAAGATCAATTCAACGTCGAAGGTTTGGAAACTTGTTGTGGGTTCATAAGTAAATTAGGCATATACATCACTGAAGAACAAGAATCGGATATTGTCAAGATCTTGAGAAATGCCGGAGCTGTGTTCTACGTGAAGACCACAGTGCCAATGGGGATGATGGCATATGAAACTTACTCGAGCTTGATGGGTCACACGTTGAATGGGATCAATAGGAAATTGAGTTGTGGTGGTTCATCTGGTGGTGAAGGTGCATTGATCGCTACAAGAGGTTCCATTGTGGGGATAGGTAGTGATTTGGGTGGCTCGTTACGTACTCCAGCGGGGTTCAATGGTATTCACTCGTTGCGTTGTAGCACAGGTAGATTCCCTGCTAGAAAGGGGAGTTATGATGAGACAGGGTCCACTGCAGTGCTTTCTGTGGTGGGACCTTTAGCACAAGATCTTGAAGATTTGAAAATCGTGTCGAAAGTGTTAGTGGATGCCGAAGCATGGCAATATGATGCGAGATCTATACCGATCCCATGGAAATCTATTGCATCTAACCCTGAACAAAAATACAGTTTCGGGTTATTGAAATGGGATGGTGTCGTGCAGCCACATCCTCCTATCTCCAGGGGTATTGAACGTGTGAGAAAGACCTTGATTGACGCGGGTCATGAAGTTTATGATCTTGAACCACAAAATCATAAGGAGATCCTCGATATCGTTAATGGACTTTACCGTTCAGGAGCCTCCTTGGATTTCAAAAAAGAAATCGCCAAATCAGGTGAACCCTTATCTGACTCCTACCAAAAGAACTTCTCACACACAGAGGAACCTTATAGTTGTATCCAGTACTGGGATTTAGCCTTAGACAAGTACAAATATCAACAATTATACGATGAGTACTGGCTCAACACCAAAAAAATGACAAAGAACGGTAAGAAAGTCGATGCTATCATCTCACCCTTGTGGGGGTCCACTTCTTTCATTCCTGGTCAACCGGAAACATCCCCAGTCACTTATACGAGATGGTTAAACGTCATGGACTACTCCACAGTAGTCATCCCCGTTTCCCATGTTAACAAGGACACAGACGCACGTAGTTGGCAATACACCCCGACAAACGACCGCGACCTGGCGAACTACGCCACATACGATGTGGAAAAGTTCCATGGAGCACCGATCAGTGTCCAGTTGACCACTCATAGATACGAAGAAGAGAAGGCCATCCACCTAGCCCAAGTGGTCAAACAGTGTTTGCAATCGTGTACCAGTGGCTAAAAGAGAAAAAATTGCCATCAGCGCAAAAATTGAATTTAAATTTGGAATCCCAAGTTAATTGGTAAATAAAATTGTGTAATCGTATAATTAGAATATATATATTTATATATTGCATTGTTGTGATAGTCATAATGTTGAAATCAGTAGCATACTGTAATAGATATAGAAGTGCTAATTTAGTATCGAGGAGATTTCAATCATCTTCAAAGAAAAATTTGAATATTAATACAGTTAATCCCGTATTACCTAAAATCAAAAGCACGAAATCCACCGTTAATAATGAGTCATCTAGTAATACATCAACATTGAGTGAAGATTCTAATTTGACACTGAGGTCGAAGAAATTGGAAACTAAAGTCAAGAGAGGCTTCAGTTCATTACCTAAAGTGTCATCAACATATAATTTTAATCCAAAGGAATTATTACTAGATAATTTCTTCAGTGGGTATAGGCCAATGACTTTGCCTATTACACCTCCAAAGAAGCAAGCAATTAAACCTAGATTCCCACCATCTGCGTTAAATAGTGCCGGAGGTGCATTTGTTTATTTTGAGATCGATGATAATATGAATTTTATCGATGAATTTAAAGATGATACTAATATTGACCATACTGTTCAAGATATCGAGAGACAAACAAGTACAAGATTTGACCATTCACATAAATCATTAAGAGATGAAGCTTTGAAGAATGAACAATTGGAGAGAGAACTGTATGAGACCAAACTGGAATCAGTCACTGAAGAAGATCTTACAAAGGATAATAATCCATCAAATATTGTCGAAAGTAAGAGATATAGAGGTAGAAGAAAATTACAATATAAGAAGAAACCTATAAAGAAATGATTTCTCGTGGTTTAAGCTTTTTGTTTGTGGTTCATAATGTCTTGTTTTTGTGATATATATATAAGTCTAACTTATATATCATGAAGGCTATAGATTAGTACGGTTAGTGGTATTGTTTTCTGTTTTCATCAAATTGTTATGTGTGTGTTTTTTATCTTTCATCCTGTCATCATCATATCTCCATTATATTTATTCAAATTTCATATAAACGTATATAATTAAACAATTTATAATTTTTAAAAACCTAGAACCTTAGTTATAAAAAAAAATATCTGATTTCAAAAAATCTTTATTAGAGAGAAGAGCAAGTATGACAACAGAGCCAACCACTACAGTAAGGCCAATTCCTAGAATATTCACACAGGATGATTTACAAGTATGGCAAACGTCTGAGAGTTATCAAGAACTAGTGGAATTCGTTGAATCATTAGCTATATCTGTGAGGGGCAAGAAGATCACTGATGATGTAACGGTCTCACCTGCAGTGACCACGATATTACAATCACTAGACCAAGTGGAGTCACTCATATCCCAGTACCCAGTAGTCAACGATAGAGAAGTGTCCCGTTTTGGTAAATTTGAGTTTCGCGATTTTTACGATGGTTTAGATGAGAATAAAGAACAATATTTGTCTCATATACAGGATTTAGGTGATCTGGTACTGGAAGTGGCGATTTATTTTTTGGAATCCTGGGGGAATCGTACTAGGATCGATTACGGGTCTGGACACGAGTTGAATTTCATTTGTTTCTTATTATGCTTAAGGAAACTAGGTATAGTGACTGAGAAGGATAATGAATCGTTAGTGTTACGAGTTTTCCAAAAATATCTCTCTATAATGCGTTTATTGCAAACTGAATACTGGCTTGAACCTGCTGGTTCCCATGGTGTGTGGGGGCTTGACGATTATCATTTTTTACCCTTCTTATTCGGTGCTGCCCAATTATCTAATCATGAATACTTGAAACCTAAATCGATACGTAATGTGGAAGTTGTCGAAGAGATGAGTAAAGATTATTTTTACTTCGAGTGTATCAATTTCATCAATACAGTCAAAACCGAGTCCTTGAGATGGAATTCACCAATGCTTGATGATATAAGCAGTGTCAAGTCATGGAAAAAAGTTGAGGAAGGTATGTTTAAGATGTTCAAAGGTGAAGTATTGAACAAGTTACCTATTATGCAACATTTCCTCTTTGGATCGTTGATTACTTGTCCAGAAGGTATCACCAACAGTGGCCCCACTGGTGTCGAGGAGCATGTGCATGCGTTTGGTGATTGTTGTGGGATTAAAGTACCTGCCGCGTTTGGTGCTCATTCTCATAAGCCGTTACCATTTGATTAATAAAATTATTTATAAAATATAATCAATATATTTAAATTCTAAAAGTACATATAATTTACAAGAATATCTCTTTTACCAACCAAATCTTAATTGAGACGCAGTGAAAACTGGTGGTTTCCAAATTAATTTCTCTGGATCTAATACATGTTTCTTACGTTTCATCATCTTCTCATACATCAGTTCAGCTTGATCCGTTATACAAATAATATGTTGTCCTTTATAATATTTCAACATATTTAATGCTTGTAACGTGTGTAAGATATCTGTCGTGGTCATTGATGTCTTACTACTTATCTCTTCAATTGATGTCTCATTATGATTCTCAACCAAGTATTTAATAAGGATATCTGACCAAAATGCACGATACGATAATAAACCCAAATCTGATAATGGTTTCTCTGGTGAACCGACTTTATTCTCCTTCTTAGATAATTCGTATGAAAATTGTATTAATAATTTACCATATCCATGACGTTGATATTGTGGTAAAGTCAAGATACATGCCACATTATAACCTTCGGCATTTTCCTTTTCCTTTGAGAAGAATCCAACTAAATGATGACCTCTTTCATCTCTTGTTGTCATACAGTAAAACAAGAATGGATCCACATCGTAGTACAATGTCTTATGATCTAAGAACAATTTACATAATAAACATAAATTTCTGCACCATGTACGTTGCTTTCTACCATCAATTTCGAAAAATGAAACTTTTTCATCACGATAAATTTCGTTCCCTGGTGGATGTCTCAATGTGGACTTGGATCTAAACCTTTCAAATTGCTTTTTAGAACCGAAGTATGATAACGTATAATCATCAACATAAATCTCATCTTCTTCGGTAAGTTCAATAGGATAGGGGGAGAAATACCATGGTTCAATAATAGCATCACCCATTATCACTCTAGACAAATTCCTCACTCTTGACACCTCATGAGAATTATTATTTTGACTCATTGAACCTGATGTTCTCAATTTCTTAATCTCATCTTCACGAGAAATTTCAGCTCCTTCAGGTAGTATACCTTGTACATTCAAATCATCTAAATCCATCACATCATCCAGTTGTTGTGAACTTGGTGTCGCGGACAGCAGCTTAGGTGTTGCAGCTTTCGTAGGAGCAGCGGCCTCTTTCTTCTTCTTTAACTGTTTCTTCTTTGTATTCTTTGCAGCTTCCGGTTTAGGGTAAGTGATTGGTCTCTTGAAATCTATCCTATCCAATTCTATCCATTCATCTAAACGCTTATTATAATCTTCATAATGCACATAAAAGACTTTCCTCCCCTTCTTAGTATGTACACTTAATATCTCAGCTAATCTATATGATTCATCTTTATCGACATATACTTTAGCTCCATTGATTATATCTTCAGCTTTGAAAAGCTCATCATCCGACTGCTCAGGTACTGGAATCTTTATAGGCACAGCATCTTCCTTGGGACTCGACATCTTAAGATATATCTATATCTATAGTATCACTACCTATACCTCCCTTTAAAGTCAATTACAATTTTTATCTCTCTTGTGGTAGTTTTACAACAATTTTCTAGAAAGTTTACAACAAAGAAAAAATTTGTTAAATTCGTAATTTGCTAATATATAAAAGTCACGTGGGTTGTTTAATTACTATACAGTTTATACTTTTGGAGTGGTTCTTATGAAGTGAGATGGACATTCATAACCAGTAGGGTTCTTTGTCAAGTATAATTGATGATATTCTTCAGCGTCCCAGAAGTTCTTTAAAGGTTGAATCACTGTGACGATCTTGTGATTTGGGTACCATTTCTTTTGGATTTCTTCTTTAACCTGCTCAGCTTCTGAAGCTTGCTCTTCGGTCATTGTGAATATAGCTGATCTGTATTGAGTACCGATATCTGGACCTTGAGCGTTGATAGTAGTTGGATCATGCATTAAGAAGAAAAATTTGATTAATTCTCTATAAGTGACCTTTGATGGGTCAAATGAGATTTGTAATGACTCCGCGTGGTCTGTAGTACCAGTACAGACTTCCTTATAAGTTGGCTCCTCGGTGTGACCATTAGCGTAACCGACTTTCAAATCATGTAATCGGTTGCCGTAATGTTTCCTATATATATGTTCAACACCCCAGAAACAACCTGCAGCAATGGTCATTATACTGTCTTCTGGTGAAGTCTTTAAAGTAGGTGAGATAAGTGATTTAGAAGTGGCTGGCATCTTGTTCAATAATCTGTTCATCGATATATACTTGCTTTAATTGAATGGCAAAATTGGAATTATTCATTTGTAAATTTTTGATTTTTCTTATGCCGTTCATCAGCCACACCTTATTAAGTCATCTACGGAGTATTTAAGATATATATCAGTTAGATATCAGTTATAACAGTTATGTAGTATTATTATACGGTGCTGCATCTCGCTAGGATAATGCCCCAGATTGATTCAAAAATTGACGAATATGGCTGAATGATGATCAACTTACCCACGTTATGTTATAAATGCCAATTTGCTCTCCTCATCTACTAAATCCACGACCTCTGGTGACTCCACTTTGGATAATCTGGGGTCATATATAGGTGGATAGATATATCGGAGATCATGATTCAGGACTTCCCAATTCAAGTTATATCAAATACAAGATGGTCACTATAGTTGATTATCAAGTTAAAGATCTCAGATTCCCAACTTCATTGAGTGGAGATGGCTCCGATGCCATGAACGAAGCCGGAGATTACTCTGCAGCGTATATCATCTTACAAACCGATACTGATTTGAAAGGTTGTGGTATGACGTTCACTATTGGCCGTGGTAATGATATAGTTTGTACTGCAATTAAATATTTTGGTGAAAGATTAAAGGGCAAGACTTTGGAGGAGTTGACATCAGATATTGGGGAAACATGGAGACAAATGGTTGGTGATTCTCAATTGAGATGGATTGGACCAGAGAAAGGTGTTATTCATTTAGCTTTGGCAGCTGCTGTTAATGCTGTTTGGGATCTTTGGGCTAAGAGTGAGGGTAAACCGTTATGGAAATTAGTTGCTGATTTTACTCCTGAAGAATTTGCTAATTGTATCGATTACCGATATTTAACAGATGTATTGACTAAAGAGCAGGCAATTGAAATCTTAACTAAGACTGCAAAGGGTAAACTGGAAAGAATACAAGATGTTTTAAATAATACTGCAGTCCCCATTTATACTACTTCGGCAGGTTGGATAGGTTATAGTGATGAAAAGATGATTTCATTATTAAAGGAAGGCTTGAGTCAGGGTTTTACTAGTTTTAAATTAAAAGTTGGTGGTGAATTATCTAGAGATTTCCGGAGATTATCACTTGCTCGTGACACTATTGGCTATGATAATACTTTAATGATCGATGCTAACCAGGTTTGGTCTGTCCCCGAGTCTATTGAGAGTGTACGGCAATTGGCGAAATTTAAACCTTGGTTTATCGAGGAGCCAACTTCTCCAGATGATATCTTGGGACATTTAAAGATTAAAAACGCTTTAAAACCTTATAATATCAAAGTTGCCACTGGTGAAATGTGTCAAAATAGAATTATGTTTAAACAATTTTTAGAGAGCGGAGCTATTGATATTTGTCAAACTGATTCCTGTCGATTAGGTGGAGTTAATGAAGTATTAGCAGTATTGTTATTAGCCAAGAGATTTAATATCCCAGTGATCCCTCACTCTGGAGGTGTTGGATTACCCGAGTACACTCAACTTCTTTCCACTATAGATTATCTTTGTTGCAGTGGTGAGAAATCTATGGTTGAGTACGTGACTCATTTACATGGATCATTCAAATGTCCTGCTCTTTTCAAAGATGGTCACATCGTCACCCCTTTAGATCCAGGTTACTCTGTAGAAGTCGTGGACGATGCTATCGCTACGTATGAGTACCCTAATGGTTCTTTCTGGACCTCTGAACTGGCCAAACTGATCCCTGACCAATTCAAATTCTAACCTATATAGTATATATATCTATAATATATCCCTATCTATCTATAAAGACAAACCTCTTAACAAAAAAAACAAAAGCAAAGAAAAAATTAAAATTGAGATGTGATCGATTGCCACTAGGAATTTACAAACTGATAAGACAGCGATGGCTGAATTTGATGAGAAATTAACACATATCAAGAAGAGAAGAGCACCACTTTTGCTTTATAAAGGATTTATCACTTTAGTGGTGTTACTAGCTGTATTTATTTACGCTTTAAAATACTTCTTCTTAGGACCCTTTTCGATAACTATTATAGAAACAACACCATCAACAAGAGATCAATTTAAACTTAGACATATCTTACATCATAACACCGGGCGTAACCACGAAGTGCACCGTATATTGGACATAACAGACCAGTTCATTGAACAACAGTTACTGTTAGTTAATGAGTTTGGATTGGATGATGATGAGGAGATTCCAAGCGTGTTTCAAGATCAGTCCCCTTGGTTGAAACCATTGAATGTGAGCTCTTCAGAGCAAAATTTAGTGAGATTAGAACAACGTGACCCTGATTTTGTGGAATCTTATTTAAGTTATGCTCGTACAGCTGGTTCTGTAGAGTTAGAAAAGATTCATTTAGATTGGAAGGATGAAGTTATACCAATACCGAATGTTACCGACAAGGAAACTATCCTCGCTTTTGCCTTGATGTCATCAAACGCGTATGTGGAAGTGCCTGGAACTGGGGATTGGAGAGATGTGGGGAAACCTTGGGACGAAAGTCATGGTTTAGGTTGGCAGGATAATGGATTAAGAGGACATGTCTTTACCAATGAGGATAACTCTACAGTGATCATTTCCATTAAAGGTACATCTGCACAATTCTTATCTGTATCACAAGAAGAAGGTGATGTCAATGTAGAAGGTGGTGCTGATACTGTACCTGATGATAAATTAAATGATAATTTATTATTTTCTTGTTGTTGTGCAAGAGTTTCATATATGTGGACAACAGTTTGTGATTGTTACAAGTCATCATATACATGTGATCAAAGATGTTTAGAAGGTGAATTAATGCGTGAAGATAGATATTACAAAGCGACGTTGGATGTCTATAGAAATGTTACTAATATGTATCCTCAACTGCTGATCTATGTCACTGGTCACTCCTTAGGTGGTGCATTGGCAAGTTTATTAGGTCGCACGTATGGTTTACCTGTTATTGCATTTGAGTCACCTGGTGAATTGTTGGCTACAAAGAGATTACATTTGCCAATGCCACCTGGTTTACCATTTGAATTAGAACATGTTTGGCATTTCGGTAACACTGCAGATCCGATATTTATGGGAGTTTGTAATGGTGCCTCATCTTCATGTTCCCTCGCTGGTTACGCGATGGAAACTCAGTGTCACACAGGTAGACAATGTGTCTATGATGTTGTCACTGAGAAGGGTTGGAAATTAAGTTTACTTAATCATAGAATTCATTTGGTTATCGATAGTATTATCCAGGAATATAACGAAACGGCAGAATGTAAGAAAGCACCTCCATGTCATGACTGTTTTGATTGGAGATTTGTCGATGATAAACCATCAAGGACAACGTCAACACCTGTTCCAACGAGTACAGGTGGTTCAGGGGAATGTTTAAGAAGGAATTGGTATGGGAAATGTTTAGAGTACGATGATGATACTTTGTAATTTAATGTGTTATGGCATAAATAAATAAATAAATTATATTTGATTTTAGATTATGTATTACCACAATTTAATAACTTCAACGTTATTATTCGAATCCTTATGAATCAACACAGTTTGATCAAATCCGATATTCTGTGAATGATCAAAATCTATCACACCTCTAAAATTCACATCACAATCACTTGACGAAGTCTTAAATAATACATTACCGCCAACTTTTAATCTACCTTCAATGACAATTTGGTAATCCTTCATTGGCTCCTCCACGTCCGTGGCCATACTGAACTTGTAATCCAGGTCGGCGATCCCCATTGGCTCCAAGAACTCATTCAATCGCTCCTGGTTTATCGAGTACTCCCGCGATACCCATTGAATAAATGGTTTCTTCTTAAGGTCGATTTGTATACCGTAACTGACTAAATTCTTGTACTGCAAATACACCTCGAACTTGTCCATTTCCTGGGACACGATAGGTAGTCCGACGACGGTTTGGAACGTGTGGTTAATCGAGAGTTTCTGAATGAGTCTAGCTGTAGTTAAATCTTTTAATTTTTCTAAATTGATCCCGTATGAGTTTTGTTCACTGATGAGTATCTTCTTACGGAAAACCAAAGGTATGAACGTTTCTTGGCCGTGGTATGTATTGTAACTGAATATACCAGTCACTAAAAGTACAGTTGGCACCATTATCACACCAATTCTCGTTAACCAGGGTAATTTTTGTCTCTTGACAGTGTTGGTTCTTATTGCTTCTTCTACATTTTTCAACAACTCTGAATCCTGGCCATTTTTGGGGATCCTGTTAGGTGGTGTGGGTGGTTTAACATAATTTCGAAGACTCACTCTATACCGTTGTGCCACTTTCAATTGACTCAATCTCTTGAACATCTTTATGTATTTAATTATGTAAATTGCGTTACTTAAAATCTTTAATTGACAGTTTTTTTTTTACATTTATCAATTTTCAATATTACTACATATGTGGATTCTATTTATGGGAAAGTCTAGTTTAATTGTTTCTTGACGTCTCGAATTTGGAAATGTCCCAGCCATCACCATCCATTTCATCGGCCCAATCAAGTCCTTTTTCATTGGCAAACGCTTCCAGCATCTTATCAAAATCTATTAAAGGTTTCTTCTCTTGTATTTTTGGTTGCACTTTTGGTTGGGATTGAGGTTTTGACGGTAGTTTATGATCATTTCGAGGTGGTGTAGAGCGAGTCTTATGTGGTGGTTGGTATGGTTTATTGCTTGTTTCACGTTCTCTTGGTTTACGTGATTGTGTTGGTGGTGTTGGTTTGGACATTAATCCTAATCTGGATGCGAGATCTTGAGCACCTAATGATAAATCTTCTAAGTCTTTGGAAACTTCTTCATCTGATTCTGATTCTTCTTCGGATTCTTCTTCCTCTGATTCCTCTTCTTCCTCTTCTTCTTCTTCTGATTCCTCTTCCTCATCATCTTCTTCTTCCGATTCAGAATCCTCTTCCTCTTCCTCAGAGCTTGTTTCCGCTTGTGTTGTCGCTATACCTAACCTAGCAGCGAGTGGATTAGATGATTTTGTAGCCCTTCCGTTACTATTATTCTGTGTAACTTCCAATTTCTTCTCTCTAACATCTCTTTTATAAACCTGTCTCTGCTTAGGTGAATGTTGTTTCTTTGGTGAACTTCCCACCGATGTAGGCTCTGAAGATGCCGTGGTATCCCATTTACTCACCAAGGTATTCTTCTTCTGAGGACTTGAGAAATTGGAACTCCCTTGTGAAGTTGAAGGTGTATCATCTAAACTTGATTTTGTTATCTTCTTTTTCTTCAGATCTAGAAATGAATCTTTCACGATATCATCTTCAGCAGAAGCCCATTTAGAAACCAAACCCATTGTAAAAAATCAATTTATGATATCTGGATCTTATTAATTAAGGGAAAAGCAATCGGAATAAGAAACTTCACTGTCTTTATTCAGTAATTGATACCACTATTATATTATCTGTATTAAATTCAGAGATGGAGTTAATTTTTTTTTTTCGCTTCTTTAATCTTTAATTCTGTTGAAATTATATGACAAGATGGGGAATTATACTTGATAATTAACACTGTAGGTTGTGATTTGATTTGAAGAGGGTATTGAGTTGTTGGCAATTATCAGGGAAAGCAATTTCTACATTCACATAAGCGGTTTCATACGATATTATTGTAATTAAATCTATCAATGTATATATTCTAAACACCTAAATAAGAGTTAGTACTCAATGTGGATCCTAATTAATGACACTTATTATATCGATTGTAAATTTCAGGTTTTCTGTTAGCTCTTTTCATTAACTGTAGCCACCATTAAAATGAAGCGGTAATTAAACAACTTCATTAAAATAGTTAAACCACATTCAAGACGATAACGCAGTATTTGATAATTCTCATCATTTTTCACAATTCAATGAACAAATATATGGATAAATGACTTACTTTTTAGAGTACAAACATTAATATTGACCAAATTTCAATTGATATATCTGAACATGTTTAAATCTAAATATTGAATTATAGAAATCTTTTGAAAAGTTTTTCAACTTTTGGGAAGTTGGACACGACCCTGTTATCAGAGCAAATTATCATCATTGGGGTAAGCCGCATCTTTACTGAGTAGTATACTTCTATCAGATTTAAGTTATAAATGAAATATTAGGTGGGTGGAGATATTTCAAATGGTTTGAAGTTGTTAAATTGATTCATTTCGTTTTATAAATTCAATTTCTCTGCATTATTTTCCAGGTGTTTCCCTTTTCTCACTTTAAGATGACTTTTATAAGGGTTATAACAAAACGGATAAATGTTGAATTTATAAATACTTTAAACTTTCAAAAAGCTGAAACTACAGAATGGCTGTCACCAAACAATTAAGAATTATATAAAGATATATTATAATTATTATTATATAAAATATCAACCTAACCTGTTCTACATAATTGAATAAAAATAATAAAAATATAAATTATAAAATATATTTTAACTAATGATTCAGAATTTTCAAAAATATAATATCATCTAAATTATATGAAAAAGAACAGAACTATTGCTCCTAAGATGAAATCTAATCTTGCAACCCAAATATTTGATCCTCCTTCGTACACGACTGGCACAGCTGTAGGTGAGTATGAATTTGGTATACCGCTTGAAGAAGTGATAACTGTGGAGAAACTTTGAGAGGTGATATAAGGACTGGTATTGATTGTTGTCTTTGAAGTGATTGTTTCTGTAATGAATGAGGAAGTAATCTTATCAGAAGGAGTAATTGGTGGATCTGTAGTAATTGATTCTGTAATGATTGTAGAACTGGAAATGTCATAAGTAGTATCAATGGAATTTGTTGGTATAATAGGGAAGTCTATTGATGTAGATGTAATTAAAATATTAGGATCATCAGTGACGGTTGTTATTGAAAGAATGTCTGGTGTAGAAGAAATGAATGTGCTTGGTTCGATAAAGATTTCAGATGTCGATAACAAAATTGTAGAAGTTGAAGAACTAGCTGATGGAGAGCTAATTGTATAAAATTCTGCAAAACTGAGAGTGGTATCGGAACTGGAAGAAGAAGAATAATCTGATATAATATTAACTGTATCAGATGTTAAGCTTGAGTAAACGAATGTTGGAGAAGCAGTTGAAGCTGTTTCTGATGAAAGAGTGAATCCAGTAGACAATACCGCGCTTGAAGTAACGAATGAAAATGGACTTGATACCGTGGTTGTCATCAAAGTTGAAGAAGTTGGTATAGGAATATAGACAGATTCATCAGGTACCACCACACTTGATGATACATATTGCAGCAGATATGAAGAATAATATGATGAAATAGGGGTTTCACTGTATGGTACATCAACGTATACTGTAACATGAGTCAGTCCTGAACTTATTGGTCCTGTCGTAGTTGTAGTGTAAGATTCTGACCAAGTTGATGTTATATGTCTTGTATAAGTTCTTGGGATGATGAGAACAGTAGTTGATGTGGTATCTGTGGTGATTGTGGTGGTAGCTGGAGGGAGTGTGATAGTGTGTGGTCCACTGGATGGAACATCCACATACACGGTAACATGAGTCAGCCCTGAACTAATAGGACCAGTGGTGGTGGTTGTATAAGACTCTCCCCAAGTAGATGTTATGTGTCTAGTGTAAGTTCTTGGTACCATCACAACGGTAGTTGATGTTGTATCAGTGGTGACTGTTGTGGTGTCAGTAGGGAGAGTAACAGTATGTGGTCCAGTACTGGATATTGAAGATGTGGCAGATGTGCTTGATGTACTTGCTGGAACATCCACATGAACGGTAACGTGGGTCAGCCCTAAAGTGATTGGACCAGTTGTTGTTGTAGTATAGTCTTCTTCCCAAGTCGAAGTAATATATCTAGTGTAAGTTCTTGGTATGACAACAACAGTAGTAGAAGTGGTATCTGTTGTACTTAACTCTGTTGTTGTTCCAAGATTTATAGTTGAAGTAGCATATGCTAAGTTAATCAATGAGGTTATAATTAAAATGAGTGAATACATTGTTAGTTGGTTTAGCTAACAATATAGAGAGACTTGAATGGAGGCATCATGTTCATAGTTATATGGAAATATTCTAACCTTGCAATATTTCCCTTTTTGAAAATTCAATGTTTTGAATCGTCTCGTTTAGGCACGGTGGACAAAGCCATAATGCAACTAATTAGTGTGTTATGAGACTAAAGCGTCCTTCTACAGGTAAGTTGCCTCAATAAGTCTGATGAAATCAAGTGAAACCTGATAAACTAAATCTTTAAGACATAATGATAGTTTATTTTTGTGAAAAGTGGATCCCTTTGAAATCCTAAAAGGGAAATTTATGTTAATGACTCCCCTCGAGAAACTTGGCTCCGATCAAAGTTTAAAACAAACAACAGTACCCAAAACACTAACTCTGTTTTCAAGTTGTCAGTTTCAACTTCTTTCAATATCACTGATTCAGTCACTTGGGTGCTGAAATCTTATTCACTCCATATAGCTTTGCCGCAACTCGTTGCAAGGTAAAACTAAGTTTAACAGGAAAAAGAAAACAAGTGAATTGCTCCCCACCATTGAATGTTGATATGATTGAACTCTCACCTCAATTCATCATAATCTTGTATTACTTGATAATCGAAGTACACCTTAAAGTAGTGTATCTACCTTTAGACGTAATGAGTGGCTTTAGCGTTGAAAGCAAACTGGGGCTGTCTGGCGTCGCGTTGATTTTTGTGTTCAAAAAAATTTTCGTACAACGACAAGGAGATCAGAATTTAGTGAGAGGCAAAATATAGATTGGTATAAAGAGAGATGTCAGTTCAAATTTTTGGAGACCAAGTGACAGAAGAGAGAGCTGAAAATGCCAGATTGTCTGCCTTTGTCGGTGCCATTGCCGTAGGAGATTTAGTCAAGACTACGTTGGGACCAAAAGGTATGGATAAGTTATTACAAAGTGCATCATCTGGACAATCTATGGTAACCAATGATGGTGCCACTATTTTGAAATCTATCCCATTGGATAACCCTGCAGCCAAGGTGCTTGTCAACATTGCCAAAGTGCAAGATGATGAAGTTGGGGATGGAACTACATCTGTCACCGTGTTGGGTCTGGAATTATTAAGAGAAGCTGAAAGATTAATAGATCAAAAAATACATCCACAAACTATAATCGAAGGTTATAGAATTGCCTCTGCGGCAGCTATAGATAGTTTAACTAAAGTGGCAGTGGATAATGGTGAAAATTTGGATTTGTTTAGAAATGATTTATTAAACATTGCTAAGACAACATTATCATCAAAGATTTTATCACAAGATAAAGAATATTTTTCAAATTTAGCAGTTGACGCTATATTAAGATTAAAAGGTTCAACAAATTTAGATCATATTCAAATAATTAAGAAAATTGGTGGTAAATTATCAGATTCATTTTTAGATGAAGGTTTCATCTTAAATAAGAGATTTGGTGTTGATCAACCTAAAAAAATTACCGATTGTAGAATCTTAATAGCAAATACATCAATGGATACTGATAAAGTGAAAATTTTTGGTGCCAAATTTAAAGTTGATTCTACATCAAAATTAGCTGAATTAGAAAAAGCTGAAAAGACCAAGATGAAAAATAAAGTAGAACAAATTAAGAAATTTGATATTAATTGTTTTATCAATAGACAATTGATATACGACTGGCCAGAACAGTTGTTTTCAGATTCAGGTATTAATACCATTGAACATGCTGATTTTGAAGGTGTTGAAAGATTAGCTTTAGTCACTGGTGGTGAAGTTGTTTCCACTTTTGATCACCCTGAAAAGGCTAAATTAGGTTATTGTGATACCATTGAAGAAATAATGATTGGAGAAGATGTCATGACAAAATTTAGCGGTTGTAAAGCTAACGAGGCTTGTACTATTGTCTTAAGAGGTGCTACAGAGCAAGTCTTAGATGAAGCTGAAAGATCCTTACATGATGCCTTATCAGTATTATCACAAACCACTGTGGAGACAAGAACCGTGTTAGGTGGTGGTTGTTCAGAGATGATCATGAGTAAAGCCGTTGAACAAGTTGCACAAAATTTAGAAGGTAAAAAATCATTAGCTGTGGAATCATTTGCCAAGGCATTAAGACAATTACCAACTATCTTATGTGACAATGCCGGTTTCGACTCCTCTGAATTAGTCACCAAATTAAGATCTGCCATATATAACGGTATGATTACATCAGGTTTAGATTTAAATAACGGTATGATTGCAGATATGAGAGAATTAGGTATAGTGGAGAGTTTCAAATTGAAAAGAGCCGTGGTTAGCAGTGCCAGTGAAGCAGCAGAGGTCTTGTTGAGAGTAGATAATATCATCAGAGCCAAGCCAAGAACCGCTGACAGAAATCATTAGATGTGTATAGTGTTTATAGGCAATAATCGATTTATATAAATGTCGTGTAAGTTTGTACCAAAAACTCGAGTTTTTTAAAATACCAATTAAGCTTGTTGGATTGTTGGAGTCAATCAATCAATAATATTGATCCATCAAAATTACTTTAGAAGTGTACTAATATAACTGTCTAATCAGTATACTAGTGAATATGATGGTGGTTAAGCCAAGATTGGTCACTAGGAGATTGAATTTTGCTCAGAGATTTCTCAACCCACTGGGTCAAAGATGTTTCCATGCAGCCAGAGCATTACATATACCAGAAGAAGAGCATGAATTTAAGAATTTAGCAGATTTACCAAGACACAGTTATGGAGAAGGTGATTTGAAAGCTCCGATTGTTGATCCTAAGGAGAACTATAAAGAGACTTCTGAAGAATTACATAAATTTGGACGTTATTTAATTACTTGCTTACCTAAATACATTCAACAATTTTCAGTTTGGAAGGATGAATTGACCTTATACTGTGGCCCCACTGCGGTGGTTCCAGTGGCTACTTTTTTGAAAAACCACACATCGGCTCAATTCAAAGCAGTTATGGATATCACAGCTGCAGATTTCCCCTCTAGGACTAACAGATTTGAAGTCGTCTATAATTTCCTTTCAGTTCGTTTCAACTCTAGAATCAGACTCAAGACCTATGCATCGGAAGTCACACCTGTACCAAGTATCACTGCATTGTACGCTGGTGCCCAATGGTACGAGAGAGAAACTTATGATATGTTTGGTGTCTATTTTGAAGATAACAAAGATTTGAGAAGAATCTTAACCGATTATGGATTCGATGGACACCCATTGAGAAAGGATTTTCCCACCACTGGTTACACCGAGGTCAGGTACGATAACGAGAAGAGAAGAGTCGTTTACGAGCCATTGGAATTGACTCAAGCATGGAGAAATTTCACCGTGGGTTCATCAGTTTGGGAACAAGTCGGGGATGGTGTTGATGCGACACCTGATACTTTCAAATTACCAAATCCTCCACCTGAACCTGAAAAAGAACCGGAAAAGAAGTGATCTTTTCTATTTGATTATTTGATCTACCTATTTATTCATTTTATTATTTATTTATATTTATCTTATTTTATTTATTTATTTATTTACTTAATTTATCTCTTAGATAGTTAATTTTATTATTTATTACCTTTTCAAAACTAGTTCAAATAAATGACAACGTTCCTTTTGGAATAATTCATAACCTTCATAATCGACAATTTCAGTCATATTGAAGAACTTTCTAAGTATTTTAAAGAATCTAGCATTAGATTTCCGTCTCTTTCTTGAGGTGAACAAGATCTTTGTCTCTTCATCATGCAGTTTATGATTCAAGTTACATAACATCAATAAAGTCTGGATCAATACCGAGAACAATTTCTCATCATAAACACAATCTGCGACAAGAATTAAATCGACTTTCTCACCGTCTTGGGTCAAATATTGCGGCAGCGTGCAATCGAACCAGTCCAAGACTTTCGCTGAACATGTCAGTTCAACGTTATTAAGATGAGTATTTTTCTCTAACATCGGGATCAACAGTGGTAAATCTGTTAAATAAATCTGAGTCTCGTCGTGGTCTTTGAGATACTTCAAAAGCACTGCCACGGCGATACCCACGATCCCAGTACCACTACCTAAATCGACAATCTTCCTGATCTTTTGTTTCCTCTGTAATGAGATTTTTTCAAGATTGTTAATCAAATAGAGAGATAGTAATTTCCCCGCGAGCCATAATCTACCACCACAACCAGCCTCTAACCCTCCTTCTTCATATATGCTTAACAGTGGAGTCTCAACGTTATGCAAAACGTCACGGATCAGCACGTCGAGAGATGATATGTCGAGAGATGTGAACCCTGTGGTGTCGAAAGTGTTCATTAATGCCGGTATGGGGAACAAGTCTTCGTCAAATGAGGTTAAAAAATCTGGGTTGTCATCGATAGTGGGCACTTTAGTGGGGATGAGTAATTCTGACATTGCTCTTATGTTGTTGCAGTAGTTACAGTAGTTATAAATGAACTTATCTAGGGTGAAAAATTAATCCGATAAGATTCAAAGAAAAAAGAGATAGAAATCACGGGTTTTTATATATGTGATGTTGAAAATGTTGAATTGATCAAAATAATGGGATTTGAAATTAAAGTGATATGCAATTGCTTTTATTCTAATATATGTACAAAAAAAAAGGGTTGATCCTAATTAATTCAAAAGGGGATGATCAATTCCTTCTCTTGGTATTCATAACATCTTCAAAACTATGTAACAGGTCGATATCCAATGGCTCGGATTCCAGTTCGAAATCCGCGTCTTCAGAGTCTAAACTGTCGGCATTGGCCTTACCAAAAGATTGACTCAGTCTTGCTTCGAATTCTAAAGTCTCTGCTACGGCATCGGCGCTCCATCTATCTAAGAATTTTTGCTCTAATTTGAAACCCTTTTCAATCAGAGATGGCTCAAAGACGGCACCACTCATCTTGGATTCTTCTTGTGACACACTGAGTTCAGATTCTTGTTCCATTTTTAATCTATAATATTCAAATCTTGCCTGATCGTATGCTTCAAAAATCGTTTTAGTGTCATCTGTCTTGGCGATATATAAAGTACGTTGTACAACACTTTCTCCATCTAATTTCTTATATAATTGTTGAATTCGACTCCAATCTAATTCTTTATGATTTAAATATTGATTTTCAATTAAATTTTTTGGTGTTGCTAATTCCCATGGATGTTGATCATAAAATAATTGTCTTAAATCATCTTCTACAAATTTCAATTTCGATATCTTTGCAACGTTATTTGAGTAATGATGTGGAGGTATTTTGGTCTTATATAAAGTTGATCTTCTCTTATTCAGTAATTGAGCTCTTAAATTTTCTCTTGTTGAATCCGATTTAACTTTCTTGATTAAATCCTTGGTTGGAGGATGTTGAGCAACAACTTTATACCAAGCAGGTTGTTGTTCTATCACATTCGATTTCAAGTATTGTGAAGTTCTTTGAAGAACATTTAAAGCATCTTGCTGTATTCTCATTGTATCTTGTCCTCTTGTCTTTACAGTCTCGTACACCCTTCAGTGACTTTAAAAAACTTTTTTCTTTAATTCAAAAATTGAATTTACTGACACGGGATATAATGACAGAATCACTACTATACTTCATATACCACAGTACAGTACGATACGATACTCTATAACATCATATAAGATCAATTGATTGAAGTCGATTGAAGCCAATACAGGCCAATTGAAGTCAACATTAGCCAATATTAGTCAATAGATAAATATATCTGATTGATCTCATTATTGAGTTACCAGATAAAGGGATATAACTCTTATCATGGGACCGCTACAAGGTAATATCTTACTCTCTTCTATATAATTATAAGTCAATTCCCCATACCATATCTTAGGATACAAAATAATTCAAATATCAAATGCCGATAATTAAATTAAAAGGGGGAATGGATGTGGTAGTGTTCTATATATCAAACAACCCATGAATTGAGGTTCTAGCATTACATTACACTACCTTTATAATAATATCCAGCCGTGAATATGCGAAGTTCAAGTCCGACATTTATATTGATACATCGCGCACTACCCCGATGGGGTTGTCTTTGACAATTCCGAATTTCGGCTTTCTGATCAAACACTATTTGTCTTCCAATGAATTGCTTTGTATACTTGATTACAATGTGGTGTAATTGATTATAATGTATATTAATTCAATCAATTAATCGATTGAGAGATCAATTTTCACACAGTATATAGATCATCACTTGATCTATCTATACTCACCATCTCTCAACAATCCTAACGATACCAATAACTTCATTATAAAAGATACTTCTCTTACAATAATTGATGAGTAGACGGCTTGTATAAGTAAATGAATGACCTACCCCTGGGGTGGGCCGGTCCCGGATCCGTGCCCGATTGTCCCTCGTATCTTGACCGGTTCGGTGGCTTGTTTAATTATCTGCACTTGATTGATAACAACTTATTATATTTACTGTAATTCATTATATACAGTTATTAGACTATAGTGGTGAGGAAATCAATATCATATATGTAAATAACGTCTAAGGTAATATATATATTCTCTTTTAATACAGTCTCTAGTAAATAATACACAAGTTATAGTCAAATACAAAGACCAACGTATGACAAAAGAACAAATTCTCATTGGCTGCGCTGGACCGAGGCCAGGGCCCTCGACCCTTGCTTTGTGGTGGTGTCCGGTGGTAGTCGGAGCATGTGCAGGATCCGAACTCTTTGTATTAACTAACACGCAAAATGTACAAAGAGACAAAGAAAGAAAAAATTGCAAATTGAAAGCCCATTTTGGGTTTTCTCATTTAAATAAGTTATTCCCATTTTCTTGTTTGTTATAATTGTTATTTTATCATTCAATTCAAGTTGATATCTTAATAAATAATATTCAATTCAACAAAGATGATATCTGCTAGAAGAGCCTTGTCAAAGGTAAGTTAATGATTGATTATATCTATTATCTGATAAGATCATTATATTTAATTTAAATTATCTCCTCATTAATGATCTATCAAGATATCAAGGTATAAAAATAATATTGAAATAAATATGATTTACTAACTCAATTATATAGACTCCACGTCAAGTTCGTGGATTGGCTAGTGTTTCAAATCTCACTCCAGATTCTAAAGTTCACCAAAACTTGTTAGAAGATCATTCATACATTAATTACAAAAAACATTTGGAAAATTTGAAAATTGTTAAGAGAAGATTAAATAGACCTTTAACTTATGCTGAAAAGCTTTTATATGCTCATTTAGATAAGCCTGAAGAACAGGATATCGAAAGAGGTGTCTCATATTTGAAATTAAGACCTGATAGAGTTGCATGTCAAGATGCTACCGCTCAAATGGCTATCTTACAATTCATGTCTGCTGGTTTACCACAAGTTGCTACTCCAACCACTGTTCATTGTGATCATTTAATTCAAGCTCAAATTAGTGGTGAACTGGATTTAGCAAGAGCCATTTCTTTAAACAAAGAAGTTTACGATTTCTTAGCTTCTGCTTGTGCTAAATATAATATCGGTTTCTGGGGTCCAGGTTCCGGTATCATTCATCAAATTGTCTTGGAAAACTATGCTTTCCCAGGTGCTTTGATTATCGGTACCGATTCACATACTCCAAATGCCGGTGGTTTAGGTCAATTGGCTATTGGTGTTGGTGGTGCCGATGCCGTTGATGTCATGGCCGATTTACCATGGGAATTAAAAGCTCCAAAATTCATTGGTGTTAAATTAACCGGTAAGATGAACGGCTGGACTTCTCCAAAGGATATTATCTTGAAATTAGCTGGTATTACCACTGTTAAAGGTGGTACCGGTTCCATTGTTGAATATTACGGTGATGGTGTTGATACTTTCTCTTGTACTGGTATGGGTACCATTTGTAATATGGGTGCTGAAATTGGTGCTACCACTTCAGTTTTCCCATTCAACAAATCTATGGTTGACTATTTGAATGCTACTGGTAGATCAGAAATTGCCGAATTTGGTAAATTATACCAAAAGGAATTCTTATCTGCTGATGAAGGTTGTGAATATGATCAAGTTATTGAAATTGACTTGAACACTTTAGAACCTTATATCAATGGTCCATTCACTCCAGATTTAGCTACTCCAGTCTCAAAGATGAAAGAAGTTGCTCCAGCTAATGGATGGCCTTTAGAAGTTAAAGTTGGTTTAATCGGTTCATGTACCAACTCTTCTTATGAAGATATGTCAAGAGCTGCTTCTATCATTGAAGATGCTGCTTCTCACGGTGTTAAATCTAAATCATTGTTCACCGTTACCCCAGGTTCTGAACAAATTAGAGCTACTATTGCTAGAGATGGTCAAATGCAAACTTTCTTAGATTTCGGTGGTAAAGTATTGGCTAATGCTTGTGGTCCATGTATTGGTCAATGGGATAGACAAGATATCAAGAAAGGTGACAAAAACACCATTGTCTCATCTTTCAACAGAAATTTCACATCAAGAAATGATGGTAACCCACAAACCCATGCTTTCGTTGCCTCACCAGAAATGGTTGTCGCCTATGCTATTGCTGGTGATTTAAGATTCAACCCATTGACTGATAAATTAAAGGATGCTGATGGAAATGAATTCTTATTGAAACCACCACATGGTGATGGTTTACCACAAAGAGGTTATGACAGAGGTCAAGAAACTTACCAAGCTCCACCTGCCGAAAGATCTCAAGTTACCGTTCAAGTTTCTCCAACTTCTGATAGATTACAATTATTAACTCCATTCAAAAAATGGGATGGTAAGGATGCTTTCAGCATGCCAATCTTAATTAAAGCTGTTGGTAAGACCACTACTGATCATATCTCTATGGCTGGTCCTTGGTTAAAATACAGAGGTCATTTGGCTAACATTTCAAATAACTATATGATTGGTGCTATAAACGCTGAAAATGGTGAAGCTAACAACGTTAAGAACCACTACACCGGTGAATACAAAGGTGTTCCACAAACCGCTGGTGATTACAGAGATTCAGGTCACAAATGGGTTGTTATCGGTGACGAAAATTTCGGTGAAGGTTCTTCAAGAGAACATGCTGCTTTGGAACCAAGATACTTGGGTGGTTTCGCCATTATTACCAAATCATTTGCCAGAATTCATGAAACTAACTTGAAGAAACAAGGTTTATTACCATTGAACTTTGTTGACAAGGCTGATTACGACAAGATTAACCCAGATGATGAAATTGATTTATTAGGTTTAACTGAATTAGCTCCAGGTAAGAACGTTATCATGAGGGTTCATCCAAAGGAAGGTGAAGCTTGGGAAACTGAATTATCACATACTTATAACACTGAACAAATTGAATGGTTCAAATACGGTTCAGCTTTGAATAAGATGGCTGCTGTTGCTCTGGAGAAGAAGAAATAATCTGTATAAATTTGCTTTATTATTTTTATTTGTTTTATTTACAGAGGGTCAAAGGTTTGTGAGAATTATTTTAAAGAGAGATTTTAAGTAAGATGAAATTTTATCATTATTTATTATTTATTATTGAGTTATTAAAAAATCTTGTAAATATCTTTCCTGATTATTTATTTAACTCGATTTATCTTACCCTTGGAATCTTTCAATTTATTCTTTTATCTCATTTACCTCCTAATCTCTGTTTCTTCAAACAACTTTTCATTATGCATTCGAGTCTTTTACAAACTTTTGTTTGCACTAATTATATATTATTATCATCACTATTATTATTATTATATTATTGTTATTCATAGTTAATTTAAACTTGATCATATCGTAGTTTACATCTATGCAACATTGCTTTAAATGCTAAATCTATTATCTATATATACATGCTAATAAATATCATCACCACCATTGTTGGTCAGTAACTGGTTTCACCTCTGGCTCAACAACCTCGTCAGCTTCTAATTTCTCTACAATTTCTTCTGTACTAGTCTCACTCAGCTTTGGCTCTTGCTTCTTAGCACCGTTCTCGATCTCATACACTATCGAGCCTGTCTCGTCCAATTTACATAATTCACAATCAAACAGAATAGATTTCTCACGAAGTCTAACCAATATCTTCTTCATCAACAAGTACAAATCATTCTCCAATTTCAATGAAGTCAGTGTATGATTCGCACCGTACAAGACAAACGACTTGCTGTCGACGAAACTTATAGTTATTGGCTTCGTTATCGCTGATGTCACTTTAATACCGTCGAGAATATCCGATACGCTTTTTTCTATATCGTCACGAGTGATACCGAAGAACACATCCTGGATGATGATCGCGTTGAAAAAGACATCTGAAGTGTTAGAGTCCGTGACCTCTTTAATACCATTGAGTTCCTTATCACGTTTCCATTGTTCACGCTCTTTTAAAGTGGTGTGGAATTTGTAACCTTCAGATAACGACATCGTTGGAGATTTGGAGCTTTGTAATTTCTGGATCATGACACTACGTCTCGGCTCTTGATCGTGCGATTGCGAGAATAATTTATAACATTGAGCTAATTCATGTACGAATTCACGCTGTTGTTTGATCATTGCTGGGAAATGATATGTAGATTTTAATGGATCTTTATTCATCATTAATTCCTTAAATATTTTCTCAATACCTAAACACCATTTCTGTTGCCTATGGAACACAGATAACACTTTTGAAGGGTATGGGTTCTCCACTTCTAAGAGTTTGTCAATGACACTAGATGTCAATAAGAGTTCTCTAGGAACAGACTTATTTGAATTGATATTTAAAGCTTCAAATAATTGCCTATTCCTCTCTGCCCTTGCACACTCTTCATTACATTCCAATTTCTTGTTAGAGTCAGATGGCTGTTGCAGAGTGGCTCCACACGAGACATCCTTGGTGATTCTTCCACAGTCACATTTTAATATGATTATAGCAGGACATGGGAACTTCTCATTACAATCACGAGGATAATGACATGGAGCAGTATCCAGATGACCACAAGTCTTTATAGCACCACATTGTGCTGTACATTTCTTCAAACATTCTCCTGGTTTATGACAAGATTTGGTACATTTATGACCACAAGGTAACCTCAAACCACATTGGTTACCACAAGAGACAATCTTTTGGAAACACATCACATTCTTAACAGAGATCTTTCTATGACATTGACACTCTTTGACAACTAATTTCGTACATTTAGGGCACTCAACGTCATCTTCATGACAATTATGTGGGATCAGCGGATGTCCACAACTAGGTACTCTCAAACAAGGGTGTGGACATGGTGGTAACTTGGTACCACACCGTACAGGTGCCGGGACCACTGTCTGACCACACGAGCATACCAAATCATCAGATGTGGATTCCATACATGGTGGACAACGTCCAACATGACAAGTGTTATTACAGTAGTGTAAACCACATGATAATAATTTACCACAATCCTTAGTACAAATATGTACCGCCTCGATGTTCATAGATTCATCTTCACGACCGCTTAATTGCAGTCTTCTAACTTGTTTCTTCCTCTCTCTTTCTCTAGCCATTGCGATCTGTTCTGAAGAGCAGCACACGTTATTACAACGATGACGACGACAGTTCAATAACAGTTGACATTTATGTTTACATTTCGGCACCCCACCAGATTCGATAAATTTACAAGGCACAGTGAATTGAGAGTATTGACATGAACATTTGACTGAAAATTGCCTAAAACATGGTGAGCACTCGCCCTCGTGACATTTCCAAATACATTCATGACCACAGGGTAATTTCTTGCCACAGATGTTATCACAAGTTGGAATAGGATCAAGACATGACTCTCTGCCACCACTGACTAAATCGTTGATCAGTACTTTACCACAACCACACGTAGTGACAGCCTCTGGGCTCAATGGACAGTTGTGTCCGCCCAGTGTAGGTGGATGACAACTCTGTTCACAGAAATGGTTCCCACAACTGAATGGGAAAGCACATGTGTCTTCACACAGATACATCCCAATCCAAGTCTTACCGTCTTCCAGCACTGATTTCTTTGGAACTCTTTCATGACACAAGATTTGAGTTTCATGCTTGCCACAATAACACTGGACCATCACCGGTTCCGAACAAGGGCCACAAAGACCTTTATGACAAGTCTTTGAACAACGATGTTCCCCACATGGCATGAGATCACCACATACTTTACCACAATTCCAACCTGTCTTATAAGGGGTCATTATACAGGGCACTTGTTGCTCCTTATCACCACAATGACAACTCATCCTTGGCCCAACAGCACCACACCTCTTAGTGTGCGGTCCTGGGTGACACGATAATGAACAACCATGAGAACAAGTAGATAATTGATAATTACAAGTACTTGAACAACTATGAGGATTCAAGATATTTGTAGAAGGGTTGACAACTTTCCCACACCAACAAGTGTACTCCTTGGGGATCTTCTGATGTTTCCCGTTACAAGCGGGGCATCTCCACAATCGGTCCAGCTCTGTCGCATGGGACTTGACAGCCCATGATTTGATACAGCTCAAATCGTAAACTCTATAGCAAAGACCACAGGACCATACCTTGGAGTCCTGGTCTACTTCACCGGTACAGATAAGACACGTATAGACACCTCTTCTGATCTCGTCAGTTATCGACTCAGAAAGTGTCACATCATCCTGGGACGGTGTTAACTGATCATCGCCATCGAATTCATCATCTGACGAAGTGAAATCTGAACTTGTCTCCTCTTCGTCTTCCGATTCTAAATCTAAAATCAAATCAGACGGCCGCGGCTCCACGTCCTCAAGACGACTACTATCCCTTGAAGTTCCCTCACTCATCACAATATGATTTTGTAGTACTATTCAATAGTAAGTGTAGACGATGCCAAAGAGTGAAAAGATTTTTTTCTCAAGAAAAAACATTGACAGAGGTTGATTGTAATTTTAATTGTACAACAAGAATAGATCAAATTGTATTAGATAACTATTAGAATCAATTACATAATGGTAATAGTAAGCGACCCATGGAAGAGAAGGTATGTGTATTTGGAGAGTAATTGATTTATTACAACGCTAACGGTGTAATTTAGAGACCTGTGGAGACATCAAAATCAGTTCTCTCGTAGAGCTAGATTCTCAAATTTGCTTCCAGGATTCACTTGGGGAGTTGGTGCTTTTGTCTTATGGTTAGGATACGAGAAGTATTTCTTAGAGAGTGGTAAGCATGATAGTCACCACGGTGCGGACACCACTGAACATCATTGATTAATTCCATGATACATTTATTTATTATTCTTATACTTATCTATTTATTTATTTTATTTATTTATCTAATTTTATTTATTCAAAGGCAATTGTCTTTCTTATCATTTAAAGCAAATGTATCTTTAAAATTACACAATTATACAGTTTGAATTTGTGATCTTAATGAATTTAATTCATTTTTCTTATCATCCAAGAATTTTTCTAACGTTTTCACTTGTAATTCAATATCTTCAATATCACCGTTGATACCAGTTAAACTTACTTCTTGTGATGCATTTGATAATTCTTGTTCTTTAAATTTTAATAATTGTTCAAATTCATATTTTGTTAAATTTGATTCATCAACAGATTTCTTTGATTCCAGTTCGGCTTTTTCAATTAAATCTTCTAAATCTTTTAATTCTCTTTTCAATCTTACTTCTTCCCAATCTGTACCTTTGGTAGCACTAAAATCGGTTCCCTTCTCTGAAGACGCTTGGGCAGAGTTTGAACCTGTGATTCTATTCAAATAACTATCAGCGAATGATTGTTTACTACTACCGGATCCGATAGTCAGCAGTGGTCTTCTCACGTGGGCTTGATGTGAGTCAATATTGAAATCTGGAGTCTCCTTATTGAAAGTAGCCCTTAAGGAAGGTGGAACACCTCTTGGCACCCTCTTACCATTTGATCTTTGATTTAAGATATGTAAATATACTAACAGTTGATCTTTATCTATATTTTCTGATTGCTTTGGATTAACTAAATTCCAAGCACTACTAATATCAGTTTCTGGAATATTTAAAGTCTTGTATAAATCACTTAATGAATTAAAGGATATTCTACCATAACGATCCGATGCAGTTTCATAAACACTTTCATATGTCGATTTATCTGCTGGAGATATATACCAATCAAATGAATCACTTAAACGATAATCATCTTCTTCATCAGATGATGCAAAATTTGAATTAGTCTCTACAGCTCTATTCAGTTCTATTAAATGAGCCTTGGAAGCTGGTATTAACCAATCAGGTAACGTTGAAGGTATACTTGATATATTATTAACTTTATCAAATACCAATCTCATGGCAATACAGAACTCTTCGAAATCTAATTGTCCATCGGTATCGATATCGGCAAGATCCCAAAGGTGTGATAACTCATTTGATGATAATTGTGAATTGGTTAATATTTGTCTCACTTTATCTCCACTTAATTTATTACTCTCCGGTTTCAATCCACTGAAAATCTCCCAGTACTTCTTTATCTCCCACTCTTCCAATTGCGGCATCTTTAACTTGATCTAGACAATATATTTATCTGTTTATAATTGATTGAACAACATGTATCCCAACAGTGCTCTGATCGTTTGGTTGTTCTTTTTCCCGTTTTAAAGAAAAGAAGAAATTGGTTAAACAGTACACGACAACATTTCTAGATATAGAGATGAATTAATTAAATGATGAATTGGATATACCAGATTCCAATTCACATAACCCTATTTAGAGGTACACATCCTAAGTAGTATATAATTCAAATTAAAAACCAACCAATCTACCTATTTTTATAAATAGGCGATACTATCATGCAATCATAATCATTAACGAACATTCTTATTCAAAAAAGATAATACAGAATCTAAATCCACTTTTAAAGTATTATCCTCTTCTTCACTTAATTTCCTCACGTAAACAGGTGCCTTCTTAGGACTTGTAGATTTCTTTATCGGAGTCTCGGTATCGACATTCTCATTTGATGTGAACAGGCTAACACCGGAATCTAACTTGTGCACTACGCTACTCCCTTGAGATTGCATCACCAGTGATACTCTCTTTGATAACTCGTGTGCTGGATCTTCTTTACCTTTAAACACTGAATCAAATGAGTTGTAAAAAAGTTTACGTTCATCAAATACGTTAGTTGGCTCCTTTGATACGACACTTGAATCTGGACGTGTATAACCTGTGACATACGTTGGTGAATGCAATATTGATGATGATTTTGATAAGTCTAATAAAATATCTGATAAATTATCTGTTGTCGTAGTTGTAACATTAGAAGTGGGGTTCCCATTAGATTTCACCACAGGTTTCAGTAAATTTGTTATTAATTTATGAGATTTTGGTAACCTTCGCAGAGCCCTTATATAACCTTTATTATGAAGCATTACTATATGACTTTTATAAGTTAATTATCTTATATATATGATATATCCGATATTATCTATTAAATTCTATAAATATTCTATTAATTTAAATCAAATTGCTTTTCAACAGTTAAACCACAGGTCGTGCACCGTAATACCAATGTCGCCCTATTGGGACATTTGTTGTAATTCTCTTAACGGAGGGATACTCTCTAACATACCAGGACTTAACAACTCCCAGACAACACCACATGAAGGTTTAGGAGCCACTTCGTCACCTGAGACTTCGATGACTTTGGTGTTGGTGACTACCAGGTCACACACAGTGTCGAAGATCTCTGGTTTCAACTCGGTTTGTAAAAGTAATTGGCAGTCGTGTACTACAGCGGCCGTATGTGTTGATAAATCTATAGCTCCAATGGTGTATAACATTGCCCATTCCAAATCGAAAAATCCATGTCCTTTACCGAATCTAATACCTCTATCGTTGATGGCACCGGTACCGGTGACCATGAAATCGATCTTAATACCACTTGATTTAATCTCACTGAGTGACATTGGTCTAGCGAGTTTTTCCATACCATCTAACGTGGAGGCGTATTCTCTTCTCAGTACTGGAATCTTGGAAGGCTCTAAAAGCCAAAAACCACGATAGATACCGTATGTAGTCATCAAGATGGTCTTCCCATCGTTTAAAGCGCGGAATCTTAATTCTTCAAGACAGTTATCTGGAGTGATAAAGATACAATCTGATTTTTGGTAATAATCATGAGCCGTGATTAAATCTGTAGCATCTGAAGAGCCTTCGAAATCGGCAATGAATTCGGCAAAGTCGTAATGGAAACGTGAATCTGGTTTGGCGACTTTACGCAACTCAGTCCACACAGCGGATCTGACATCCGATTTATGACTCTCTATAGCTGACATCTTGATATTTGTCTTGGTATTAAAGTGATCAAGTTTTGAAATTTTTTTAAATTCTCATTTTGTTTTTTCGCCTATTTAGATTCTTTATCGTAATTAGACCTTTGGGACCATACTGAGATATTTGAGAATCATATACGATATGAATATAGAATAGCTTAGATAGGAGTATTGCAATTGCTATTGCAATTGCCGTAACTGATAGTCATATTATGATATACACCTCGATCTCATCTAGTAGTCATCTCTTGGTATGGTAGATCTCATGCAGCGTAGTGAGCGGAACAGGAGCCTTTGACGGCGTCCGCTTGGTCTTTTGCTAACAATTTTTTCCAATCGCTCAATTTTTAAAAAACTGTGACTGACGGATGATCTGATTGACAAACAACTGACTCCATTATATCAAATCAATATATATATAATTGCCATTGTTGTAAAGAGTTAATTGTGGAAATTTTATCTAATTATACAAAATGTTGAGAACAGTTACAAGAAAATACTCATCCAGCGCTGCCGCTAAGACTTTAAAGATCGGTTTAATTCCAGGTGATGGTATAGGAAGAGAAGTTATCCCAGCAGGTAAACAAATCTTAGAAGCCTTACCATCTGAGTTTGGTTTGAAATTCGAATTTGTCAATTTAGATGCCGGTTTTGAATTGTTCAAGAAAACTGGTACCGCATTACCTGATGAAACTGTCAATATCTTGAAAAATGAATGTGATGGTGCATTATTCGGTGCTGTATCTTCACCAACTGTCAAAGTTGAAGGTTACTCATCCCCAATTGTCGCCTTGAGAAAGAAATTAGGTTTATACGCTAATGTCCGTCCTGTTAAATCTGTTAAAGGCGTTGGTAGACCAGTAGATATGATGATCGTTAGAGAAAATACCGAAGATTTATACGTCAAAGAAGAGAGAACTTTTGAAAAAGACGGTCAAATCGTCGCCGAAGCTATCAAGAGAATCTCTGAAAGTGCTACTAGAAGAATCGGTAAGATCGCAATGGATATCGCTTTACAAAGACAAGCTATTAGAGACTTGGGTGGTTACTCATTACACAAATCACCAGTGTTAACCATCACTCATAAATCTAATGTTTTATCACAAACCGATGGTCTCTTTAGAGAAACCATTAGAAACTTCTACGATGCTAACCAGGATCTTTACAAATCTATTGATTTAAAAGAACAAATTGTCGATTCCATGGTTTACAGAATGTTCAGAGAACCTGAAATCTTTGACGTCGTTGTCGCTCCAAACTTATACGGTGATATCCTCTCTGACGGTGCTGCCGCTTTGGTCGGTTCCTTAGGTGTCGTGCCATCAGCTAACGTCGGTGACGAATTCGCCATTGGTGAACCATGTCACGGTTCCGCTCCAGATATCGAAGGTAAAGGCATCTCTAACCCAATTGCCACTATCAGATCCACTGCTTTGATGTTGGAATTCATGGGTTACCCAGAAGTCGCCGCTAAGATCTACGAAGCCGTTGATGCTAATTTGGCTGCTAACACCGTGATTACCCCAGATTTAGGTGGTAAATCTACTACACAACAAGTTGTTGATGATGTTATCAAGAGATTTTAAATTTATATAGTGATAAATTAATTTTATAATGTATTTTATGTAATATGCTAATCTTCAAATCCTGTCCACTCGGCTTCTCCAACGTCATCGGATTCGTTATCTTCTACATCTCTTTCAAAACAAGCTGCGAAAAATCCAATACCACCATCAACTTTAGGTAAACTTCTAATCAACCCTTCAGCCATTTCATCACCATTCTCAAACTGTTCGAATTCTTCTTTAAAACCACGTCTTGGCCAAGTTGGAATCACTGCATCACGACGACACAACCTCCAACCGCGAGCTTTCACTTGCGGATCATTTAACAAGTCAATAACGACTCTCTCGTTCTCCTCAGCGTGAATTGAACATGTAGAGTAAACTAATTTCTTGGCGTTAGGGAAAGACATAGCGTGTCTCACAATGGTGAATTGGAAACTAGCTAATTTGATTAATCTGTTAGTGTCTATATCTTGTTTAACTTCTTCAGATTCTTGATTTTGCAGATCTAAAGTGACACGACCGAAAATACCACTCCCCGAGCAAGATGGGTCCACTACGAACCCGGTGATGTCAGGGTAATCCAGTGGGTTAGTTTGGGTGAAATCCGCATGGTGTATAGAGATACATTTCAAAGCACCGGCTTTTTCACACATTTTTTTCAAAACCTTAGACCTTTTGAAATCCTTCTCGAACGCCACCACAGACCCGGGAGTGTTTTGCAAGATGGATGCCAAATGTGTGGTCTTGTTTCCTGGGGCGGCACATGCATCGATGACTTTATCGACACCTGGGACCGGGTTCAAGATGTATGAGGGGAAACATGATGCTCTGTCCTGGATGATTAAACGACCTTTAATGTATGCGTCTGTGGAAGTGATCTTCTCTCTTGGGTGCGCTCCAAATAAGTTGGGGATAAATTCGTCGTGGTATATGGTACCCAATTGGATATCATCAATTGAGTTGACTTGTTCAAGATTCTTAAACTCTTTCAACAACGAACTCAGCGAGGTCTTGACGATATTAGCTCTGAACCACCGCACAGGTGTCTGATCCTCATCTAATTTAGAGTCATCAACTAAATGCGAGACATCAGTGACTCTATGTTTCAATTTAAGTTTTGTCAATTCTGCATTCAATCTTGTTCTATGTTTAAGAACAGTCTCCTTCACTGGAGTCTTACCACACTGGATTCTACCACTTTTGGTGAAACACAAGTCGTGGACCATTAATAAACACATCGACTCTTTCAAACCCTTTTCAGTCTTCAAGATCTTAGACTTCTTGATGATCTGCTCTATAAACGGCTTATATTTCAAAGTCGATAGCACTAATGCAAATATCTGTTTTGGGTTGTTCTTGATCTTTTTCTGGCCATGGGCTTCAAAGATACTGTTCTGTAGCAGTCTAGCAGTGGTGTTACCACTCGATAAGAACTGCTCACTCTCTTTGTACAAGCTCATCTCGACTTGAATCTATCTATCTAATCTCATCTGCAAAATTTTTTTCAAATATTTTTTTTTATTAAGAGTAATGACAAATTGGGAGATTGGAGATCAGAACACGACATGGGAAGTGATTATGCAGTGATTGATAATATAAATTGAGATAAGATTATAATCTTATCGAAGATTTGACTTATCTATTATAAGGGATAATATTTTGTATTTCATAAGTATAACACATCCCAAGGGTTTACCTAGTCAATTGCGTATCTGTAAATTTCAGTTTCCACCCCCAACTTTATCAGAGTGAATTATACACGAATTTGGTCTATCTTGTATAGCTAATACTATTCATAGTGATAGTACATCGATAATAGCAAATACAACATCTTTGTAGCTTTCTAATAGTATTATCCACTACGGTGCCTTAAGATAGTGCTCGAGCAGAAAACCCCTCGGAGAAACTCTTGAGACGCGTAGACTTAAAGAAGCATAAGGGGAAGTCCCAAGTGAAATTCATCCAAGATGATGATTCTGTATATTATAAACTACTATTCCCATTCAATTCCACTCCCATATCACCTATACTGTACCCCCAATCCTCTCCATATCCTAATCATGCCAACTCCGATATAAATTCTCAAAGAGCGAAAGAAAAAACACAAAGAAGAAAAAAAAACACAGAAAACTGACAGACGGTAATAACAATTGAATTTATTCAAATATATAATACCAAGATAATGGATTCCACTGTACTGCTGGAGGCTGGAGTAGTGCCTCTGGTGAAATCTGAACAGGAAGACGTTGTCATGAAGGATAGCGAGACTGTGGACAATGAGCCACTCAAGAGGAAATACGAAGATGAAAATGGTAATGGCAATGGAGACACAGACAAGAAACCTATTAGTGAAGAAATTGATGAGAAACAAATTATAGTACCGGTCACTGAACCTAAGATATCTTATATCAATAAGAAAACCGGAATCTGTTACGATGTCCGTATGAGATACCATGCCAAGATCTTTACTTCATATTACGAGTATATCGACCCACATCCAGAGGACCCTCGTCGTATCTATCGTATTTACAAGATTTTCGCAGAGAATGGGTTAGTTAATGATCCACAATTGATTGGTCGGACCGATATTGGAGATTTGATGTTGAAAATTCCAGTTCGTGAAGCCACCGCTGAGGAGATCTTGTTAGTACATTCACGTGA
This sequence comes from Nakazawaea wickerhamii, assembly GCA_030567635.1. Lineage (NCBI taxonomy): Eukaryota > Fungi > Ascomycota > Pichiomycetes > Alaninales > Pachysolenaceae > Nakazawaea > Nakazawaea wickerhamii. Next base: position 55,584 of record JAJLSR010000008.1, read on the forward strand.
ACAATTGGATTATATAGCTAGCACTGAGACAATGACTAAGGAACAATTGTTGGAACTGACAGAGAAGGGAGATTCTATCTATTTCAACCATGACTCTTATTTGAGTGCCAAATTATCATGTGGTGGTGCCATTGAAGCTTGTAAGGCTGTCGTCGAGGGTAAAGTGAAAAATGCCTTTGCCGTTATCAGACCTCCAGGACACCATGCTGAACCTGATTTACCTGGTGGATTTTGTCTTTTCTCTAATGTCGCTGTCGCCGCTAAGAATATCTTGAAGAATTATCCCGAGAGTGTTAGAAGAATCGTCATTATAGATTGGGATGTTCATCATGGTAATGGTACACAAAAGGCATTTTACGATAACGCTGAAGTGTTGTACATTTCACTTCATCGTTACGAATTGGGTAAATATTACCCTGGAACCGATGCCGGTGCCGCTGATAAAGTAGGTGAAGGTAAAGGTGAAGGTTATAACATCAATATTCCATGGCCAACGGGGAATATGGACGATGGTGACTATTTACACGCTTTCTATAAAGTTATCATGCCAGTGTGTCAAGAATTTAACCCGGATTTAGTTATAATCAGTGCCGGATTCGATGCCGCCGACGGTGACGTTATCGGTGGTTGCCACGTTTCACCAGCTGGATACGGTCACATGACATATCTTTTAAAATCATTAGCTAAGGGTAATTTATGTTCAATCATGGAAGGTGGTTATAATTTAGATTCTATTGCTAAATCTGCGTTAGCGGTAGCGAAAGTGTTGATCGGAGAGCCACCTGAAGAGTTATGGAAGAAATTACCTAAATCCGTGGCGGTTGAGACTATTGATGAAGTGATACGTATTCAATCGAGGTATTGGAGATCTTTGAAACCAGGTTATTTGGGTTCTTCTGTGCCTAAGCCTTTGACAGATGAGTCACCCTTGGTACTGGAGACAAGATTACAAGATACGATAAGATCATTCCAAGCTAAGAAATTATTCGATAATTATAACTTTATCAATTTACCATTATTATCATCATCGTCGTCATCTTCATCATCGTCGTCGTCACTGAGTAAATTCAATTCGAAATCACTCGAAGACCAAGTCATGGCAACACCAAATATCTACGACGCGTCAACGATTGTCATCTCCATCCATGACCCCGCTGAGGTATGGGCCCAGAGAGATCCAATAACAGGTATCTTAGACCCTTCGAACAGTATCATCTTGGACCCATCGGTGAAATTGATCAAGTGGGCCTTGCAACAGAAATTTGGGTTTATCGACATCAACGTGCCGGCTACCATTAGTGGTGAAGATGATGTTAATTACAACAACATCACCGCAGCACAGGATATATTGTTAAGTATTTGGGATAACTATATCCAGTATTTCAAAGTATCTAAATTAGTCTTTGTCGGGTTTGGTGATGCTTACAATGGTGTTATCCACCTTTTGGGGCATCGTGAGGTGAAGAATGTCGTCAAGGCCGCTATCAGTTTCGTCAATAAGTCTACACCATTACGCCCCATCGTGTCTGCCATCGACGAGTCAGTGACTGATTGGTTTTATAGGAATTCATTAATTTTCACGTCGAAGAAACATGAATGTTGGGGGTTGACTAATAGTGATTTCGACGAAGAAGATTACGAATTCATCAACCATATCAACGTCGATGCCGGTGTTGGACTCCACCCTAACGGTGACTCCAACACTCAAAATGGTGCCTCTGTCGCTGTAAGTGGTACCGATGTCTCGAGTTATAATGGTGGTAAGAAGCCAAGAAAGAAGTTTGGACGTGTATTGAAATCAGATACTGATGGATTATTCAATATTGTTGACGAGAGATTAGAAGAGTGTTGTGATTTCATATTGGACTCATTTGAAGATTATGATGAGAGTTCAAGTAGTTGATATGTAATTTATTTTAAGTTTAATAGATGTAAAAGAAAATGTGTTTAATTTTTTAAAATACTGTAATCATTATCATCATCTTGAGATATTTTATTGTATTAAATTATTGATATACAAATTAAATTTTAACGCATTAAATGCAACATCTTTCAACTAATTCTATGGTAAAAACAGCTTAAAAGCATAATAAAAGCATAAAATTTGAAATAATCTTTTAAATAACTGATATTCTAATAAAAATCATGAAGCAATTTATAATGCACTTGGGAACCTTTCCATGAATTCTCTCTCTAAATCATCAACATCTATATCACTAGTGACACTGACTCTTCTCTCCTGTCCCAGATGCTCGACCACCAATTGAACTTTCCCATTCGATGGGTTCCTCTCGTGTCTTACTGGTGATTTCAAATATGTGGGTTTCTTAGGTTTAGGTGGTGGTGGTTTCTTCTTGAGTCTTGCTGAGTTCGCAGCATTCTTAGCAGCTGCCACGGCGGTAGCGGATGGAGATACCAAGGTGCCACTACCGGCAGTGGCACTCAGTACTGAGGATGTATTGCCATTACCATTATCAGAGAATGTCATGCCTTGATGTACTCTAGGCGTCGAATCGGTGCTTTGCTTATTAAAAGTCGATTGTGGAGTGATTGTAGAATACGTAGACGTAGTGGAAGTCTTAGATTCTGTCCTGTACAACATTTGCTGTGGGGTAGTGACTCTTTTCATATCAGGTTTCTTGAAAGGTGCAGGTGGTGGTATTGTCTTGTGACTCAATTCAGGGGTCTTACCGTTCTTCAGTGAGCTAGGTGCTGTGGTGTAATTATGGTAACCGGTTTTAGATGTAGAACTTGTCGATGACACACCAGAGTTGGATTTGGAATCGGTGTATTTACCATATCCGGACGCAGTCTTAGTGAGTGGTGGATCCTGGGTACGGTTTAATAACATCTTGACTCTGCTATGAATGGATTTAGTTCTATGTTCAGGTGATGTCTGTTGCGATAATTTCTCCTCGATAATTTCTTCTTTCTCTGATATACTATCTGAGCTCTTTCTTGAAGCTCTACCCGACGCGGAAGATTGCAACGACACAGAGCTACCACTTGAGTGATAATAAACAGATTGGAATCCGTTCAATGAATCAGCACTATCTGTGGAATGAATTTCAAAAGATGAAGCTCTCGATTTCGACGAAGCAGAATGACTTGGTACTCTCAATTTATCCTTCCTCTCACCGGTCAATAGACTTTTCAAACTGGTGATACTGCTTCTCTTCCTCCTATTATCGTCACTGATTCTCCTGGTACCTGTATTTTGGATAATAGCACTTTTCCTTCTCGTGTCCTCGCTGACTCTTCTAGTTCCCGTGTTTTGAGCAGAGTTCAAATTACCGTAATTGGATTTTACACTTTCACCCGTGTACTGTGATCTACGATGAGATCTACCAGTGTTTTGACCATTCAAATTTCTCAAGAACGCGACATTAGAGTCAATATGCAATGGTTCAAATTCCACTGTCTCCATTTGACCTGTGATTTTCAGTTTCAAAGTCTCCATTTGATCACTTGACGTGACATATGTCTTGTACTCATCGGCAACGTACATGCTAGTAGGTCTCTTTGCACCCGTAGAGGCGGCTCTCGATGATGGTTTCGAAGTTCTAGTCATCGGCCTAGCGAAATTATCAGTCTCCGTAGCGTGGCTCATCTCAGTACCATTTTTACTTAAATCATTGATTTGTGATGAAATCATCGTACCAAGATTTTGTTGCAATGAAGGTTGTGATTTACTATTTTTGCTTTTATAATCTGTGGAATTGTGTTTAATATCCTTTGTAGACAACAATTTGGATTTGTCGATACTAGCGAATGGGTCTTTGATACCATTACCACCAATATTTGTATTAGTCTGTGTTTTCAAAATTTGTGGAGCATCCATAAGTGGTTTTCTCGTCACTACTGGTGGTTTGGTTAAATCAGTGGAACTGACTTGTCCTATATTCTTATACCAATTTTCTATTGGCACTGGCTTATTTCTCATCTTGCAAACTTCTTCTAATAATTGATATGCATTTGGTCTCGCTCTTGGATCAGAATTTAAAAGTGTTGTCATCATATTTTTCAATCTTGGAGAAAACTCTGGAGCGTTGGGCATTACGAATTTCGAGTGTAATATGGCGTATTCACCACCTCCATTATTACCATTAATATGATTATTTTCAAATGGCGTGGTATAAAAGCAAAGCTTATACAAGAAGATCCCCAAGGCCCAAATATCAGCCTTCTCATCTATGGGAAACCCACGATAAAGATCGATCATCTCAGGAGATCTATACTGGGCCGTAGTGTGTTTCATTATATCATCTTGTAACACTTTAAATTCTTCAGCGTTTCTAGGAGGTCTCAATATACCTGAGGCAGAACCAAAATCACATAATTTACAATCACCATCCCCTGAGATAAGTACATTCTCGATCTTAATATCTCTATGTATAAGTGGTGGGTTAAGAGAATGCATATTGCAAACACCCTCGGTGATCTCGGCCATGATCTTAAGAATCTCGAATTCTGTTAACTTATTCACTAATCTGGTATTCATCAAATCGATTAACCCATTACGTGAACAATATTCCATTAGAACAAACACCTCATACCCTGTCCCAGAGGCCATCCTTGACGCATGTGAGTCAATATACGACACAATATACCTATTACCTTTCAATCTCTTCATGGCATCGACCTCTGCTCTCAAGATATTCAATGTTATCTTGTCCGGTACAGCTACCCTCTTAAGACAAGCGACTTTATTACCATGAAATGGCGGTATTATCTCACAAGTATACACATGTGCATACCCTCCTTGCGAAAGGTACTTCGTGATGGCCACCTGATGAGACCCTACAGTCAATTGTGTTCCTGACTTGTAAGCATTTGGAGGGATATCCTTCATTATATCAAGGCGGTTATGCGCTGTTTAAAAAGATCCAGTGTATGATAATATCAAGATATAACCAACTATTGACTTTTTGCAATATCTTGTAGTATAGTCCTATAGTATGAGAGCAATATATAGATCGAATCCAATCTCTTAATCAAGCCCAATTGCAAATACTTGTAAAGTAACTCGGTATGAGTTATTACTTCTATAACAGAGTGTTGTTCGCTTTAAATTTTTTAAATTTTTTTTAATTTTTTCAGATTTTGTTTATTTCTATACAGTGGGTGATATATAGGGGGGAAATAGTTGGAATTGTCCGAGATGGGTTCTATATAGAGGAGAGGGTGAGATTAATAAGGTTTGAATCTCACATCAGATTTGCGTTTCTTGTGGGATTTGTGTTTCTTGTGTTCCTTGTCTTCCTTGCTGTGGTGAGATTTCTTGTGTTTACTGTGCTTCTTCTTCGTTCCGTCTTCTTGATCTTTAGATTTCCGTTTTTTCTTCTTTTTCTTCTTATCAGAGTCTGAGTCAGATGCTTGGTCGATGTCCATCAGCGAGGACGCCAGGGCGAGAGTATGGTCGAAGAATTGCAGTGGTGTCAGGAGTCTCAGTGGAGTTTCCCAGATTTTGAAACAACCGTCTTCACCTCCAGTGTAAATGATTCCATGATCTCCATCTACTAGGACAGCCCTTACCACTTCACTTCCATGGCCTCCCAATAACAATATCCGATCTTTAGTATCGACAGTCTCTTTCAGTTGGTCGAAAGGGTAGACTAATAATTGTCCTTTAGAGTTGGCACCACACGCTATATACCCAGGACACACTGTAATAACATACTCGCAATCCCATGCGGTTCTCACATCACCGAACTCGTGAGCCAGCACTGGGCTAGTCAACTCTTCAGACTTGTCCTTCTCGAATTCATGCAGTGCAAATGTCTCCATATGTGATAAAGTTGATATCCTATACGGAGCGATAAAACTAGCTTCATGAATCGATGCAAAGTTGATCACTTGATGCAAGGCGTCCTCTTCGTCCTCGATAGTGAGATCGTAAACGTTAACGTAACCATCAGTGGATCCAGATAATAAGAAATCCTTATTAGTTGGATGGAATTGCACAGTGGTGACATCATCATGATGAGAATCGACAAATTTGCGTAATAATTTACCTGTAGATAACTCCCATATGTGCACTTCGGCATCGACACCTTGTAACTCTGTCCCAGCTGCTAATAAGCCATGATTACAAGTAAGTGAAATGTACTTCGATGCCTTATCGTTAGTCAATACTTGCACAGGTTCCAGTTTCCCGTTTCTTAAATCCCATATCTTGATCTTATCATCTGCACAGGTCACTAACAAGTCTTGTCCATCGACACTGGTCATACCGTAAATAGTCGAATCATGTGCCTGGAATGTCTTTATCGGTTGCAATCCATTAACAGGAAGACCTGATGCAAAGATACTCACTGACCCATCACTATACGCCGCAGCAACACCATGGTCCCCGACACTGACAATATGTAGCACCCAGTTATTGGCATCTTTAGAGAATGACCCCTTATGCAATGCTCTCATCCTATCCTATCTCCTATATCTCTTCTATCTCTTCTATCTCTTCAATAAACTGAAAAATAAAATTTTTTAAAAAAAAAAACAAAAATCACTAAATGATAAAATAATTTGTTTAGTACTTTGGTGTAAATAACAAGTTTGTACTTCATTTCTTTATTAATATAGTCATGAGTAGTATAGTTAGTAAGTAGAGTATGCTAACAGATTTAATCAAATTCAATTTACTAATAATTTCAATGTATAGGGAAATCAAGTAGTCGTTTCGCGCCTAAGTTAACAGAGAGGAAGCAGTCTAGGGTAAACAATAAAGTTGAAGCATCACCAACACCTCCAAAAGTTGTTCGTATCCAGGAGCCAGAGTCGAGTGTCACAGAGACACCGGAGTCTGATGTCCTGGTGGAGCTGGGTGATGACGCTTCGCGTCCTCATTTGAAAGAGTTTATATTTGAACGTTCTAACGATGAAGGTGCTATCTTAGATGATGATGAAGATAACGACGAAGACGAAGATGATGTGGATCCTCAAAAGAAGTCGTCGACGGTGATAATAGATCCGACGAGGCTCTCGACGCAGAAGACAAGACGGTCTTCTTCTATTATCAGTGGAGTGGCATCTTATCGTAGAGGCTCGGTGAATGATGAAAATAGAAGAATGCGTAGATTATCTTCTATCACTACAGGGTTAGGAGCCGGTTTGAATGTGTTGAGACGGTCGTCGGCAGTGTCGACATCGAATCATGGTACTCCATCAACTGTACCGAGACGTATCAGTGTCTCGGAGACTGCTGAGCCATACAAGATTAATATCCCAACAGGGATACCTACAAAGAGACGTAAACCTTCCGCGAAATCATTTGGTAAATTACCTATCAAGAAGAGACAGACAAAACCTTTGGGTGACACACTGGAAGTTGGTGTAAGTGTAATAGAGACACCACTGCCAGAGACGTTGGAGAAGGAGTCTGGAATTGTTGACGAAGAAGAAGTGCCACTGGACCAAGAGATACTGGAAGAACCAGCTGTAGAGGAAGTCGATAATATAGAGCAGAAACGTCTGGAACCAAAGAGAAGTAGAGCTTCCAGGATATCGTTATTATCTCGTCGTGATCAGGCACAGAAAGTGAAAGATACTGAAACTGAACCCGATGAAGTACAAACTCTGAGACTGTCGACTACAAAGAAATCTAAACTGAAGAGTAAGACACCACTGGAGAGGAAAGAGAAAATCTCAATCGACTTAGACACTAAGACTGTACAATTATTTGTTGATAGAGAAGGTGAGTTACAAACTGTACCGATTGACCAGTACCAAGAGCAAGATACACACACAATGATCAAAGATTTGAGCAAGATACCTAAGAATTTACTCACCAACGATAACAAGCTTTTCAATAAATTTTCCATTGACGAGCAAAGCATCACCATGGAAGATCTTTGTAGACCTGTGTTACCCTTTGGAGAAGTATCTGAGAATTTCGATCTGTCCATCGTCGCTGCGAGAAGGAAAAGGGCACTGCTGGTGGAGAGACGTAAATTGCGTGTCGAAGCCAGGGATAAAGGTATAACGTATCATGAATTGTTGAAACAAAAAGAGGAAGAAGAGATACTGAGTGGTAAACCTGCCACAGTGAATGGTGTCCCTGACTCGTTCAGTAACCCTAGTGTGCAATTGAAATTGTCCGAGAGTGGTAGTTTCGATATTGCAGAGGAGTCATTGTTTGTGGATAGACACAATACACGTGGTGTAGATAATCGTGAAAAGATCTCGGAAAATATGTTTGAAACCGCTGCGATATCGTCAACTTATGGTAAGAGACAAGTCACCGATAAGTGGACCACAGAGGAGACCAAAACGTTGTACAAGGCTCTCTCGTCTTGGGGGACGGATTTCAATATAATAACCCAGTTATTCCCACATAGAACAAGACATCAAATTAAGTTGAAATTCAATTTAGAAGAAAGGAAAAGACCATATATTGTGGAATTGGCATTAAAACGTAAGTTACCCATCGATTTTGATGATTATTGTGAAAAAACCAAACAAAATTTCAAAACTTTAGAAGAGTATAATCAAGAATTGAAAGAGTTGAAAGATAAACATGAACGTGAAGTGAAAGAGATGGTCGAGGCACTGGAGAAACAGAGGAAAATTGATCTGGAACTGCAAGTTAAGAGACAAGTTGAGTTAAGAACCGGTGTTAGGTCGATGACTAGAGCAGAGAGGAAAGCCGAATTGAGAAAGAACGAGGTCGTCATCGGTGAAGTGAAGAAACAAGAGGAATAGGGTTTATAGGTTCAGTAATTAATATTTTAACATTGGAGTATTTGATAATTTCACAGTAATAAACAAAAAAAACTTGTAAAGATGAGATTTAATTATTATACATCAGTAATAGCTATGATACACGGTACGATATGACGACTAAATCAGAGAAACCGGTAGTGAACAATTACAAAGCGTATAATGTAAATATAGAAGAAAATTCGCATCATAATTACTTAAACGTGACGATAAATAATGAAACTTCCATGCTGACCTCATCACAATTATTACAACGATTGATCATATGTTTTACAACCATAGTGCTGGTGCTATTCGTAGGGAATAACAGTCGTGGCACAGTGGCGAGACTGCTTTGGGTGAGAATCGTGCTGCTTATCACTGACTCAAAGCTCTTTCTGACGTTATTTTTCGTTGTTGTTATAGTGTTGGTATCGATGATTATGGTGCTGTTTGTGAGGTACATCAGACACGGCACTCTAATAGTGCGAGAAGAATCGGTCATGGTGTTGACGATCGGAGTGCAGATGAGTTGTAAATTGAAATTATTCGGCATCTCCATATGGGAAGAGACTAAATTTTATAATCGTGACACTATACGTGATGTTATCATAAATGAATATTTCAAAGGTTTTGAAGTCATAAACTATCTCTGTCTCATCGTTGATGTGGAAGGAGAGAAGGAGTTAATAGTGATGTTCCCACAGTTGTTGCCACGGTTGTACATGTTAGAACCCATCTACAATAAAGTTCATAGATGTTTAAGTTGTTAATTATATAAATAATGAGATAAATACATAACTTCATATTCTAATGTATAAAGCAAATAGCGAGTAAAATATAATAAATTAAGCAGCATTCCCATAATCCACAGAACTTGATAAATAACCTAATGTATTTTTAATATACCTGATAAACCAAGGATCAATTCTCAAAGGTGGGAATTCATCCAGCTCGGAATATTCGACAAACGTTCCTTTATCAAGAACTTCCATTTCGTCTTTATGCAATGCGGTGAATTGCTGTGTTTGCTTGAATTCAGCCAACGTGACAGCGTCATCACACACATCACCTTTTAAATCATTAGCACATACTTCTTTTTTAATCCATAACCTCAACGATGGCATATACTTATGCCCCCAAAATTCCTTCACTGTCAAACCCTTTTCATATTCTCTTTGCAAGATCCTGGTGTAACCATGAGGTACATACAGTTTAACACCTTCGTATAAAGTTGGAATCAATGGTGATAATTCATCTAATGAATAATGATGATTATTACGACAATTGAAAATCTCTTTGTTATCAAAAGCTAACTTCTTCTTAGCTAATAACTCTTGATCATACTTATCATGATCTAATTTAGAGTCATCAATTTTTTGTAAGAAATCTGGATCTAACACTCTCAAAAATTCTTGATACTTCTTATCGACCAATTGATCATTCTTGTAAAAATCAGTGAACGCCAACCCAGTAATATCTATATACAATCCACTATAAGTATCGATAAATCTAGCATCAATAACGTTATTACCATTACCACGTTCTCTACTGAAAAAAGATGGCCCCACGTCAATGAAAAATTTACCTATTCCTCTAGTGGAACCTACCCCGATCTCCGAAGTAGACTCTCTCGTGATATCGGCAATTAATGACCGATTATAATTCCTGGCTAATTTGTAAAGCGAAATAGCAGTGACTTGAACATCAGCGTCAGTGTCCCATGGCATATTTAACCCGTTCCAATACCATGATAACATCGTACCGTGTGCGATCCAAGTCGTGATTCCAACTTTCCTCGAAAACCGTAACCAGGCCCTGATAGTTCTATGTAAGATCGCGACATGTTCATAATACGGAATATCTAATCTATTGAAGAATCTCCAATCGTAATGAGCCCCAGCAACGGGTCTACCGATAATAGCACTTTCATGGAAATGCTTATCGTAGTGTGGTGCCGCAGGTAATAACTGCTTGATAGATTTGTACATAGTGTAATTCAAATTCAAATAATTGTTATCTATACCTGCAACGCTTGATTCCAAATTTTGTAATTCCAGATGTGGATCAAATAAGAACTCTGTGTTATGCAAAAAGAAACTCTTACCCTCTTCATCGTGGGAGTTACTTATTCTGACAACATCTTCTAGTAATTGGAAATCATCTTGGTCAGTGTGGAAATCAATGGAGCTTTGACTGATTGCCCTTTTCAAAAAATCTGCTTGGTCAGATATACTGATCCCGTTACTAATTATCAGTCTCAGCTTCGTAGATTGAATAATGGATTCATGATTGATATAAGCTAAACTTTCCACTATAGATTGATTCCTGGATGCCGAGATGGGAACCCCTGTAATGGGGTCTTTAGCGACAGGCATGATAAGTGCCCCATTTTGAGGACCAGCACCTAAAAAGATCACTCTATCAGGTGGCGGAGCAGTGTATTTCAAGTAACTGGCCCCCATTATAGCTCTTGCCTCCTGATGGAAACTCTTATCGTCGAATGACGTAATCTTGAATTTAGGAAACCCCCTCTCGATATCCTGTTTGTCTAAACTTTTACAAACATTAAATTCATGATCAATTTGGTAATACTCTTTAAACGAAGAGCAAGTGAAGTCTTTATTACGGAAAAGTTTATACCATTTATCATTAGCTTTCAATTTAGAATCCAAATCTAACCAATCATTCCAACTGAAGGGTAATTTGAAACTCTCAGGATCAAATTCCCCGGCTTCGATCATTCTCGTGATCTTAGCCATAGTCAATGCAGGCATAAGTCTCGGGTCGAATTCCTGATGTCCCAATCGGATAAACTTATTCTTGTCAGGTAATGTGAAATCGGAGTTTAGTAGCCTCCTTTGCACTTGTAAGGGTAAATGAGAAACACCAGTGACGTCCTCCGTGGCTATCACGATCGGAGTACTGAGATAGTTCAGTCCACCCAACGATAACGCATAGTAGATATAGCAAGTGAGTGCTAAGAGGAGTATTAACAATGTATACTTCCTGAACCTGACAGATCTCCTCGACTTTGACAAAAGCAGCAATTTATACCGGCGTCTGCGTAGTTGTTGCCAGCCAGACCAGCTGGGAATCGCGTTGTAAAACATGTTGTAGTGAATATAGTGATGTATTCATATGATGATATGACAGTATACTCTATAAGTGGATATCTAAGTGATTTCAATGATTAATTATATAAATGAATGGCAATTCACAGGGGTCTCTTTCCTTCTTATCTTTGATGAGCAAAATGCTTTTTTTAAGCACGAGCACAGCCAAATTCACTCACTCGCGTGCGATCACCTATCAAATCTCGACAATTTATAAGATAGAATCAGGTACACCTGGGGTGTTACTGTGGATTGAAAGATATTGATATACTGATCTATTTCATATATTCAATATAGAAGCTAATACAGTATATAGAAATTATTTATTATAATTAGAAACAGGCTTAGAATGTGCGGGTCAGCCAAGTACTTGGCTAAGCAAACTAAATAGTACTATATATCAAGATCTCATCTGCCATGCTGGGATACTTGCCAGAGACTCAGTGGTTTCCTCACTGGCCAGCTGTTGCCATGCTGGGATACTGGAAGACTGTGCTTGATCTTCTCGTTGTACTCTATCTGCGAATTGTTGCCATGGTGGTATCTGTGATGGCTCGTCTTTAGTGGTGTCTAATACCTCGTTAGCACTTGGTATTGAACTCACAGGTGGGATATTAAAACGATCTAATTTCTCTTCGGGTTTTAAATCAATTGATGATTTATTTGTGAATTGTAAATCTGATTTTAATAATAATTTTTTCAAATCATTTAATTCAATTTCTAAATTTGATAATTCTTGTATCACACTTGATTTTTGTGAATCCATTGTTGATATCATTGTGGATTTAATATTTTCAATCTCCATCTTTAAATATTTTAAACTCTCTTCATTTTGTAAATTCTTTTCATTCGTCTTTAATACTATACTATCAATACTTGTTAAAGTTTCATCAATCTTCTGTCCTTTAGCATTGTTTTCTTCAATAAATTCATTCTGTTTCAATTCCAATGTCTCTAATAACTTCTCAATTCTACTAAACTCCTGCTCAATTGACTCCTTCTCCTGTTCTAATTTAGATTTCGTAGGTGGTAAGATATTTGGTAATAAATATTTTGTAACAACTTGATATAAACCATACGTGACACCTACCGTCGTAGTGGCCATAATGAAATAATCTTTCCAATCTCTATCCGGTAACGGTGGTGGATTTGGATAGTAGTCATGTGTTGGGACATTACTGAAATTACTCGTACTCGATGGAGATTGTTGCTGTTGAGCCCTTTGTAACAGCTCTTGTATCTCCTCCTGGGTCAACCCTTTAGATTCTATAAATTCGATTCTCTTATTCAATGGAGAATCCTTGATGGATGGGTCCTGCAAGAACTCCACAGCAGACTTGATTAAATCTTCTCTCATTGACATCTTGCTGATAATATAAACTCCTTACGATTAAATTTGATTTGGATTTTGTTTTTTTCCATTGGCGGATTTCTCAGTGTATAGCACTGGAGATTATACTAGAGATAGATATAAAGAGGATAGATACAGTATCGTGCTGATGGATTATGATGAAGTGCTCAATATAGCACATGGGAAATTGGATTTTGCATATCCATTAGTGGTTTTCATCCAATTAGATGACTCATTGGATAACGATTATAATTTTGAATGTTGTATGAGACTACTATCATTGACTACACAGCAGAAGATCTTAGATAAGAAACTACCGAGGGATAGACAGTTGAAATTGTTAGATCAACTAATACTACCTATAGTGTTAAGTATATACAATAAAGATAAACAGTTATCAATACCCAAATTCCGTTATACTAAGTTTGGGAAACCTTATCTTGATAAAGTACCGTTCAATATATCAGATGAAGACGGTGTGGTGTCTATCGTAGTGGACTTTTCCCACCCTGGGAACGAATTAGGATGTGATTTAGCTAATTTACACGATGTACAGAGGTTCAACAGTGATGGTAAATTTGTCGAATCGTTTAAAGATATCTTCACACATGATGAGTCAGTATATTTACAACAATTCGATAATTTAGATGAACAAAATCTCTTATTAACAGAGTATTGGGCACTTAAAGAGAGTTATAGTAAGCTATTAGGCACTGGCTTGAACGAATCATTCCAAAATTTCAATTTTTCTGACAATGTCAAACAGGGTCTTATACCGACCACCAAGGTTGCCGTACTGGATACTTTAGTGACAGTATATGACACTCATTGGGAAAGTTATCCACTATCAGATAAGACAAATTATATTACCATGATCAATGACCATATAGTGTGCTCCATATTCTCTACCGACCCAGTACCGAGACCTCAATTAGTCGAACTCAGTCTCCCACAACTCATCTCATTAATCAAGAGCTCATCTCAGTGAAGAGAATGAAAATCGCAGCGAAAAAAATTTAAAGTGAAAAAACCGAACCACATTGTAAAATTTGTAATCAAGAGATCAAGTCTGTATAGCGAGGTATATAGATAACTCAAGATATAGTCTGTATATAAATCTAATTGAATAACTAATATCGATGTCTCGAGAGAAGAAGACACGGACTCATTTAATTGCTGGTTTCACTAGCGGGTTGACATCAGCTGTACTTCTCCAACCTTTTGATTTGTTAAAGACTAGAGTACAACAGTCTAGTCAGTCCACGTTACGGTCCTCGATAAAGGATGTTCACTCGGTGCCGGAGTTATGGAGAGGCACGTTGCCCTCAGCGTTGAGAACTTCGATAGGAAGTGCATTATACTTATCATTTTTGAACTCTACAAGAGTCTATCTCTCGAGATTCCAAGCTCCGAGTCAAGTAAGTGGCAGCTCAAGTCTAGTCGTCTTATCTCCGCAACTGAATTTGGCTACTGGGATGTTCGCTAGGGCAGTGATAGGTTGGATCACTATGCCATTCACCGTGGTGAAAGTGCGATACGAGTCAAATTTATACCATTACAAATCACTCAATGAGGCGGTCACATCGATTTACCGTGCTGAGAATTTGAGAGGGTTTTTTAAAGGGTACTGGGCAACCACGGCGAGAGATGCACCTTATGCTGGTCTTTACGTAGTGTTTTACGAGCAATTTAAGATCATTATCCCATCATTAATGGCCACTAAAGACGACTCACTAGTGACACCAATATTCACCACGACGAAATCTGCAATGATCAATACATCATCCGCGTTCATAGCTGCATCACTGGCTACGATCATCACCGGTCCATTTGACACTATAAAGACCTATATGCAGTTAAACCCCGCATTGAACTTCACACAAACATGTGTCCAATTATTCAGCAAAGGCGGTCTCAGCAGATTTTTTGATGGGTTGTCGTTACGCTTAGTGAGAAAGGGGTTGAGTGCAGGTATAGCATGGAGTTTATATGAAGAGATGGTCAAGTACTTCAAATAGAATTAATTTCCTAATTAAGCTCAGATTCGTCCTAAAACGGTACCGCATTTCCAGTTTAGGAAGTCTAATTTATGACAGCGAAACTAAAACCCTCCGCCTTTCTCTTCATTTAATAGAAATTCCGCAATTTGTAGTTTCTCAATTATTAATTGGTGTTAATTATTAGGATATTGATATAACTGTTGAATATGGATTATAATAGTCAATCCAATGGCTATGCCAGACTCAATGAGACACCTCAATTCCATGAGATTGATCATATCTTTACGGATAGGTTAAGACAATTCACAGATAACGGTGGTCAATATGTCAAATTAAATTTACCAAAATTTTATGATAGAGATAGATTTGATAATCAAAATGGTGATGATCATTATATTAAATTGACAGTTTATACTGTGCCAAATTTACAAAGACCTCTTTTCAAAGATGTCATTCCAAGCAAGTTAGATGAATTCAAGCCGACTTCTAAAGGTCAGTCATTCGGGCCTGGTTGGGCTAGTTTTTGGTTCCACGTGCGTTATAAATTTCCAGCTAAATGGATTGAAGCTAACCAGGAAATCCATTTCGAGTTCGATTGTGGTAATGAGGCATTGATCTACGACAAGCACGGGATGCCCCAGCAGGCATTGACCGGTGGTGGTGAGAGAACCGAGTTCAATATTCCTGATAGTTGGCGTGAAGACACTGAGGAGCATGAATTTTACGTGGAGATGGCTTGTAATGGTATGTTCGGTGGTGTCAACGGTGGCAGTTCTTTCAGATTGAATAAGCTGGAGTTCATCTTACCTAACACCGAAGCACATAAATTGAATTACGATTTTTGGATCTTGGGTGATTGTGCTAGAGAGTTGGTTGGTAATAGTTGGCAAAAACATAAAGCCAGAGACCTTTGTAATCAGATCATGGACACTTTTGACCCTGAGGATGAGTCCACGATACTGAAATGTAGACTGTTGGCAAAGACTTATTTAGGTGAAGATATCGACTCGGAGAAAGTGTTTGAAAAGAAAATCTCTGCTGGTAAGATTGATGTCTACGCTATGGGTAATTGTCACATTGACACAGCATGGTTGTGGCCCTTTGCGGAGACAAAGAGGAAAATCGTTAGATCTTGGACTACGCAATTGAAGATAATGGAAACTTACCCAGAGTATAAATTCGTCGCTTCTCAAGCTCAACAGTTCAAATGGTTGAAAATGTATCATCCGGAGATCTTTGATAAAGTTAAAGAAAAGATTCAAGAAAATCAATTCTTCCCCATCGGTGGAAGTTGGGTTGAAAATGATACTAATATGCCTAGTGGTGAATCTTTGGTGAGACAATTTCTCTTGGGTCAACGTTACTTCTTAGATAATTTCGGTTTCAAATCCGATTGCTTTTGGTTACCTGACACTTTCGGTTACTCTTCACAGATCCCACAATTGTGTAGATTAGCTGGAATGCCAAATTTCGTCACTCAGAAATTGTCTTGGAATAATATCAATCGTTTCCCACACTCAACGTTCAATTGGGTCGCCATTGACGGGTCCCAGGTGTTATGTCACATGCCTCCTGCAAATACTTACACCGCGGATGCCAATTTCGGTGACGTTAACAGATCTTTGAAACAACATTTGAATTTAAGTACCGATCAAAGTTCATTATTATTATACGGTAAAGGTGACGGTGGAGGTGGACCAAAACCTGAGATGTTAGAGAAATTACGTCGTTGTAGAGGTGTCAGTAACACTGTTGGGTCAGATTTACCTATCGTGGAAGTTGGTAAGACTATTGAAGATTTCTTCAATAACGTGTTGGAGAAATCTGAACAAGGTAAGAAATTACCAAGTTGGAAAGGTGAATTGTACCTTGAATTCCATAGAGGTACTTACACTACTCAGGCAGATGTTAAGAAGAATATGAGAGCTAGTGAAACTTTGTTACATGATGTCGAATATTTAGCAACTTTGACTTCATTATATTATCCGGATGATTACACTTACCCATTGGACAAGATTTACAATGTATGGGAAGATATTTGTCTTTGTCAATTCCATGACGTGTTGCCTGGTTCATGTATTGGTATGGTTTACAACGATGAAGTTAAACCTATTTTCAAGAGAAATTTCGAAAGATTACAGAAATTATTCGATGATATCTTTGATGTGTTGAAGAAGAATTCCAAGAAGGAAATGGGGTACGTTAACACTTTGCCTTGGTCGAGATCGGGTGTTGTTACTATTGATGAAGTGAACGCTAAATCCCATAAGGGTACTGTTCAATCTGTTGGTGATAAATTAGTTCTGTATGTGGAATCCAATCTGAAAGCACCACATTTCTTGAAACCGGTCAAGACTTCATTGAAACATCCAGCTAAAGTCAGCACTGCGGAGGACAATTTTATCTTATCCAACGATAAATTGAAACTGACAATCAACAAGAACGGTGTCATCACTAGTTTAATTGATTTGGTTAACGGTAACAGAGAGATCATCTCCTTGGAAGGTGCTAATAAGAAAGGCGCTAATCAATTTGTTCTCTTCGATGATCAACCATTGACTTACCAAGCTTGGGATACTGAATTGTACTCATTGAATAAGTTCAAGTACATTGAAGAATCCACAGGTATTGAGATATTATCTGATGGACCATTAGTCGCTTCGATTAAAGTCACCCACGCTATTAGTTCTAACTCGTCAATGTCTACGATCATATCCCTCGAAGGTTCCAATGACGACGATACACCTGCTAAAGTTGATTTCCACTGTGAAGTCGACTGGCACGAGACTTATAAATTCTTAAAAGTTGAGTTCCCAGTCGACATTAATCAAGAATTTGCCAATTACGAGACTCAATTCGGGTTAACTAAGAGACCAACTCATTACAACACCTCTTGGGATACCGCTAAATTCGAGGTTTGTCATCATAAATTCGCCGATTACTCTGATTTCAATTACGGTGTCTCCGTTTTGAATAACAGCAAATACGGGTTTAGCGTTCATGGTAACTTGATGAGATTGTCATTGTTGAGAGCTCCTAAGTACCCTGACGGCAGTGCCGATATGGGTCATCACGATTTCAAATACGCCATTTACCCACATAAGGGTGCATTGGGTTCCGATACCGTTAGACTGGGTTATGAATATAATTACAGATTACATGATTTCAGAGGTGCTCAATTACAATCGATGGATTCTTCAATTTTCAAATTTGTGTCCTTGTCAGGTGCTGACAACTTGATTTTGTCTAATGTTAAAAGAGGTGATGACGATCACGGATTACCTGTTTATCACCCAAATATTGCAAGAAAATTCAAAGGTTACAAGACTGTTATCTTGAGAATTTATGAGTCCTTAGGTGGTAAATCTAAAGGTTTTGTCCATGTCGGATTACCAATCAAGCAAATCTTCAAGACCAATATCTTGGAAGAGGAATTGGAAGAGTTGGAATTCACTAAAGACGGTTTTGAAGTAGAATTAAGAGGATTCGAAGTTGCCTCTTACCGTATTGTTTTAGACAATTAGAAAAAAAAATGATTACAGTGACTGGATCACTTTATTAGTTCGTTATATGATGATGGTTAGATGACAATGCTAAATTGTATAGACCTTATTCTATGTATGTTTGAAATTTAAATTGAATTTATCTTAAAATTGAAAAATTTAAAAAAATTATTCTCTATGGTGATAATTTGAGTAGAGGTCTAGAGTAAATGACAATTGATATTAATATAGACAAGCATGCAAAATATTTCAATAGGATCTTGGGGGTGCTACCGAGTCATTACCAGTCCGAGGACTCCAACAAGCTTTCAATAATATACTTCGCACTAAATGGGTTAAGTATAATGGGTAAATTAGACGTACTTAAACTGCAAGAGAGAGAATCATTGATAAATCAAGTTTACGATATCCATATGATTCAGTCCGGTGAGGGGTTCCGTGGGTCTGCCATATATGATGTGAAAGATTCATTGTCACTCTACGATCCGGCAAATTTAGCAGCCACGTTCTTCGCATTAAATATCTTATTCATATTGAAAGATGGATCCATCACGACAAAGATCAATAGAGATGCGATCATGAAGTATTTACAAAGATGTCAGCTACCGAACGGAGCGTTCTGTCCTCAATTAGACCTGTCCGGTGTGCCCTTCGGTGACACGGATTTGAGGTATTGTATGATCGCTGCCTCGATAAGAGATTTTTTACAATATGAAGAGGGGCCGTATGATATAGACTTGTCACTGTTGGAGAAGTACATATTGAGTTCTGTGGCGTTTGATGGTGGGATAGGCGGTGCTCCATCTCAGGAGAGTCATGCCGGGTTAACGTATTGCGGGTTATGCACTTTGAAGTTGATCAATAAAATACAAGGTACTGATTGGAGTCGTACTATTGATTTTTTAGTTCATAGACAGATTGGCCAATTCAGAGGTAGCGAAGTAGATTATGAATTTAATGATGATGATGATTTTGGTGGATTCAATGGTAGATTGAATAAATATGGGGATACTTGTTATGGATTTTGGACTTTAGGATCATTGAATATGATTATTGATAATGGTGATTCTTTAATCGATGCCCAGGCGTTAATGGGGTATTTGAGTCGTACACAGAATCAGTTAATGGGTGGATTTAGTAAGACCACAGATGAAGATGATAGATCTGATCCACTTCATAGTTTCCTAGGGTTATTCACATTGTGTATGCTTAACGATAAGAATGAGATAAATTCACAGTTATCAAGAGTATGTCTGGAATACTTATTGGCCTCTGATGTTGTTGAATTCATGAGACTGATTAAATGGGATTAGATGGAATAGATACTACGTATATAGATATAAAATTAAATGAACCTGTCATTAAAATTACACATTTTTGATAAGAACTCAAAAGATAAAATAAAAGAAATAATGAAATCAACAAGCTGATTTGATAAGTGGTAATTGATAATTGATAATATAGATCATTGAATATGAACTTCTTTATCTTCTTCAATAGAAGCGATATTATCATCATTCTTCAAAGATGCTGCATGGAAAGCAGGTAATTTAGCTGAGAACCCTTTGATTAATGTGAATTCATGATTAATGGCTCCACCAGCGCTCTGGATACCTTCTTTACATTTAGCAATTGCTGGATCAGAAACGTGATCTTTAAAAGTGATCTACATGGTAATTAGTAACTTAACCCATTAAAGCAAATCTAAACGTGATACATACGATAAATGATTTCTTTTCGTCAGACATTGTACTGTATAATAAACGTTTAATTATAATATTCAATATGAAATTACGTATTAATTGTAGTAGCTTTATAAGAAGATTGCTAATTGAGCCTTTCACTAATTTTCGCCTCTCAATTTTACTCACGCATTCGGGAACCCGTGACAAGGCTTAAGAGATACTATGAGAGTTATACGAGCTATATGAGATACTACGAGATACTATGAGATAGGATGTGATAGGATAAAACTACAAAGTGCGAGGGAGTCTCTAAATAATCTATTTTCATAATTCTATTATTACAAAAGAGAAAAACGCTAAATACAATGCTTCTAAAAAACAAAACGATAAAACACAAGCAAATGATATCGATAAATTATCTGATAATTCAAATGACTATCAATATCGAAGAAAATGCAAATTAAAAATCACCAGCAGAGTTAGTATATTCATCATCTTCAAGAACTTTATCTAACATTCCACTACTTGCAGCGATTAAACCTAAAAATGGTCTTGATGGATCTAAGACTTTTGATAAATATTCTGGATGGTATTGTGTACCAACGTAATATGGATGATTTTTCAATTCAAAAATTTCCATTCTAACATTGTTTTCATCTTTACCAATAAATTTAAAACCCTTTGATTCAATTTCATCGACAAATTTTGGATTAATTTCATAACGATGTCTATGTCTCTCTAATACTTCATCTTTACCACTGTATAATTTCTTCAACACTGACCAATCAGTGTCTTCTTGGAAAACGGTTGGTCTTAAACCTAATCTCATTGTACCACCTAAATTCTCTTTATCGATTTCTGGCATATAAACAACAGCTGAATGTTCTTCTGGTAAATCGGTAATGAACTCTGCAGAGTTAGCTTCTGGAACTCCCAACACGTTTCTAACAAATTCAATCAAGGCAATTTGTAAACCAAGACAAACACCCAAATATGGGATATTGTTCTCTCTAGCCCATTTAGCTGCGGCGATCATACCTTCAGTACCCCTGGAACCGAATCCACCTGGTACTAAGATACCATCAGCACAACAAATTGAGTGCCAGGCTTTATGGAAGTTGACTTTATCCTTTGTCTGGGCTTCGACTTCTAAATCACTTGATTCAACCCAAACAATTTCTAATTTCTTCTTACATCTCATTGAAGCGTGTTCTAATGATTTAATCACAGATAAATAAGAATCTTGTAAATGAGTGTATTTACCAACTAAAGCAATAGTGACAACTTCAAATGAATGATCAACGTTTGAAGTTAATTGAGTCCATCTTTTCAATAAGATTTCACCCTTGTTAGTCATATCAGGTGAAATCTTAATATCATCTAATTGTAATCTTTTCTTTAAGAAATTTAACATTTTTTGTTCTTTTAATAATAATGGAACATGATACGTAGAATTAACATCATGAACAGCCAAGACTTGTTCTGAACCAACATGACAAAACATGGCAATTTTTTCAATTGTTGGTAAATCTAATTTTGATGAACATCTACAAGCGATCATATCTGGGGTTAAACCCAAGGATCTTAAATCCTTGATAGCAGCTTGAGTTGGCTTAGTCTTTTGTTCACCGTGGATAACTGGTACTAAGGAGACGTGAATTAACGCGAAATTTTCATGACCAACTTTGAATTGGAATTGTCTTAACGCTTCAACGAATGGAGCACTTTCAATATCACCGACAGTACCACCTAATTCGATAATACAAACGTCTGGTTCCACGCCGGAACTGTCAACTGGGATCTTACTGACTCTTTCAATCCAATCTTGAATAGCGTTAGTGATATGAGGAACAACTTGCACGGTTTTACCTAAATAACCACCTCTTCTCTCTTCTGCAATAACTTTAGAATAAATTTTACCGGTAGTGATATTATGATCTTTAGTTAAAGTGATATTTAAGTATCTCTCGTAATTACCCAAATCTAAATCGACTTCACCACCATCATTTAATACAAAACATTCACCATGTTCTAATGGAGACATAGTTCCTGCATCAATATTCATATATGGATCGATCTTAATAGAAGTGATTCTTAAACCTAAAGTCTTCAACAATAACCCAGTGGAAGAGGCTAAGACACCTTTACCAATACCAGAGATGACACCTATAGGAGTTAGTTTCTATATTCCATATAAAAAAGACGCGATCTTGCCTCAATATAACATACCACCAGATACAACGACGTATTTCATTTTTGACACAGTTTTTTCGATTAAATAATTAAAATAATCAAATTTATATAAGATTCAATTATTAAAACAAACTCTTTATATGACTTTAAGCTTGCCTGTCAAAGTTATTAAAACTTTTAAACGGGAAGAAGAGAAGTAAAAGTTTTCTTTTAAAAAAAAAAAATTTTTATAAAAAAAATGATGCCCTATGACTTCCTAATTAAGTATGTATTACTATAATTGGTTTTTATTACTGTATTTTGACACCCATGATCTTGTCATTTTCATCTTTAAGTATAACAGCTCTCTTCTTTAATACTAATGAATTGATTATCTTCAACAAGACATGTTGATTTATATTATGGAAGAACTCATTCTTGTTCAATTCGCCATTACTCAATTCGTAGAGTGTTAATATCGTGTTTTGTTGTCCAGTGTTTTCAATCCATTGTAATAATGAATTACTCATCTCTTCTATAGTCTTGTAATAGATATAGTATTCGTTACTATTAATCATCTCCAGATTACCATTTGAGCATAACTGAGCCATGATCTCCTTGATAAATTCAGGTCTCAAAGTCCGATTGATCTCCTTATTGTGGAATATACTCTCCTCGGGGATATCTACTTCGTCTTCTACGATATCATCTTGCTTGCCTTTCACAGGTACGCCGTCCACATTCAACACCCAAATATGGTAGAATTTGCAATACTCGAGAATCAATTTACACCATAGTGATAACTGTGTGTTAGTGGTGTCCAAATGGATCTGTTTAGTGAAGAATGGTGGGAAATGGTATATGGATGGGAACTTGAAATCTGTCATTATTATTACTTAAGTGATTAGAAATTGTGAGCTTGTAATTTTTTTTGTTTTATAAACAAAGATAACATGAGATATACAGACATACAATGGTTGAAGTGTCATTAGAGAGTCAATATGCCTCTATTCATAGATCTTTGATAGATCTCATTGATGAGATCACTTTCAAGAAAAACTATCAAAGTTTAGATCATATAAATGCAAGATTTGATTCATTAATTAATGTGCGATTAGACCCTATCGTGTATGCTCATTTGAATAAGCCGGATAGTAGTATAAGAGACATCGAGGAGTTGAATAAGTTCCTCAAACAGTTGATTTTCATAAAGAATTTAGTCTATGATCAGACTTTGATAACGTTACCCGTATTAAAATCATTACATGAATCAGTTAATATGACAGTATTTGAGAAACAGATTATACATAAATTACAAGCAAAAGATGATTTAAGTGAAGGTTATTATAATATACAGAAGGAGTATAAAGATCATTTGCAAGAGTTGAGTGAATGTAAGATAGAGTTGTCCAAACTCATATCGGAGACACGGCGTAGATTAGACCAAATACCCAAACCTGGTACTATAACACTGCAACAAGAACATAAATCACAATTACGGAAAATCAGGAAATTACAATTACGTACTTCGATATTATCTGAATTACTATTATCACTCATCTCATCAATGAACGTTAATTGGAGTCAAGATGATTTCTTACAGGAGATCATATTAGATTGTGGCACTATTGAATACGACGATTCAATACAAAATTTAATTGACCAAGTCTCAAGTGATGAAGAAGAAAGTGATTGATCTATATACATTTTTCATAAGTATTCACTTAATCTATTCCAACTGAATACTCTATTATTAATTACATCCCAATTAATACAATCCCATAATTGTTCTAAATAATCTGCTCTACCATTGATACCATAATCATTTAAATAAGCAAAATCCCAACAATTTATCAGTAATAATGGTAAATTATAATCAGGTTCTCCATTTGCGACTCTTTCAGTCATTTCATTCAATGCGGTATAATCATTCATATGTATTGGCCCATTCAAATCTAATGATTGATTTCTACCGAAGTAATATGGTGTACCTTCATTTTGACACGAGATTATATCTAATGATTTATCACTTTTTTCAACGAGGAATATCCATCCTTGTCCATTCAATAAATCCGCTTCGGTTAATATCTCACCACGTAACCCTTCCAAGCTACCATATTTCTCAATAACCCTTTTCTCTAATTCTTGTGATATCTTGGAATTATTTTCTGATTTATTTATTAATTGTTCATAAAATAAATGATTATTATGTGATTGTGATGCGTAATGGAAAACAGGTGAAAGCTGATTACTCTTAACAGTTTCCTGCAAAATTTGAAATGAATTCTTAGTCTCAAAATCTGTACCCATTGTTAACATTGTCAATTTCGTTATAAGATATTTTTGATAATCGGTCCATCCTATCTGAATGGCCTTTGGAGTGAATAAACCCTCGACTCCTTGAGCTAACACTTGACTCTCATTAGTCAACCTAGGGACCTGATGAAGAAACCTTCTTTGTTGCCTTATAATAGATCTGAACATTATCTCACAGTTATCCTTCCCTTGTTAAAGAATGATTTGAAGAAAAATCTTCAACAAAAATTATTAAGAGCGTATTTCCTAATTGGGTGCTATTGATATACTGTGCACTACTCTTGTATATATAAGGTAAAAATCATTCACTTTACAGTATGTGGCAAAGGAAGGTAATTGACAATGTTTAGACAATTAAGACAATTAAGACAATGTTATCAACCGATACTGAAAAGGTTGTATTCGCCATTACCACGTGCTGCACGGAGAAGGTACCCACCTAGGATGAGACAGCGTATTGTTCCAGATGAGATATATTACCCAGAGACAAATTCTACAATATTAACACCATCGGATCCTATAACTGAAATATTATCACAACATACACTTGTGCTTGAAAGGAGAATCGAGATGATGAATGTGTTTTTAGGTTTCGAGCAGGCTAATAGGTATATTATAATGGACACTAATGGGAACGAATTGGGGTATATGATGGAAAGAGATATCGGGTTCACAAAGATGATAATGAGACAGATATACCGATTACATAGACCATTCACAGTGGATTTATTCGATTTACAGGGGAACTTGTTATTAACTATAAAGAGACCATTCAGTTTCATAAATTCGCACATTAAGCTGATATTACCGGGATTCCAAAATCAAGAAGACGGAATCATTATCGGAGAGTCAGTACAGAGTTGGCATCCTTGGAGACGTCGATACAATTTATTCTTGAATGAGAATGTCGAAAAGGAAGAATATGATCAATTTGGACTGATTGATGCTCCGTTTTTGTCATTTCAATTCCCCATAAAAGATGAGACCGGGGCGATAAATGGGTCAATAGATAGGAACTGGGTCGGATTGGGGAGAGAATTGTTCACGGATACCGGTGTGTATATAATGAGAATGGCTCCACCTAGTTTCATCGGCTTGGAGAATGAATATGCTAATATCGGTAATGGTATGACTTTGGATCAAAGACTGGTCATGTTAGGTACTGCAGTGAGTGTAGATTTCGATTATTTTAGTCGTCATTCCAACGGACACGGGGTTGGGTTTTTCGGATTCGGTGGTGACCCCTTGAGAGACGACAGTGGTGAAATTGAATCAGATGATGAAGATATATTTTAAATATCTTGTATATATAGTCGTGTACGAAGTGCCAAATCTCCATTTTGTTTAAATTTTTAAGTGGCGACAATTGTAGTGAAGATCACATATAGGTGAAAGGGTAATTGAATACAGTGAAGATGACTAGCTTACAGAAACCTAATACGATAGGATCAGAGTATCTGTCGGAGATCAACCATGAACCAATTGAGCATAGATTTGATCCTTATTCAGGTGTGTATATTGTATTCGATACATTCGATTACATTCATATTTACTAACGCAAAATAGATAATGGAGGAACTATATTGGGTATAGCAGGTGAAGATTTTGCCGTATTGGCAGGAGATACAAGACATACAACAGGGTATTCGATCAATTCGAGGTATGAACCAAAAGTATTTGATGTAGGAGATAATTTGATTTTAAGTGCAAATGGATTTTCAGCTGATGGTAGAGCACTTGTTGAAAGATTTAAAAATCAATTAAAATGGTATCATTTTAATCATTCTAAGAAGATGGGTATAAAATCAGCTGCCCGTTTTATTCAACATTTATTATATGGTAAAAGATTTTTCCCATACTATGTTCATACAATTATTGCAGGTATAGATGAAAATGGTAAGGGTACAGTTTATTCATTTGATCCAGTTGGTTCATATGAAGCAGAACAATGTAGAGCTGGAGGTGCTGCGGCGTCATTAATCATGCCATTCTTAGATAATCAAGTTAATTTTAAAAATCAAATGGATCCAAATTCTAATGGTACTAAAAAGAAAGAATTAAAATATTTAACATTAGATGAAGCAATAGCTCTTGTAAGAGATGCTTTTAGTAGTGCTACAGAGAGACATATTCATGTTGGTGATGGTTTAGAAATTTTAATTGTTACAAAAGATGGTATTAGAAAAGAATATTTCCCATTGAAAAGAGATTGATCTATATAGTTATATCTATATATATCTATCTAATACCTATTATACATTTATACAGGTAATTTTGTCGATTTTCCAAGGATAATGTTTTTATAATAAATCCAAAAGAAATCTGAGTAAAGTAAAGTTTGTATAACACCAGTGAAAACCAGTAATTTATCAAAACGACCTTCTGCAAAATATCTGTAAAACCAGTTTGGAATATATAAAGCACGATAACAACCTAATGCAAATATATAATTTGTCGTTAAGGCATCCAGTTCACCTGTTCTTGTTAACATCATTAATTGTGGTAATATAGCAACACTTTCTAACCATAAACTGAATGACCATAAGATTTCCATAAAAGTGAATTTATAATTGAAAATTAAGGCTAATACCAGTGATCCACGTAATAAATAGTTGACATTAAATGTATCAATTTCTTGTCTTATAACATGTTTATTATTATATTTGTACATCATTAGGTAAACTATAAGTAA
Source organism: Nakazawaea wickerhamii (assembly GCA_030567635.1). NCBI lineage: Eukaryota > Fungi > Ascomycota > Pichiomycetes > Alaninales > Pachysolenaceae > Nakazawaea > Nakazawaea wickerhamii. Next base: position 83,119 of record JAJLSR010000008.1, read on the forward strand.
TGAAGAACTAATGAAAAATAATTTCATCATTGAATTATACAATGACACATATGTAGTGAATAAATCTAAATATCTAGTGATAAATACAATTGCATACAAAATTTGTGTCTTCAATGATATACCAATAACTGATCTCTTTGTATGTATAGTTTGAAGTAATATTATAATACTTATCAAATGTGACAAGTCACCTGTTTTGGAGTTAGTATATCTTATCTATCTATATCTATATCACTCATAGCACTCACCTGCAAATCTAAAGACATTCATCTTGTCAATTGGTATTAATTGTATATTTTATTTTATATAATTCCTTGATGATAGTTTTTTCATGTGTTGTTTTTTTATTTTCTAAGCAATAATTTACAATTATTAACAACGATTGCAATACACGACTACACTAGGTGGGAATATATATTGAAAGAGAACTTTTATGATATAGTAATTAAGGTAGATATAAATATAGTACAAGATATTATAAATCACGATGTTTTCTCATTTCTTCAATGGAAATATCTTCATCTTCTTCATCAATTTCATCATCTTTGAATTCATTCAATTTAAATGGTAACTGACCCACATCTTCACCATTTAAGATCAGTTTCAAATTATAATCGTTAATCTTGTATAATTTCTCGTAATTCTCACCATTTTGATAAACTAGTGTCGGGAATTTATCTATTAAGAATAAACTACCAAGTTCACTTAATTCAGGTTTACTCGTATCCACTACTATGAAATTCACGTTATTGAAAATTCTTGAGTTATCAATAAAGATATTATTATATTTATTGGTAAACTCCTTATTCCATGGCGCTGTGAATAATATTAATTTCTCTTCATTATCAATCAGATATAACTCATCTGGTGTGGATACATATTTCACTGGCGTCACATACTCATTACATTTAATCCCAGTATAGTCCTCCATGAATGTAATCAAATTCTCTGTATTTCTCTCACCTCTATGACTGAAAGCAGCAACTTGTTCACCATCACTTGAATATAATTTTATAGTGGGGAAACCAATGATTTGATATTTCAGTCTCACTCTTTTACTCTCCAATGCATTAATTTGCACTATTTGTAAATCGGTATTGTTATACAACTGACCTAATGGAGTCCAATTTGGTCTTAAATTCAGACAATGCTGACAATTGGGACTATAAAAATTAACAAGTGAATATTTACCCAGTTTACCAAATACTTTTGATTCAAAATCATTATCAAAGGCTTGTATCACTCCATACTCCTGGGCGAATACGACTGATGCTATTGTTAACGCCCAATACACCACCAACATCTCTATAAGCTAATTCTTCATAAATTCAACACATTCTCCCATACGATTAAACTGCGATATCTTCATCTTTATAAAGACAAGGCAGATGACAGCCCCCGTTGTGTTACCCCTTTAGGAATACTTTGTATTTTCATACACTACCTTGAAGTTATCACTTATTACTTCAAATTAAGGCAATTCCATTTCCATTGTGTAAATCACAAATTGAATATGGCATATACTGAATCAATATTATCCAAATCAAAGAGGTATCTGGTGTATGGGTTCACTGGGATCGTGGTAGTGAGCACGTTGTATAACATGTTCATATCATCACCACCATCATTTGATGTAGATGATAAGAAGAAGAAAAAGAAGAGACATGTGCATAAGGAAGATATTGACTCTTATCAGAAGAAATCTGTTAAAGATTGGTCAAGACGTGAATTATTCTTATTCTTAGCTAAAGTGAGTTTACTTATTAATTATCTAAATTCTATATAGTACTAACAATCCAAGAATAAAATCTACCCTGATATAGACGCCACCACTGAGGAATTACAATCACAAGTCACGAAACTTGAAGCCGAGTCAGATCATCAAAAAACCGAGGATATAGTGTTAGAGGCGTCATTATAAATTATTAATTAAAGTAGTTATAGTAACTGCCATTGTGAATCCGACACTTTTCTCCGCTATTGTGTGGTAAAATATTGATGTGATAGTGAATAATTCTAACCAGATAACTAACAATGTTATTCCCATGTATATAATTACATCTTTTAATTTATTCAAGATATCATTATGATATTTATGTTCCCCCAAGATCTTTTGTAATTCATTTATCGTTATCATACTCACTGTAATTAATAAGAAATAATGACCACTTGGATCGAATCCTTTACTCCATTCTCCATCGTTGGCTAAGCAAGTTTCAGAATTAGTGAACTCTTTGATACTGCAATGCTGAGTGTGTCTAGTGATCACATTGAAAATCCCAATATCATAATTAAGTACCAGATTCAAATCTACGAAAACCAGTGCAATCTTGCAAGATCTCTTTATAGCCAATTTCTTCAAAGTCAGATCCTGGTGCAAATTACTGTTATTCAATGGCAACATCGGCATATCATCGTGCAACTCGACCAATTTCAATAATGAGACACTTAATAATATGATCAATAAAAATATGTAAGCATTACCTGCAAAGATCTTATTGATGAAATTCTTCGATTGTATGAAATACCAACCTTTAGCGAATTGGAAAATCCCAGTCTGTTGTATGAGAGTCCCCACTACCAGTATCATCGGATAAAGCAAGAACAACTTGTTGTTCAATTGTGGTATCTCCATCCTGTGCTACTTCATAAATAATTACAACAGTTAATCTTACATTTCAAATTTCACGACTTTTCTAAATATCTATTATCTATATGGTTTTAACTAATCTTTATAACCACCACACATATCTACGATTAATCTCATAAATATCTTAATACAGTCGAAATAATCAGCTAAATCAACTTTCTCATCTGGCATTGTATTGTATTTACCACCTGGACCCATAACGATACCTTCCATTTGTAATTTTTCGTACATGTGACCAGCATCACTTCCGTAGAAACATGGTGGTTTCAAGACACCTGTTGGTTGCGGAGTATTTCTTACTTTGATGTAATGGTGGTTCATAGTTTGGACGATGGTAGAGTTAGGGTCAACTTCAAATGGTGGCATGAAATCTCTCTTTACTAATTCAACTTCAAATTCAACTTTTGGATATTTCATCTTTGTCTTCTTCAATTCTCTCCTGATATCTTCCAATACGATCTCTTCATTTTGGCCCAGAGCGAATCTTGCAGCGAGTTGAATGGTACTGAAATCCGCGACTTGTGGTTGTCTCCATTCTTCATAATTTCTTCCAAGACCTGCTCGTATAGTACCGACATGACATCTATTAACTAATTCATGAGTTTCACTTAATGCAGAGCTGAAAGTTAAGTAGGTTAAATTGTTTATGACGTCCATCGACAGCAATATGGCATCGGTCAGTTCTTCTCTCTTGGACATATGTCTTGTGTCACCGATAACGTTAATCTTGACAATTGCAGAACCTGCGTGCATGGTTAAGGCTTTAATATCTGTTGGTTCACAATTAACGAAATAATCTGATTCTCTAGTGATTAATCCTTGTTCAATCAAAGCTACTGTTCCAGCACCACCTTGTAATTCACCAACGACATAAGTCAATTTACACTCTTTTGAGATCTTGAAACCGGCTTTAAGTAAGAAATACACAGCCATATAGTAAGCACAACAACCACTTTTCATATTAGATACCCCGATACCGTAAATGAAATCCTTATCGTAGACTCCACCCACCGGGTCTACGGTCCAACCTTCAGTTATAGGATTAACATCTACATGACCATTAAACAAAAGTGATTTCTTCTCGGCCAACTTCCCAGTACCTTTCCAGACCCCTACGGAGTTATACCTGGTGGTCCCATCTTGTTTGTCGATAAAAGGTGAACTCTCAGCGTCCAAGCCGATCTCCTTCATGGCTTTAGTCATGTAATTGATTGCATCTGTCTCTGGTGGAGTCTTTGAATGTGATGGTATCTTAATGAAATTTGATAAGAATTCAAGACATTTTGCCTCTTCAATCTCAGGTAATTGATCAACCATTGGTGTTGGTCTTTCTACCATTCTATATAATCTATCTCCGAAACTAACTTAACTCCAATTTCAATCCACCTCGAGGGATAGTTCGTTTATTTATATCAATGATATCTTGATAACATTGGATAAAATAAGCGCTTAGCCGAAAGGAGAATCTAATCGGGGGCTGTCGGGTATTTCCCTATTGGGCCACTCATCCACACCCTCTCTCTCATACAAGATGAGCATTTAATTAATGAGCAAAATATTTTTATAGTATTGATTAATATAGTGGTTAAGTTAAAATAGCAACCTCAATGGTAATGACATTGAGCATATATAAATCAACATTGATTTCCATATATTTATTCTATATATATTTATAATTGTAGTATGAAGAAAGTAAAAATGTATATATTACTAATGGATTATTTTTCGCCTTGATCCATGATTGGTTGAAACAATATTGAATTATATTAATAATTTATATACTGGAGATACATCAATTGATTGCTCTTACGTATAGGATCACTTGTGACTGGCATTGACATATATGGTAATCCCCACCCAATTCAATATGACCCCAATATAGCCTTCATAAGTGGTGTAAACCACTCCGTGAAAAAGTCAGGGTAACCCCTTTATTTGTTGCGGGAACGAATTTGCCAAAGGCGGGAAAAGTTATAAATACAACAGTTCTCATGGGGGATTTAATATTGCTTATTTATTTAAACTATTAATTAATCAGTTTAATTTTATATCAATTATTTACAATGGTTAAAGCTGGTATGTATCTTATATCAATTGTGTATTTTGAAAACGCTTTTATCGGGCAATTGATTGAAAATACTAACTCAATTCACGTTTAGTCGCTGTCTTAAGAGGTGATTCCACCGTTCAAGGTACCGTTACTTTTGAACAAAATTCAGATTCCGAACCAACAACTATTTCATGGGAAATTAGTGGTAATGATCCAAATGCCTTAAGAGGTTTCCACGTTCATGAATTCGGTGATAATACCAACGGTTGTACATCTGCCGGTCCACATTTCAACCCATTTGCCAAGACTCATGGTGCTCCAGAAGATGAAGTTAGACATGTTGGTGATTTAGGTAATATCGCTACTGACGCTACTGGTTTAGCTAAAGGTACTAAACAAGATTCTTTAGTTAAATTATTAGGTCCAAATTCAATTCTTGGTAGAACCGTTGTCGTTCACGCTGGTACCGATGATTTAGGTAAAGGTGGCCATGCCGATTCTTTGAAAACTGGTAACGCCGGTGGTAGACCTGCTTGTGGTGTTATCGGTTTCGCCGCCTAAGTTTTTTCTATATATTCATGGTGAATGATTTATCTTTAAAGTTTATTTGTAGATACTGTAAATTGACATCTAATTGACATCGAGTTGACTCAATTGACCTTGTATCATTACACTCTACAGTAATATCTTATAATAAATCAATTTATAAACACCAAAGCATAAAGCAAACTAAAGAAACCTGTCTTTAAAATATATAAATTACCAAACTTGTAATTCTTCATATAAATCCAACCTTACACCGGTGAATTCATTAATCAAATCAGCACAACAATTCCTGATCCCATCACACATCGTCGGGTTACCGCAACTAATCACTGTCATATCACTCAACCCTTTCTCTAAGATCTCATTTTGTAATAATTTATAGAAATCAGGTCTCCAATTATAAAAATTAATATTTGAATTCAATTGGAAAAATTCCAACTCGGCATTCTTCGTCACTGATTCCGAGGTGATAGAATCGTAACTTGCCACAGTGGGGATGCGCTCTCTAGTGACATAAATATCAATATCGATTTTATTCATGATCATTTGTAATTCCAGATTAAACCATTTCAACGATTCTAAATCCCTGGTGACCCAGCACAATTTAACTCTAGACTTATCACGTTCATCATCTTTAGCCATCATTGACAACGCGTGGTAGAAAGGGCCAGGGATACCGTTACCACCAGCTAATAACATAACTTGCTGACTGTACTTCTTACTAACGTGATGCCCGTATGGACCTTCAATAGCGACCCGGATATCGAATTTGTGATCCTTGTGGTTCAACAGATACTTATACAAATTCATAGTCATACCTAATTTCGGTTTCAAAATGATTGATATCTGATTATCAACTTCATAAATGGTGAACGGGTGGGACTCCCAAATTTTGAAATTCATACTGAGAAAATGAATGAAAACATATGATCCTGCAAATGTCTTATACTTCTCAGGTTTCGGGATAGTTATCTTCAATGTCGGATCCACAGTGGACATGATCTCCACTTTCGCCTGAGGGAACCCGAATTGCCAAAGCCTACCCACTCTCAATATTCTATCCACGCCCCAAAACAGCACCGAGTAGTAACAATACTGCAACCACCCTATTTTCCAGCAGTGGGCGATACAGCAGCAGATGAACATCAACAGCAACCCGATATGGATAATCAAGAACCATTCATAACAAATTTTCCTGAATTTGTAAAAAGCCTGTATCATGATCCCCAACGCCGCGGTCAACGCGATACAACCACAGATCCAGTACAACTCGTTCAAATCTATGAGAATCCTATGTAAATGGAGTGCGTAAATGATGTAACAGACCCCGTGTAGTACTGCACACGAGACCATGAGTCTCGAGATCCATTTGTGAAACATGATGAATGAACTGTATGGTAACCCTGTGATTTTTATTAATAAATTATTACGGCCTCCAAATAGGAATAATAAGGGCAACTGGGTGAAAGCGAGGATACCGGTTCTGTCAGCGATGTACCTTGTCCATTGGGAGATTTTGTCACCGAGTAATGGGTTATGCGGTAGCACAACGTACTCTGTCGATGCACCATAGATACACACACCGAAATAAATAGCTAATAAATAAAATTCTTGCAATGTTGGTAGTAATGTTTCGAAAACCCCGGTGTTATAAGCTTGTAAATGATTTGACGTAAATGTCGGTATTGTGAAAAATGATCTGAATTTGCTGATGATTTGATATTTCAAGATATGATTCAATCTTGTCGATTTCAACAGGTTGAAAAATGATATTATCAGCAACACTATTATCCAATAATTGTTCAATAATTGTCCATACCTCGATGCTCTCTCTATAGAATTGAAAAAATCATCATACAGTTTGAAATAACCTTGTAATGTCACAAAATCAGGTCTTACTGGCTGATACAATATCTCTCCCGTGACATCACCTTTCATCGGATCAAGCAAATATTGTGATCCATTTGTATGTATCTTGTATAATTCATCCTTTGTGATATCTACATTACCAAACGTGAGACACACACTCAGGAACGCCGTCAAGGTGTTATTGAAGTCCAAACTAGATTCGGTGAAACATGTCGTATACGTCGCCACTTTAGGAGGGTACATACAACTCACTGCCCATATAGATTCTGGACCCAGGTACCCGAACCGATAAGAACTCTCTATCATTGACAAACATGAGAAAATTACCGGTGTCTCAGGGGCAGAGAAATCTATCGCTGTCTTCGCTGTGACTAGCGATATGAGAGCGAGAAGGGCCACGTATATCGATAACATACCCATACAGTCCCTTACAAATCACACTCTTGAACTGATCAATATATAATTCACACTTGTTGCTGTTTTTTATCTTTTTCATCATTTAAATTTATTTTCATTTCGTTGATTTCGGATATAACTATGGGAAAGGCAGACACCGATGACTACTATAAGGAGTAATATATTACAAATAGCTAGATATAATAAGATAATTTATACACTGTCTTTAACCAAATTTCTTGGAATCACTCCAACGATCATAACTGTACAAGCCGACAGCTACCAAAGATAATCCTAAGACCTGCATAGAATTCAATTCGTTACCAGCGTAGAGCATACTAGCTGTGATGATAACGATTCTCTTCATCATACTAGCGATCGAGTAAGTCACTGTTGGGATGGAGCCTAGTAAGTGGAACAGCAAGAGCAGTTGTACAGAGTGTGATGTTCCATTTAGTAATAATAATCCAATTGGTATCGAATTAAATGTTATATCTTGCTTTGAGTAAAGTTCTAATAATAATAATGGGATTTGGAATACAAACCCCAAAGTGGAGCAGTAAAATAAGATGGTTAATTTGTCAGGTTTAGCTATTTGTTGAATTGAGTTATTTATCGATAACACTCTCTTGTGAATCTTTTCATAATTTGAATTTTGTTGTTTTATTTCAATTTCCTTTTGTTCTACTCTTGGTAAACGATAATTTTCATCCATCACTGTTAAATTCAAATTTGATGGGTCTTTATTAATGGCTAATTTCACTGGGGCGATATTATTCGTGATCATTGAGTTATTTATAGTGTTATTACCATTATATGTGACAACATTTTTAGCATAAATATTTTGTGATGCAAAGATTATAGTACTGAGAATGGCAAATGTTATCCCATTCCAATGCGTAGAGTTGTCTAATTCTATCATGATATTCTTATCTGCCATCACTATCACCACTACACCCATCACCAAAGGGATCAATGACACGTAAGTGAGTATGGGGAAATTAACATGATACCAAACTCTATAACCACATACGATAAGTAAAGGTGATAACAGCTTTATACTTGACACTGTAGACACTGGTACTCTTGATGTGGCCGCTAGAGAGCAAAATTTCCCCAAACATTGGAAAACTCCTAATGGTAATGTAGTCTTGAAAATGACATTATTTATCAAGATACCGTCCTGAGGCATTGTACCCTTTGGGAATTTGTTGAAATTGGGGAAATTTATTATCAAATAAGACGTGAGTAAACAGTACACTGCACTCATGAAGAATTGGAATTGGCCCACGAATGATGGGAATGGGAATTGTGTCAAGATCTCTTTGGTCAATTGTGATGTCATTGCCGATATAAAATACCATCCCATACATGTTAGAATCACCTTGAGTGAAATGGGAGGTATTAGCCCTTTAACATCTACCATTTTCTACTCTATCTAGCTATCTTTAGCTTTATCTATATCTATATTGAATGTAATTGACTTAAAAGTGAATATAAATTTGGTGTTGTTCTTTTAAATTTCCTTGAGAAAAGAGATTTTGCGTAAATCAATTTGTACTGGGATATCTACAGTGTAAGAGATATAGAGTGATATATAAGATACTATGATATGAGATAGAGATATAGAGATCATAAGTAATTAGATATCATGAATCATATATATGTAATATATCCAGTACAGAGCGTATATTAGATAATATAGAGTATCTGTCATAACTGTCAGATCTTAGTGCATCAGATTGAGGTACTAAATATACTTAATATGATCTATGTATTTAGATATGATATATTATCTTTACTTATTATCTTTTACTGTTCTATCCTATTCTATTCTACTATTCTATTCTCTTATTCCTATCTCTATATCTCATATCTCTCCATATCTCACATCACTGTATATCTCTATCTCTATCTCTATAACTGTAACAAGAATCCCTCAGGGTTACCCTACTTTCACTATATAAAAAAAAATTTCAAATTTTCACTTCTTGATCAGTTTTAATAAAATTAATTGTACAAGAGCATGTATTATTGTAGAGCCATCAATGACATTTCTTCTAGATTGTGGCTCTCTACAACATAGCTCGAGAGTAGATCTCTACAAGAGATATAGTTTTCTAGCTGGAAAGTACGTTGTTATTTAACAAGATGGCGATATTCTCCTTACCAGGAAATGAACATTTTTTCTTATTCTATATACAATTCACTGATGATTCAATTTTTGCTTCTTACGGCTCTTACTATTACTGATCAATATCCTATTTGATGCAGGCAACATATCCAAGATCGACGGATGCGTGGATGATACTTCTATTATATCATCTTTATTTCTTGTAGGTTTTGTCTGTATGATTTTTTCTTCAAGTATCTGAACTTGATCTTCTGAATTGTTGAAACTTGACATAAATTTTTCTCGATTTTGTCTAACGGATTTGGCAAGATTTTGGTAACCCTCGATATCTGAACTCTTCTTCAAATCGGAATCGTCTATAGTGGATGTAATAGACTCGGAATCATCGTCAATCTCATTAATCGATGGTTGCTTTATCTTAGTCTCTGCTATAACTGATATTGACCCTGTATTGGAATGACTCAGTATCGGACCTGACTCTTGTGACTCCTGGGCATTATTCGACATTGATGAACTATAACTCTCATGCAATTGATCTAAGAAATCATTGGAGCTTTCACTATCATCTTCATAAACGTTAATAAACACTTCAAAAAAACATTTACAAACTTCAAAATCTGGCTTTTCATCTTCATCCAAAGTATTAAAATATTTGACTAACCAACGTAATATATCTGAAAATTTCGTATCCCTAGTCACGTCAGATTCGTATCTTTGTAAGAATACAATCACTTTCGAAGTGAGCGTATAAGATAATTCAGTCTTGACGTATTTGATTATTCTACCAATTTGGATCTCAGGCACTTCGCCGTCATCAGTTATGAACTCGTAAAATTGGTCCATTGTCGAGTTACTGATCTTGTTCTCCTGTAGTTTCGATGAAAGTAAACTCATATCGTGCTCTTTACTTTCAGGTGGCTCAGATTCACTCAGATTTTTACTCTCAGATTCACTCATATGCAGCAAAGCAGAATCTTCACTCTTTGGTGACTCTTGTGATGGGAAATACTTGGATTTTGTCTTACTTTCATGATCACTTTCCTTACCTTCATCATCATTCTCGTTAACTTCCAATATCTCAAAATCACTATCTAATTCTTCATCTTCCTCCACTTTACTCGAATCCGCGCCTTCGAAATCCTTATTCGTCAACGTTCCAACTTTCTCATACCCGCTCAGCTTATTAGCCTTCTCCTGCTGTTGTAACAACGAGATCAACTGTTCTCGAAGCTTAATTCTAAGATTTTGCCTATCCTCTAATGAAAACAATCCTTTATTATTACGAAACTTCTTTCTAGGTTTCTTCCAAATCTCTTTAAACTCTTCTGTTTTAGTTAAGAAGATATTAATGTTATATATCACATGAATACCACAATCATTGAAATTCTCTTGCTTGGGGATAGGTGACACGTGTATCTTGAATGCCTCCAGTGGTAAATCCAATTGATATTTTTCAAGGGCAAATCCAGTTAAAAATTTAAATAATGGTAATCTTATCGATCTATGATCTTGATTTAACGAATCTAATATGAATATCTCAATTTTGCAATCCTCAATCAATGAATCTTCTTGTTTCATCAAGATCTTATCTAAATTATGTATTATCAAACAGTACCAATGCAAATCCTGGTTCACTGGGATAATGACGTACTCGTACGTGAACAATTTATCATCTTTGAACCAACTCTTAACGTTTTCGTAATAATTTGTAGTTGATATTAATTTGGTGAAGAAAAATGAATTTAAAAGTAGCACTTGATTGGATTTTATATGCTTGTTCTTTATCGACTTCTCGACATTGAATTTCAAGAAGAAGTCAATTAAGTTATCATTGATCCATGAATTATTATAAAGACATTTAAAATCTGCGTTTGTGATTGTGAAAAATCTCTTATCTGAAAATTTATAATTCAAATCAGGTTTGAATCTTATTTGATTTTTTTCATCGATATTCTCATGTTGGTCTTCTTCCTCTATGGATTCTGCGGTTTCTAAAGTGTTTAATTTATCAGGTAAATCATTCGTCGAAGACCGAGTGCGTGGTCTAGTCTCAATTATCAGTTGTTGATCAGTTTCTCTTTTCTTCCGGGCTTTCAATAGACTCCCATTGGAACCATAGAATTGCAGTGGTGATATCGGCACGTTGGTAAATAACTTGGTTAAGTCCACTATAGTGGAATGATGAATCTTCGGTAGCACATTGCCAGCTATTGAATGGAATTTGTTAAAATTTGTTGATCTCGCCACTTTAACCCATATCTTATCGAATCTGATCAGACCTTTCTCCAACACGGAATTAGGATTCAACAAATTTAAATCTTTCCTATTAAATACTCTTGCATCTTTAAAGATAATGACAAATTCTCCTAATAATAATTTATCCCTAGCGAAATGAATTTCACGTACGTCATCTTTCAAATTACATTTGAAACATTCAATCGTCTTATGCTGAGTGACAATTGACACCGAATTTCTATGTCTCACCACTAAATAACATTTGGCAAGTGGGTAAATCGTGTCTAAATACTCTTGATTTAATATATTTATCGATTCTAATTCAATTTCCAATTTCTCCTCCACTTCGTCATCAATCTCTCTTAGTAACTGCGACGTGACTTCTTTCTCGTACTTGTCCAGTCTCGGTATCGGTATTGGCACTTTCACAGACCTACCTGGTGATATAATGGCTCTATAAGTTACAGTTAGTAAATAACATCAAAAACTAAATCACTCTCTTTACTCACCCGCTATTCAATGAATTTGTCACTCTTAACCCTTTAGACCGCCGCCTCGATAACGAACTCACATCTTTATTCCTCATATCCCTCACATTTCTCTCTCTCGGTATCAAACCCTGTGGAGATCTATATGTCAACAGTGGATCATTAAAATCCACTTTGGCTCGATGAGTGTTATCATCCGACATCTAGCTAGACATGTGTGTTTTATTGGTTATTTGTAATTAATTAAAAGAAAGATGCTAATGCCAAGATATATGCTAAGTAAGAGATTCAATGATAACTCTTTATAAGGGGTCAAATAGTACTCTCAATAACACCCTTTCCCACAATATAAAGATCCTTTTTGCGTATTTAACAATTTTTTTTAAAATAAAAACTTTGTCTGTTAAGGGATTATCGTTAAAATATATACATATTACATACTATTTATCTAAGTGAACTGTCTAGATCCACCTCTGACGAATTCTAACACTTTCCAACCTTCTGTGGTCTCGTTGTCTACGTCTTCTGGGATTCTAGTTATAACCATAGCGTAGGAGCTTAACATGATATTATCCACTGTACCGGCTTTAATTTCACCAGTCTTGATATCTTTAAACACTTGTAATTCTTGTGCTCTACAACCGACAACTAACACTGGGACGTTGTTAGGAGGCAAGATCTTGGAGCTGACGATGTCTACACCTCTAATATCCAAGACCTTACCATCACTGAATAATCCTTGGTCTCTTATAGTCTTTTGTTGAGCGGCTATCACGTTGAAAGGTGCCTCGGATAACCATTGTTTCAATACTTTTTCGTCACCTTGAATGTAAGCGTCTAATAATTCAGGAACGATGTATTCTCTTAATTGTTGATTGAAACTTTCCAAATTGAATGAAGGATCAATTTCTCTGAATGATCTTATAACTTTCCCACTTTCAGTCTCAGCAAAGAATCCAGAGACTTTTTCAATAACAGTTCTAACGAGTGACACTAACCCATTTTCACTCTCTTCGTATCTGTATCTCAACTCTGCAAGAAATTTACCAATTGGAGATGTTGGATGTAAGAATGCGACTCTTTCACTTAATTTTGGCTTTGTTGTCTTAAAATTTGTAGTAACTAATGCAGTTCCAGCTTCATCATCAGATTTGATCACTTTTGGTTTCTTACCAGATTTAATTAAATTTTCACGTTTTCTTTGTCTCTCCTCTTTAGAGATATAACCACCATAACGATTTGATGATCCATCGTCTATAACTTCACTGACCTCCTTATACACTTTAGTCTGTCTAACTGGGTCAATAGTCTTGTCAATAGCCTCAGCAGTGACTCTGACACCGGTTCTAGTGGCCTTACCTACTGGAGAATCCCAGGCTTTAACAGCGGCATCACCAACGGCACCTGCTGTCTTAACAAACGCCTCAGAGGCGGCACTCCTGGACTTTTGAGCTTTCTCAAATGCTTCTTGAGCCTTTTTGAAATTCTCATTCTCAGCAAGTCTCCCTGTCTCATCTTGTAATGCTTTTATATTTTCCTTTAATTCTTGTGAATTATTCCATTCTTTCTTAAAAGTATTCATGAAAACTTTCAATGGCGAATTCGGATTTGCATTTTGATTCACTTGTGATGTGGCGAAATATCTCGCATTTGACTGTAAAACAGTACGTTTCAAAACCTGACTCCTCAACATTATCTAGCTTAGTTATCTGATCTATCCAACTAGTCTTATTTACCTATATACATGTAATAACAAACTACGTATCTAACACTTTTGCTGTATCTTGTTCTTTGTTACAGTATTTTTCACCTTGAGTGAGAAACAAAAAAAATTTTCAGCGAAGTGAGATGGCAAAATTAAAATACTGTATTGGGCAGTCAGATATGGTACAGTGCTATACAGTTGTTATAAAAGATATCTTGTCTCAGCGATATTGGAATATGGAACTCATCTAAGAGCGTCTCGATCACAAGCCCCCACTTGTTGTAACCGTCAGGGTCGTAGTGGTCACCGTTCGTGTTGTCCATGGGCCAATTACTGCCAAATAAAATGCGCTTGGTACCGAAGGCTTTCAAAATCACTTTGAACCACTGGTTAAGTTTCTTAGTGATATCCTTTAATGAGGCCTCAGCGACGAAATCTGGTGGGAGCTCTTCGAAACAGCCACTTAGTTTTATATATGAGTTACCTAACTGGGCTATCCTGTTCATATGGTACTCCCACTCGTTGAATATTTCATTAGGCCTATCCAAGTAGAAATCAGGTTTAGATAGGTGATTTATAATGAATGTCATATTGGGGAACTGGCATAGTAATTTAAAACTCTCAGAGAACTGGTATAGCCCACCATCTTGTAAATCGATACCTAAATCGAATACATAATCATGTTCTGCTAAATATCTCATACCCTCGATGAAATCAGGCTTAAGCATCGTCCCCAGTGGCTTATCCTGCAAGAGATACCTAAACCCTTTCACTTTGCTGAATGAATCACCAACAGCCAAGTCTTGTAACTGGGTCACATATTTTCCCACTTGATCATACCCCAGTGGTATCGGTGCCCATGGTATTATACCCTTGATATACAGCCCCGGATGTGATGTACAATCCTGGGGTGCATGATAATGAGCCAGCAATTTTGAATGATAATTGAATTCTTCTATCGGGTTAGCCCAACCTGGTTCATCAATTGACGATTTCACATTCATTTCTATCAATACTACTCCTTGCTTATCATGTTGTGGGAACGTGTTGTATTCGAAGTACTCATTTAAAGTGTGATTACGGTATAAAATGCTGTCCTTTGGTATGTCCAAGTAGTGTATATTACTCAATGGACATAAATGTACATGAGAATCGATTACCTTATATTTAGACATCTCACTTGATTATACTATTAAATTGATATAGATATAAGATTTGTTGTAATAGAGCAATCAAGATATTTATTACAGATGCCCAGGGCACAAGGGGAAAAAGTTTATTAAGTAAAATTATACATTATCTTATTTGATCTCTTCTACTGAACTACCATTACCGTTAACTTTTAAAGGCTTTTCAGGGTGTGGATTCAAGAAGAATTCCGCATCTATTAAGTCAACTTCAGGGTTAAGATCCAACCCGAAACCAGGCTTATCGAAATCTGTTGTATCTAAGTAACCTTTAACTGGAACTGGTTCATTAGTGAATAATTTACCAAATACTGGGAGTACAGATAATGAGTCTGGCGAATTGGACAAGTACTCGTGGAATGGGGTGTTCTCCTGTGAGATGACGAAATGGTACGAGTATGGGCCCGAGGCGTGTGGCACAACAGGGATATCATAAGCTGCGGCTTGATGACTGATTTTCAATATCTCTGTCATACCACCACACCACATGATATCTGGTTGTAAGATACTAATATTTCTGCCTTCGATTAATTTTCTGAACCCGTATTTAGTGTATTCGTGTTCACCAGTGGTGAATTTTTGCCATGGACAAGCTTGTTTCAATTTAGCGAAACCGTCGAAGTCATCTGGATGCAAGACTTCTTCGAACCAATTGATATTCAAATCACGAACAGCGGTGACTAAGTCAATAACGTAAGTGACATTCAAAGACATATAACAATCAACCATCAATGGGTAATCTGGACCAACTGTCTCTCTATGGTCTCTAAGGAATTTGATATTTTTACGTAACCCTTCAAATCCTTCATCTGGTCCATATGGTAATGCGACTTTAGCTCCCCAAAATCCCATCCCCTTAGCGGCATCAGGTCTGCTACCTGTACAGTAAAAATTCAATCTCTCTCTAGTGGCACCACCGATCAATTTATAAACTGGCTCATTTCTAATCTTACCCAAGAGATCCCAGAGGGCCAAATCGATAACTGAGATAACTGCCACAGTTAACCCTTTCCTCCCGTAAAACATCGAGGCTCTGAACATTTTATCCCAAAGAATAGTCAAATCTCTTGGATCTGCACCGTCCAAGAATCTAGTGAAATGATGGTACACTAACCAACAAGCTGGAGGGCCACCAAACCCAGTTGCGAAACCCTTAGTACCGTCAGTGGCTTCCACTTCCACACAGAATGAACCTAAGACGTTGATCCCCCATGAAGTTCTAGAAGATCTGTACTCTTCGTATTTGGACATCGGGTTGGCAATTGGGTTATCGATAATCCAATGACCTCTTTCAACGTCATGGTAATCACCACCAATACCCTTACCACCCAAGAGGTAAGCTCTTACTTTTTTAATTTTTGGAAATTCTTTAACTGACATCTTTACTTACTCAATTGAAGTGAATACACTATTATATAAAGCGAATTTTTAAACACTTTTATATGTTATCTTAATATAGTTGAATAATAAATTGACTCAATTTTTGAGTATTTTGTTTTTCCCCTTCGGCTCTTCAATCCCCCGAGGCCCCACATTTCAATTGTGGAGAGACAATATGCGGGAAATTTTTGAACGAGTACTGTTATTGACGGTAGATGACTAGCTTTGAACCGAACCAGTTTCAGCACTGTCAAGACAGTCTCTTTGAAGCAATCAGAGTTTAAAATGTCATCTTATGAGAAAATTTCGCTTGAATGGATGTATTTTGAAACAATCTACGCGATGTTGATAATTGACACATTAAAAAAACCCTTTGAGGCTTATGTGACACAGAAATCAGATCTCTACATTATTCAAATAACGTCATGGCTTTCAGTGCTAGCTAAATATATAATACAACAAAATACATTAATCATAATAAAATAAATAAAAATTATCCTTATTGAACATCATTCATATCACCTAAATATTTGAAAAAATCTTCAAATCCATAACTGTTCATATCCAATTGAAATAAAGATCCTGTTGTATCGAGGCCATTGAATTCTGTACTTTCCATTTCTGATACCCTCTCCTGCTCTTCCATCTGTGTGGATAACACCAAGGATACGAAATATGTGTTGAGTCTCATATCTGAGATAATGGAAGATGGTTCTCTCTTCACTACCAGATCATCAGAATCTTCTTCCTCGTCATCTTGACCATGTATTTCATTATTTAATTTGATTTTCATATTACTTAAAAATCTTATAATCTTACTATACTTCTTTGCGATATTCCAATGATTACCAATTCGATCAAGTATCTCTAATAACTTACCTGATTTGAAATTCAGTCTGCTATTTTGTTTTATAGTGATTTCAAGATCCTTTTGGTCTAAGATTTGCTCAACAATCATCACTCTAGTGACGATCCATAAGAATATCGCATATATGGGTCCAATACTCACCAAGAGATCGATGTCACCAACTTTTGAAACCATATTCAATACATTTTTACAACAATTGGAACAAATGACTCTTGACTTCTGTGAATGTTTGAAATATTCACTCTCATTATGAGGATATCCCAATGGTGAATGTAATTTAATCAATGTGATATTATAAATAGTATGAAGCATCACATCAAATGGTGATAATGTAGTTAAGAATGAAGTATCACTATTGATCAACAATAATGAGAATTTCAAAGGCAATGAGTCAACGAATTCTCTCAAGTCTCCTTCTATCTGCTTGAAACTGTTCAACCACCGTTGGCAATCTGTGCTGCTGAGCACGTCTGCGTGAGATTTGTTGAACTCATGAGTCTTGCCGAACAATTTGATCAATTGAAGTGAGTACCCGAATGCGTCTAATTCCTTAAGTGGCTCGTTCAGAAGCCATTTTGAAGTGTCAGCTGGGAGAGAACATGAGATTATAGCGTCTGGGATTTTCAAAGGCGTAGAGGATATCACTGCGTTGATACGATCAAGTAAATATATGCACCAAAACACTCTTCTCCTTATCTCTTCTTCGATGAAATTCTTAGGTTTCCTCAACAACTTAAGACTCTTTGTCGAAATAGATCTCACTCCATTCGAAGCTGAAGAATTGACTGACCCTGGAGTATCCACTACACCTTGAGGTGCTACTTCCTCTATCAAATCTAAATGAATTGCACCTGAGCATATTATCGCAACGAGTGACCAAGTCTCTTGATTATTGCACTGCCCAATAGATTCAAACGCCAAGAGCAGCATCAGTGTCAATTTATCCAAATTGGAAACGTCAAAGCAATTGAGTAAGATCTTCTCTTTAATCTTTCGGTAAAATTGTGCTCTCTCTGTGTTTTTAAGAAACGTCTCGTCTTGGAAATACTTCAATGTCACTAACACTAAACTGTAAGCGACATGGCTGATTTCCTTTGGGTTATTGAATAATTGATTATACGTGGTGTCTCTGTGTAATATGGGGAAAATGGGGTTAACAAATTCAAAATACAAATCAAAAAATTTCTTCAACACATCACCAGTGGGTAATCCATTTATTGTCTCCTGCTGAGTGTTTTCAACAAACGGGTTCAATAACAATGGTAATGCCAAAGGTTGATGAGCTTGTGAATTCCCCGTAGACGATGAAGACTGTGATGTCGATTGCGCCGTTGGTGGTGCCTGAAGATTAGATGCACGATGATGATGTTGATTTGGAAGTGGAGGTACACCTATCACTGGAGACATATCCGAGTTACTCGTGTCCATCGTAGACACAGTGTGTATACTGGGTTTTCTTCTCTTTGTACTGTGTTGGTTCTCCAAGGCTTCAACCCTAGAAGATAACTCTCTCACCAAGTCCATGATTTCCACATTGGAGCTATCTATCTGGGTCAACCGCTCATTCAAACTTTTCCCATACCCATTATTCAAACCTGGTTTCTTCATCAAGCTGTAATTACATA
Organism: Nakazawaea wickerhamii; assembly: GCA_030567635.1. Lineage (NCBI taxonomy): Eukaryota > Fungi > Ascomycota > Pichiomycetes > Alaninales > Pachysolenaceae > Nakazawaea > Nakazawaea wickerhamii. The sequence continues at coordinate 102,252 of JAJLSR010000008.1, forward strand.
TTTTCTCATTCTTAGAACAATTGGAACACTGCGGTTTCACACCATCACATTTGACCTTTCGTAGCTTGCACGCATCACAACTTCGTGACAACTTGGAAAGGTACACATTATCTTCCAGCTCCATCTTCACAGTGTTAGCCAGTTGAAATGACATATTCAATTTGACTAGATTGTCAATTACCGATGACCTAGCCTATACTGTATCTACGTAATTACAGACGCAAATCAAATACACTGAATATTCTAAAATTATTTCTGTAGGAAATTGTCTTTTTCGAACTCTGGGGAAATTACACTCAGTGTCACACTTTCGGGTGAATTACAAAAAATGTTACATTATAAACTATTTTCTATACTGTCTTTACTGGAAATTTACAAACAGGCCTCCATCGACCAAGATCTGGGCTCCAGTGACGTACTCACTCAAGTCACTAGCTAAGAAGATCAGAGGGCCTGCCATATCTTTAGGCTGGCCTAGTCTACCTAGTGGGATTCTTCCCTCCATGTAAGCCTTCTTCTCAGGGTTAGCCATATCTTCGTCGTTCAATTGGGTACGGATAGTACCTGGAAGTAACAGATTACACCTGATACCGTCTTTACCTAATGCGCATGCTGTACTTTGCATCAAGGACAAGATACCCAGCTTCGTAGGTGTATAGTGGCACTGGAATGCGCCTCCTACCAAGGCACTAATTGAAGACAACCCTATAATGGACCCACCTTTCCCTTGCTTGATCATCTGATTAGCCAGTGCTCTTGTGGCGAAGAAACAACCGTTCAAATTGATATCCACCGTGCGAAGGTACTCGTCATCTGGCATATCAGCGAAATCATGAAATTTACAAATACCTGCATTTGACACAAAACAATTCAATTCACCAAATTTCTTCACAGTAGCTTCGATCAATGCAATACTCGTCTCGGGTTTAGAGATATCACCACATGTAGCGAGAAACTTATCTTCACCGATCTCCTCGGTCAATTCCTTAACGAGATCGATCTGGCTCTCTGGGAAGTAATTGATCGAGATCTTAGCTCCCTGTTCAGCCATTCCTATAGCGATGGCTCTTCCAATACCTGTAGCGGCTCCAGTGATACAAACTACTTTACCTTCTAATAACCCCATTTTGTTAAAACTTAATTGTCTTTGTATGAGTTATATTGAATTTGAGTGATGGGATTTATGCTATTATATCTCATAGTTTAAACTACGAGCTTTATCTAGATTATTGTCCCCACTGTCTTTACTAAAAATTTACTTTTTTGCTGAGATTATTTTTTGCACCACTCTCTTTATAGCGAAATATGGAGCAAACATGTTCCGAGAGTCATTAAGCTCAATACCCCCACTATCGTGTAATTGATTCTTCCACGTTGTTAGTCTATTCAGGTATTTGAGTGGGATGGGCAACGCTAAGATATCTTTGACGGTTTAAGTTTATCCGATCGAGTTTTTATTTTGACTTTTTATAAAACTTTATATATGAGATATATTTGATAGAGATCAATTGTAACTGTAAATGAAGATGAAGTGATTCATATAAATAAATTATTTCATATCTTGTAGTATTTAAACTACAAAATATTGATGTAGTCTCTTAGATAGTAAGTATTTTGTTCTAGTACTATACTGTAATTTACAAAAGAGTAATGTAAAAACATATAGATGCCATGACACAAATATTGTGATATAGATTGCAAAATACACTTTCTTGCCTGGCGAAAAGCTCTTGTGGCGCAGAGGTTAGCGCTTCGTGCTTATAGTTGTTTAAATCTATGTTTAATCGTGTGAGGAACGCGATGGTCGCGGGTTCAATCCCCGCCGGGAGCATTTTCGTCTTTTTTTTTACAATTTTTTTTTCTTTCAATTCTTATTTTACTTTTTTTGCTTCTACTAGTTAAGATATTAAATCTGTATTTTTAATCTACTTTGATCTATGATGAGTATCTCTATACACTATTATACATTATCAAGATAGATTATGATAAATGATGATAGATAAGTTTAATCTCTATTAATTGCTCTTGTTATCAAATTTGTCTCCCAAGAGTGATTTAGCCCCACGTATTAGATTAAATGAGAAAATACCAAGGTTCCAAGACTGCCTAGAAGACTAACTGATTATCTTATCAATTCCAACAAACTATGGCTTTATTTTGGTTGGATTGTCTCTTATAATCTCTATATTACTTCAATAGACAGTATTTAATATATAGACTTCACTATATCTAATCACCGACATTGGTGAACCTCAAAAAGGTATGTTGATCCAAACTGTCCTTCAGTTTTGAATCATCGATAAGCAAGTTTATGACGTTATTTGCACTCCCACGTTTGGCCCCAGTAAAATATTTGTCCATCCTTGGCGCGTGACAAGACCTGGGCATTTCAATCAGCTAATATGGGACAAAACGTGGTCTACCTATTCCCTTCCATTTTCCACAAGGCAATATGATTGCCTAATTAGCAATAAATAAGGTATCAATCCCCGATTCTCTTTAATGAAGTAGTTGCTGTTGTGTATATGTTTAATAACCACTACTCAAATATATATCATTGCCCTTTTTAAACTTTTCATGCCCGGGGAGAACAAATTTTTTTCTTTCTCTGCTTCTCTTCTATATATAGCAAATATAGCGCCATATGTCACATGTCCACGGCTATAAAATTCTAATTACAGCTCAATTGTCGCGGAAAATATCTTAATGGGTTGGGTACTAAAGACGTGCAATGGCTTCTTTCTATAGCATTAATATGATCTGATTAGAGAGTGAGTGAGTGAAAATTCTTTTCGGTAGAGGCATCCAAGAGTCATACAGGACAGTAAGAAGAAAAATATTGGCGCCAAATGCCAAGACACACTCTAATCAGCTATTATCTAACTGTAAATGAATCTAGGTCATATAAATACCTGGGGTCCCCCCTCGAATTATTCTAGAACCTGTTCTAATCTTTATAATAAACCATCATCAATTTAAATCAAAAAATATAGGTATGGTTAGTACAGAAATAATTATAAATGACAAAGAATCTTATCGTTCAAATAGATCATCTATATCTGACAATTCACTGAAAGATCAAAAGGGGGTTGAACACGTTTATAGAAAATTAACTGCCAATTCAGGCACTTTAAACTCAGATGACGTCGCAGCTATCTCCCCATATCTCCTCTCGATCAAGAAATGTTTAGAGATATACCAAACAGATCTCAAAAATGGGTTAACTAATGAAAAGGCACAACAATTGAAACAGAAATATGGTGCTAATAATCTTGGTGAAGGTACCTCAGTATCTTACACAAAGATCATGGCTCATCAAATTTGTAATGCAATGATCATGGTGTTGATCATCTCGATGGTTATTGCATTCGCTATTAGAGATTACATCAGTGGTGGTGTCATTACATTCGTAGTGTTCTTAAACGTTGTCGTTGGATTTTTCCAAGAATTGAAAGCTGAGAAGACTATGGGTTCATTGAGATCTTTAAGTTCTCCAACTGCTCGTGTCATCAGAAAGGGAATTGACGAGACAATCCCAGCTGAAGATGTCGTGCCAGGTGATATCGTCATTATTAAAGTCGGTGACACCGTCCCTGCTGATATCAGACTTTGTGACTCCTCTAATCTCGAAACAGATGAAGCATTACTCACAGGTGAGTCCTTGCCGGTCTCCAAGCATCACAATGCCGTTTACGAAAATGTCATCCCAGTCGGTGACAGATTGAACATGGCGTTCAGTTCATCTACTGTGACCAAGGGTAGAGCTACTGGTGTCGCCGTTGCTACTGGTATGAAAACTGAAATTGGTAAAATCGCAGAGTCATTACACGGTAAGAAATCAATTGTTCGTTCTGTTGAAAAAGTCGAAGGCTCATCATCAGTGATCCCGTATTTGAAAGCATGGTCTGGAACTCTGAAGGATATCATTGGTTCCTTCTTGGGTACCACTGTGGGAACTCCTTTACATCGTCGTCTCTCCAAATTAGCTATCATGTTATTTTTCATTGCCGTTATCTTAGCTATCATCGTTATGGCTTCACAAAGATTTGATGTCACTAAGGAAGTGGCAATTTATGCCATTTGTGTTGCCTTATCAATGATCCCATCTTCATTGGTTGTCGTCTTGACTATCACTATGGCCATCGGTTCTAAATCAATGGTTAAGAGAAATGTCATTGTTAGAAAATTAGACTCCTTAGAGGCATTGGGTGCCATTAACGATATCTGTTCCGATAAGACGGGTACTTTGACTTTAGGTAATATGTTGGTTAGAAACGTTTGGATTCCAAGTTGTGGTTCATTTGAAGTCTCTAACACCGATGAACCTTATAACCCAACTTCAGGTGATTTGAAATATAGTGAAAAGGCACCAACTGAGATCTCAAATAGTGATGAATTGGAGTACAAACAGTATAACAAGGATAACGTCTCAAACAGTAACTTGTTCACCGATTGGTTAACAACCGCGACATTAGCTAATATTGCAGTTGTCTTCCAAGATGAGCAAAAGGAATGGAAGGCACACGGTGATGCCACAGAGATTGCTATCCAAGTTTTCACTACAAGACTTAGTTACGCTAGAGAAAACTTGACCGAGACTGAGACCCCTGCATTTACTCATTTAGCTGAATTCCCATTTGATTCATCAATCAAGAGAATGAGCGTTATCTACGAAAACACCAACACTGGAGAGCATCAAATCTTCGTTAAAGGTGCAGTTGAGAGGGTCTTGGGATGTTGTGATACTTGGTACGGTGACAAGAATGAAGTCATTGCATTGACTGAAGAAGATGTCAAAGTCATCGAAAATGAAATGAACACTTTATCTTCAAATGGATTAAGAGTCTTAGCATTCGCCACTAGAACCGCCGAGGAAAGAGAAGAAAACTGGTCTATCATCGACAGAGGAGTCGTCGAATCCAAATTGACTTTCTTAGGTTTAGTAGGTATATATGATCCACCAAGACCTGAATCTGCACCAGCCGTTAAGGCATGTCACAGAGCCGGTGTCAATGTCCACATGTTGACCGGTGACCACCCAGGAACTGCTCAAGCCATCGCTAAAGAGTGTGGTATCATTCCAAGAAACTTGACCCATTACTCTAAGGAAGTTGTTGACGCGATGATTATGACCGCTCAACAATTCGATGATCTCACCGAGGAGCAAATTGACGCCTTGCCTGTCTTACCATTAGTCGTCGCCAGATGTTCACCACAAACCAAGGTGAAGATGATAGAGGCCTTGCATCGTCGTAAGAAATTCTGTGCTATGACCGGTGATGGTGTCAACGATTCTCCATCTTTGAAAATCGCAGATGTCGGTATCGCTATGGGTATCAACGGTTCGGATGTCGCTAAGGATGCAGCAGATATCGTCTTGAGTGATGATAATTTCGCTTCCATCTTGAATGCTATCGAAGAAGGTAGAAGAATGTCTGATAATATTCAAAAATTCGTCTTACAATTATTGGCATGTAACGTTGCTCAGGCATTGTATTTAATGATTGGATTAGCATTTTTTGGTGAAGATGACTATAGTGTGTTCCCATTATCGCCAGTCGAGGTCTTATGGGTCATTATCGCTACATCAACAGTACCAGCTATGGGTTTAGGTATCGAGAGAGCCGCACCAGATATTATGCAAAGACCTCCAAAGGATCCAAAGGATTCTGTTTTCACTTGGGAAATGTTATGTGATATGATTGCATATGGATTTTTCATGGCTATTGCATGTTTGATTACATTTATCGTAATCATTTACGGAAGAGGTGGTGGTCAATTAGGTTCTAATTGTAATGAACGTTATAGTGAATCATGTCACTATGTCTTCAGAGCTAGATCTGCATCATTTGCCACTATGACTTGGTGTGCATTGTTAGTTGCATGGGAAGTTATTGAAATGAGAAGATCATTATTGAAAATGCGTCCAGAAACTTATGAAAGTAACTGGTTTGTTCAATTTTGTAAAGACTTATGGGGTAATCAATTATTATTTTGGTCAGTCATTATTGGATTTGTTAGTGTCTTCCCTGTGGTTTACATCCCAGTTATTAATGAGAAGGTTTTCTTACATAAAGGTATTGGTTACGAATGGGGGGTTAGTTTCGGTTTCACTATGTTCTTTTTCCTGATGTCTGAAGCTTACAAGTTCCTGAAAAGAGTATATTTCAGAAACGAAGCAAAGCTGAAGAATCCTGAATATGAATTGGAAAGAAACGACCCATTTGCTAGTTACGCCAGTTTCTCAAGAGCTAACACCATGGATGTCTCCCAAATGTGTTGAATTGATTAATTGGAGTTTGTGTTTTTTTTATATTACATTTCGAGTATTTTATATAAGTCCATTTAGGACATAAATTGCATTATAATTATTATTTATTAATCTATGTCATATGTTTAATAATTTCTATATATCATTTATAGATATCATTTATAGTGTTTGCCAGTTTAGTTGTATAGTTTGTTTTTTTTCACCTTAAGAGTTGATCTTTAACTTCTAATTGCTTACCAAGGTGACTAGTATCACCAAATACTTGTATTATACCTTTCGTCTTATCCTCCTTGTCTATATCCACCACAGTGACACTGGTATTATAAGGCACTTTAAGACTCTCCTCGGTGATTGACTTACCCAAGCTGTATTCTAAATCAGAATATAAATGATTTATGAAGTTAGTGATAACACCACCATGTGTGACAATGACAACGTTTTTATAACCTTTCTCTTTACTCAAATCTATAATGGAATCCCATTTATTGTAAATTCTACTCAAGAGTTCTTCCCTTGACTCACCAAAATTTCTAAAACCTGGTCCATATTTAGCTAAGGCATCTTTCAAAAGCATACCTTCCACTGGACCCATCATTCTCTCTCTTAAACTAGATGACAAATCCATATCAATACCAGGATGATATCTCAAGATTTCCTTTGCCGTATTTTGACATCTGACTAAATCTGAACTTATCAAATAATCTATTGGTATATTCTTAAACCTCTCAGCACATAATTTAGCCTGCTCAATACCGGTCTCATTCAAATCTATATCGATATGACCTTGTAAACGTTTAGTGACATTATAAGGCGTCTGTCCATGTCTTACCACGAAGATCCTAGTGGTGTTCTCATTCTCATTCACTGTCATCTTTGCACTGTACAGAGATAAATCAACTGATAGACAGAATCAAGTTTTCAAAAGACTCATGGCAGAAGAATTCAATTTTGACACGGGTCAATAGTGGAACACTTTCCAGACAGCCCCAGTTTTCCAAATTGACGAAAAAAAAAATTTGTCAGTGAAAAGGAAATGGAAGTGAAGAAATTGTCGTATTGATCAAATTTGCATATTAAGGTATCTTATCAAGAATGGCTTCACGTATCATATTAGGACAATGTCGTTCCTTTGGAACCACCAGTCAGAAGTTATCGATTTTGGACTATTTCAAATTAAAACCTAAGACTGCTGTTCCTGAAGTATCAACTAAAGATGTTATTAAGAAAGTGGAAACTACAGAATTAAAGACAGAGAGAATACCTATTATAGGAAGGAGGAATAAGCTGAGAGATCAGTTATGGAGAACCAAGATGAATGGGTTCGTTGTCAAGTCATGGATTCCAGAATCAACAAGTTATAGTCAACTGATATCTGAACAAGATCTGAATCCAAATAAAGTCATTAACGATTTACTTTTACAATCATATAACAATATTCACGGTACCACACTAGAGACGGTGAGTAACAAGATGGATCTTGATGATTTATTGAAAAGATTCGAACTTGTGAAGCAAGTACAGATTGATTTTGGTGTTAAAATTTCTGATTATGATTTAACAAAGTTCAAGAATTTATTAAAAGTAAAACAATATTTACAAAGAGAATTATTAGCTAAGAAACAATATAACGAGAAAGAGCCAAATGCCATATACTTAAACGAAGAAGATTTCAAAGGTACAAATGTTTCCATTAAGCAATATGTAAGTAAAGCGCTGAAAGAAAAGAAATTTAATCAAATCTTGAGGAAGGCTAAGAAATTAGAGAGAATTGAAAATAAGAAGATAATGGATGCCAAATTACAAGAAGTGTCAGCTTAAGAGGATTATTTTTGAAATATAGACTTGTAAATATTATATTGAGATGACCAAATAAAAAAACATATACATAAATATATAAAGTAAAAATATGAGTGCCTTAGATCATTTTTTGCTAAGAGAAAAGACAACTACGATGGATGCAGCTAAGGCGAATACCGCAGTTGGTAATAAGAATTGTGTAGGGAAACCGAATAATTCGTTATCAGCACCCTTTGATACGACTCCACTAATATCTGGTTCATGATCTGGATGATGAATAAATAAATCTGTCTTATCTCTTTTCAATTGAGAAGATATCGTGACACATTGGTACAAATCTTGATCACTGGTGATGGCAACAATATCTCCTTCGTCATCGATATATGAGATGGCAAATTCTAAACCTTCATTGGAGTCTTCTTGATTTTGAATAAGTGATAATTCTTGCTTATTGAATTTGGAAGTAACAAGATCTCTTAATGTAGAATAACCTTCTGAAGGCTTAAAATTCAATCTATGAACCCTTCCATTTGGAGATCTGAATTTGAATTGGAATAATCCATCATAATCAACTTCCACATTTGTGTTGATAGCACGTTTGATCAGTAAACCTGACAGTGGGAGCCCAGTACCTGAGACACTATCGGAGGGACCAATATCACTAGTGACATTGAATTGGGCGATCTCTGAATTGGTGACATCAAATGCAGGTGAAAGATGATCACTACCAAGGGAATGTAAAGACTCGGAGTCATTATCCAATGAAGTCCAAAATTTGTTCCAAGCTGGACCTTCTTCTTTCTCTGAACCAGATTCACCATTACCCTGTGTCAAAGTTTGCATCGATTTGATTTGATTTAAAGTGGTATAAGTTAATTTCAAGACTTCAACTATACCGATAATTTCACTTGAATCTTCATCGATAACAGGTAAATTCAAATACCTTCCGTTGAACATCTTTCTCAATGCTTGATGAATTGATAAATTGCTACTAGCGTAATCAGGTTTTGGTGTCATAACTCTAATAACTGAACATGTCTTTGGATTTAAACCGGCAGCGATAACTCTTAAGACGACATCCTTGGAGGTGAAGATACCATTGACCTCATCGTTATTTTGCGAGTCTTTAACCAAAACTGCAGTAGTTTTGTGTTCTCTCATCAAGATAGCAGCATCGTATGCTGTTGCCTTGATATCAATATAGACAGGTAACGTGGTTTCATCCAACATATTATTTAATGTTGGTCCTTCAATCAAATTTTTCAAATTTTCAAAATATTGAATCACTTGGAATGACTGTGATCCAATTGAACCACCTCCAATCTCATTACTGACTCCCTCTAAGGCATCTTGTACTTTTCTAGAACTCTCGTACATTCTCTCTAATTTCACCATTGCCTCGTTATAACATTTGGTGATATCCAAGACACCAACTAATTGGTTTTGATCATTGACGATAGGTAAATGTCTAAAACCCTTATTAACCATCAAATTCAATGCATCACTAGCTAAAGTTGAAGTCTTACAGCACATCGGTTCCGGGGTCATAATTTCCTTAATCGTGGTACTATTAGCACTCCATCCGGAACCAACAACTCTAAAGGCCAAATCCTTTGCAGTGAAAATACCTAACAATTCACCAGCATCATCAACTACCAATACACAATTCTCTTTTTTCAAAGACATCATTTGGGCAGCTTCGTATACAGTAGTACTTGGCTTACAAACAATTGGTTCAGAAGGCTTCAAAGACGATACAGTCCCAGGAGTGAAACTCTTCGTCTTCTTGCTCAGCTTAGTTGGTGACGAGGTCATTTGCAGTTGCATCTTCTTCTTTTTCAAATCATTCTCAATCTTTCTCCTTATAGCTTCATCTCTCTTTGACTGTCTCTTTCTTGGGTCTTGAGAGTCAGCGCCTGAGAATTGATGAGTAGAAGAAGCAGAAACATTCGAAGCAGAATTCGACAATGACGATTGGGATCGTCTAGGGGTACTGGAAGACATCTCTTAGGTATATCTCTATATCTATATTCCTTATATCTCTATGGTTTCTCTTTTCTGATTTTAATAAAAAATTTGATCCTCATTTGTCAAAAATGTAAACAAAGATCAAAACAAAAAAAAATTAAAAAATTTGGGGCAAAATTCACGTACAATTGAATTAAAGATAAGGGGGTGGATAAATGTATGGGATTTGTTGAATAATTATACATTGATCTTATAATGGTTAATAATATATTCATATAGGAGACAGTGGCTTTCTAAAGATACAATTTATAAGAAAAAATATTGCAATTTGCCAAAAAAGGGTTCCCCCTTTTAGCCCCCTATTTTTATTGAAATATTATATAAAGACCAAATCCCACCCAAGTTGCAATCCTTAGTTTTACTTATAATATCAGATATGTCAGGCGTATTGCTAACTTTGTTCAAATGGGTTCCATTCCATTCTTATATCACTAATGTCACTTATGATTTACTCATTGGTATATTGAAGACTGGGCCACTCCCTAAACATGTCGCATTTGTGATGGATGGTAATAGAAGATTTGCCAAAGGACGTTCTTTACCTTTGAAAGATGGCCATAATGCTGGTGCTGAGAATTTGGTTTCTATGTTGGATACCTGTTATCGATTGGGGATCAATGCTGTCACTATCTATGCTTTCTCAATTGAAAATTTCAATAGACCTAAGCTGGAAGTTGATGTCCTTTTCCAATTGTTAAGGGAAAGATTGAGTTATATGAGTTCTGCCGGTGGATACACTGATAAGAATGAACTTAAGATTAAAATTATAGGTAATAAGTCATTAATTCCACCTGATATCTTGGTAGATTTAGAGAAAATTGAAGATATGACAAAGGATAATAAAAAATATTTACTTAACGTTTGCTTCCCTTATACTTCTAGAGATGATATTACTCATTGTGTCAAAAAGATAGCTAAGAATGTAGAAGAACATAAATATGAGATTAGTGATATTGATGAGAAGACTTTAACTTCAAATATGTATTTTGGTGATGAGTATCCTAATATTGATATCTTAATTAGAACTTCTGGTCATACAAGATTAAGTGATTTCATGTTATGGCAAACAAATCAAAATTCTGTTATTGTCTTTGATAATTCATTATGGCCAGATTTTAGACCACTTTATTTTGTCGTTCATTTGATCAAATGGAGTTATTATAAAACATTAATTTTGAAAGAAGTAGAGACAATTGAACTGAAACATTCAAAAGTCAAAGGTGTCGCTGTTAGAGATTTGAAGCATCCACTGTATGCAAGTGTTTCTGGTAATTAAGTTTAACAAATATTAATATTATTCTATAAAATGGCAAAAAAATATTATAATTCTATAACACAACTATAATGAGCTTTCAGTATCTTGTGATTTCTCTTTTAAATATTCAGCTGGTACATAAACGTCTTCTTCAAGGAAATAATTAGTTTCTTGAACATGATCTCTAATGACTAATGCCATTAATGGTAAAGAGACAGCGTAAAGGACAAACCAAGTAGCGTACATACTTGTGAATGAAATTGAAGTTGAGTTAATACCAAACCCAATAGCAACACCAGCAGCTTGAAAAGCTGGAATTAAACCTGAATAAGTACCCAATTTCTTTGGATCATTTGACAATGCACTGATCAACCATAACCTGAAATTCAAGAAGAAACCAAACAGGATACCAGCTACACAGTACCAGACAAAAGTACCACCGAATCTTGGCTCTGTCCAATCAACGGCAAATCTCTCTGAGGCCGGTAAGGATCTGTCGAATTTAGCCAGACCACCCCATGATCCATAAATGATGTAAAAACCAACAAATAATCCAAATGTGAAGACATAAGTCAAGATCAAACCTGCATAGGCTCTTGCCTTTCTACTTCTTCCCTTCAGATCTAAGACACTTCTCAAGACAAATGCACCTGGAAGTTGTAAAAGCCAGTACATAAGGTTACACAAAGCTTTAGATCTTGTGTTGAAGATGAAAGATGCAGCCGTGGTGGAAGGTGGTAACATAGTCTCTGCCAGAAACAATGGGATGATCATAAGTAAGATACGCTTTTCACAAAGGGCATTTTTCAATTCCACTAATTCTTCTTTCAAAGTTCTCTTTTTGAAAACGGCAATCTTGGAACCATCACTTCTTCTCACTTCGCTAGGATCACATAATCCAAATGAAAGGAACACAGCAATGACGTTCAAGATGATAAAGATCAAGTATAAATACCAAGGGGCTGGTTGTGAACTGTGGACCTGGTTCCTACTTATACAAAGTCCAATCAATGAACCGATAACGGCACCACTCTTGATGATAGCCCAATTACAAGCAACGTAAAACCCCTTCTCGTTCTCCTTTGCATAACAAGTGACTAAATAATTTTGAACTGACCATAAGAATCCAAATAAGCAACCTGAACCCATACCACTAACTAAGTATGAATAATACTTGGCATTCTCTGATGACACAGCAGAATAAAACCAGAATCCACTGATGTACATAGGGTACGCGGTGGCACCTAAGGCCATACACCATTTAGGTCCAATGATATTCAAAGTGGAACCTGCCACGATGGAGGAGAGAACCCAAATAGCGTTACCTATAGCAGTGGAAGTATCTGTGACTTCTGAATAGGTGGCAGAATCGTGCGACCCATTAGTACGCAACCCATTGATGGCGACGTAAAGACCAGCGGTCAATGCCACGATGAATGAACACAATATAGTTTGCACTGCAGGGGATTTCCATCTCCATTTGCTGAGTTGGACACCTGTAATCAGTGAACTTTCATCACTTTGAGAACCAACCACCAACACTTCATCAGTTTTCTCGTTTGATGCTATATCTGACATCTTGAATTGAAATATGATGCCTCTGGTGATCAAGAATATGGTGTTATTCAAGATCGTTTTTATAAGGGTGTGAACTTGAAAAAAAAAACTTTAGAAATGCTTATCTTATCTTTTAGATAAAAGATCAATTTAAATACTTCCTCAAATTATTACATTGATTTGCTTATAAATGACTTCGGCAGACTTGGTGGCCGACGGGAAACAATAGCTGGATTTAAAAAGAACGGCTTATATCACTGGAATTAGGCGTCAAATTGATTGCGCTTGTTTCTTATCTAGGCAGACTGATGTGCGTTATCTTGATTTGCGTCAAAATTAATTGGGGAGAATCTTTCCGATATTGTTGGAAATTTATAGATATATACAAAGCAAGACGCATGAATTTGGGATCTGATGAGAATTATCAATAAGAATAGATTTCATCATGGCTACGAAAGTGATTGAAGAAGAAGAAGGTCAGTATGACACTCAACAGAATGTCATCCATTTGGATAATGGGGATGTAATACATTTAAAGACCACGGAAAGTACTACATTTGATGATGATTTTGAATCTATCCCAATTGTAGATTTACAAGGCATGTACTCGTCCGATTTCTCCCAACGTGAGCTGGTTGCGAAGAATTTGCTTTACGCTTGTACTAAAGTTGGATTCTTCTATGCTAAGAATCATGGTATTTCCAAATCAATAGCAGATGATACATTTAAATTTGCTAAAAAATTCTTTCATGAATTGACCGATGAGCAAAAAATGAAAGTTCATACTGACTTGTTGCCTAAGAGTGAGTATTCAGGTTATCGTGGATTTGGCCATTACAATAGAGGTACAAAGAGAAAATATAAAGACTATTCAGAGGCTTTCAATTGGTCATACGAGTTAGCATACGATCCACAAAAGCCACCACAGTCAGATCAAAATGTCGAATTTAAGAATTTGTGGCCTGAAGATTTACCTGATTTTAAAGAGAAGATGATGGCTTATCATAGTGAATGCTTGAAAGTTGCTAGAAGTTTAGTTGGTGTATTAGCCTTGGCTTTAGGTTTGGAAGAAGATTTTTTCAAAGACGCTATAACGTATCCTGCCGCTTCGGCAAGAATTCTTCACTACCCTAGCCAGGAGATCGATGAAAATCAACAAAACGGTGTTGGACCACACACAGATTTTGAGATTTTCACTTTAGTTAACCCGGGTGAGGTTTCCGGTTTACAAGTATTGAATAAGAGTGGACAATGGGTTAAAGCTCCACCTATCGAAGACTACTTGATCGTTAACGTTGCCCATTGTCTCATGAGATTGACTAATGACAAGTTCGTCTCTACGGTGCATAGAGTCGTTAACACCACTGGGGAGACAAGATACTCAATTCCATTTTTCTTTGGTTTTAGTCCCGGATATGTGTTAAACCCACTTCCTACATGTGTTGATGAAGAGCATCCTGCTAAATACCCTGTCACCACTGTGAGAGATTACTTAGTCTGGAGAGCTAACATCGCCAATGGCCCTAGAGTAGAATTGAAAACTTTATAGTATATAGAATTCCAAGTAAATTTCTCAATCTATGAATTGTAGTTCCATTTACAAGTGCAGCAAGATACGAAGTGAAAAAAATGGAAATTCTTATTTTTTACGCAAGTTACTGATTAAATTGATATTGATCGGGCAAGAACCGAAATTATGTTAAGTCATACATAGGTACGGAGTTATCCGTGTTATAAGAGATTAAGATATGATCAGATAAATATTAAACTATAAGATAGGAAAAAGAAAATGATAATTATTTAGATTTGTAAAATTTCCAATGTTAATTCATCAGCTAATTTCAAAGATTCTAAATATTGAACAACTCTATTTTCCTCACCTTTTTCAAAATGAGAAATCTTTCCTTGAAATTTACCCTTACCACCACCTTTTAAATTTGTGATTAATTTCTTTAATGAGTTGGCAATTTGATCGGTGTGAGGACCATTGACGATCAATGATCCACCTTCTTTGCCCTCACCGCATAATAAGACCAATGTCTTATTTTGGTGTTCTTTGAAATATGCAATGAGATCTTTAGATATTTGAGACAAAAAATCTAATTTAGCTTCAGGTTTGTACATAAATGTAAAATCATTTGTCTCAAATTCATTTTTAATTTGTGTAGTCTTATATGTACATAATTCTTTTAATAAATTCGATTCTCTCTTTGTAGCCTTTTGATAATTTAAACTTAATAATTCTAATTTATCGACAATTTCCTCAGTTTGACATGATAATGATGAATTTAAACTCTTTAAAATTGAATAACTATATTGAGAATATTGTCTCACTCTATCACCAGCTAAGAAAAATAATTTAGAATTCGTACCTCTAATAGACGCCTGATTTAAAAGGGCAATGGAGATCACTTGTGAAGTGGACGATAAATGGGTACCACAACAAGGATTGGCGTCTAAATTACCTATATGTATTACTCTTAGGACACCCTTATCGATGTCGTAATCATCAGGCATCTTGGATTTATCGACCAAATCTTTATGTGGTACTTCGACGCTGATTGGAATATTATTCAAAATTGCCTCATTCACTTCTTGGCTAACTTGTTCAAGCTCCTCAGTTGAAATTTTCCTTGGTAACTCGATATAATTTATCATATCAGTCATTGCCCAACTCAAGGTCTTTAAATCATGTTTATCAAGTATGGCACTCAACAAATGTTGCCCAGTGTGTTGTTGCATATGATCAAATCTTCTATTCCAATCAACTTCTAAATCAACTTTTGTACCTATAGAGATTGGTTCTTTAGTGATATGTTTTGCGATAATACCATCTCTTATCACAGATAACACTGGGATTTTCTTAACGTCTTCACCATCGGTATAAGATATAGTACCCAAATCGAACGGTTGACCACCTCCTAAAGGAAACAACACAGTGTCTTCTAATTCCAATTCATATTTCGTCTCAACAGGTGCCAGATCTTGAGATTTCTTATTCTTTGATTTCTTATCCTTTGACTCTTCCTCGATATACAGTTGACAATTAACTACCGCTGTAGTTAAATGTTTCAAATACGAATCCTTCTGACATGCCAATGCTCCAACTACTGTAGAACTATATTTAGGTAAATTAACAACCATCGTATCTATCTTGATGATATAATATCTGTTTAATAATCCTTTGATTCTATTTGGTCAATTTTATTAAGGAGAGAAGTTGGTAACTGAGTACACTACTTGTTTTTTTTGATATTTTAGAAAATCTGTTAAAGAGATACAGTACCGATACAGTACAGACAACGTATAGAGATATGACTAAATTAACAGTGACACCGAGAATCAAGGAATTGATCAAGCCATTAGACGACGAGACACAGCAGATCATAATATCCCGTAACTGGATCTCACACAGAGATTTAATCAAATTATACAAACACAACACACCCGATGATTTATTCACAACATTACAAGGATCTGAAATATACATCCCACCACCATCACCACCCGTGGAGCCCACACCGGAGTTCCAGAAACAGTTAGAGTCATTGAGGAACAAGATGCAAGAGTACGAGTACCAGAACATGATCTCGCCATCGGTGATACCTTCGTACGACCAGGACTCCGATATGTCACCTGCTAAATTGGCTAAAGATATGAAACATCAATTAACTACCATTGTAAATATTTTGATCAGTGTCGTGTCGGTGGCGTATGCGATCTGGTACTGGACCGGCACGTCAATGAGGATCAATAACGCTTACAGAGTGCTATTATGTTTATTTTTCAGTATATTAGTACTAGTCGCTGAAGTCGTTGTGTTTAACGGATACTTATTAAGAATTGACGAGGCAAAAGTTAACGAGAAGAAGAAAATAGAGGTGAAGAAGATTATTGAGACAGTTACATTTAACTCAAAATTGAAAAAAGATTAATTATAAGCTTAAAAATTATCATTATGTCCCGTAAATAAAAAAATGTATGTATGTATATGTTAATGCTATCTTATTCCCATCTCACAAAACTCTCATCATCAGTTTGTATAGTCTCAGTCTCAGTCGCGGTATCGTTGTTCAATGTATACCAATTAATTAATTTTCTTGCCTTGATCCAAAAATCTTCAGAGTTGGAATCATTTTTTAAATTTAATTCACGAAATTTATCTATAGATTTTTTCATCCTTTGCCAGAATAAATCACCTGTATTGTCGTTAGTGTCCGATACCATGTTGAAATTGAAGTTCAATTTCTTCGATTGTACTTTCAATAAAGGATTATGGAAATGAAATTTCTGAGTCTCTATTAATTTCCTATTATTCTCATCCTGTATCCTCTTGAACGATTTGTAAATCTTATCAAATGTATCGTTCTCTTCTAAACTACGCTTTCTCGCGTTGTGTTCACCAATGACCACAGTTGTCAGGTTCTGGTAATCTTCCAGATCATCTTCGTCGTCATACGCTTGCGGGTCACTATTGATCAACGTCACCAATTGCTCGTATTGCTCTGTGCAGTCAAAGCACACTAGTTCTTGGAAACATGAGTCAGTAGGTAATGCTGATAGTTCCACTTCACACACTACGCACCGTTTCGCATTTGCGTTATCTATATTCAGATGAACGGCATTTTCTTCAGTTGCAGTGGGAAATAACAATTTAACAGCCAGCTGTGAAATGGAATTATTACTTTGATCTAACTCACTCTTTGCCCTAGTGAATGCCGCGAAAGTCCCCACTTGCTCTTGCAAATTCTTCTTGAAATCCATCACCGAGATCTTCCTCAGCGTATGATGGTACTTGCACACGTTATTGTCCTCTATGTAATCCTCGACGATAAACATCGATTTCTGTGACACGTGTCGCGGTGAAGGACTCGTATCGAGTTCTGGTGGGTCTAGTGGGAACGAAGTGAACCCAGGTTCGAGTAAATCCAATTTCGATGGCTGATTTCTTAACCTCCTTAAATGATTATCTCTTCTCAATATTTTCCTCTTTTGGTTCCTCTGTGATCGTGATTGTGCCTTTAATGGTGACTGTAGATATGAGTAATGATCAGGCGTCGTTTTCGTCGGTGTATGGTACACTGAATCACTGTTCACCTCGGATGATGTCCTTGAGGCGGAGATGATCCTCCTTGTAGGTGTATTGATATCGTTTATATTGAATATACGTATAGAGTTCGCTGAATCTGTCAAGTGATGATGCCTCACTGGAGTGTTATAAGGGCTGCTATCTATCTCCATATTCAAATCACTCTAGCCATCTATCAGATATACACTCGCTTATGTATCTTTACTCCCAACACTATCAATTTCAATAACACATCTCATTTCATATTTGTTTACCTTGTTTTAAAAAACATATCTGAGCAAATTACGAAATAAATTTAAAGATTTTGCGAAAAATTATTTCACAGTCTTACACGGGAAGGATATGGGATGAGATGAGACTGACCTTGGTTAGATGGTTCAAAGTAGTGCCGTATGTGTCTCAGAGAGTGGTATATGAGTTGAGTATTCCCAAAAAGGATTTCCCACTGTTGAAAGAAGTTGTATTGCAGCCGAGACAGGTGTCGTATGTATCGAATACCCAGGACAGTACTGTCTTAGTAGAGGATAAATCATCACTACGCCAACTATGTGAGCCTCAGAGTATTATAGACAAGCAGGGGAAGGCTATATACGATTTGAGTCGTGGATACGAGAAGTACAATTTCAAAATATTGAATCGTGATATCCCCAAACTTGATGATATCTTGCAAACTGTACAGCATATAGAGACCCAGAATAAGTCCAGGACAGATCATGATTTTATTACTTCACGTGGAGTGTTGATGGATATTGGGATGTCTAGGTACAATAGAGATTCGTATACGGTGAATATCGCGTGTATAGATGGACAAATAGTGATGAGTTCAGATAATTATAGGGATGAAGTTATTACCGATATCGAGCATTTGAAAAGTATATTTTGTGGGTTCAAATTTGAATCTATAATGACTTCAGGGAGTGATGAAGAGATCTGGGATAACTCCGTGAGTTTCAAGACAGTGGTCGAGATGGAGTTGGGTAGGAACTCGATCATAATGGGTGCCGAAGTAGATGCATGTTTGCAAAATTATGAACTGGAGTTGTCAAATTATGTTGAATTGAAAGTGATGAAAAATGGGGTGAAAAATTTCCAAATAGTGAGAAAATTATATGGTGCCATTTTGCAAAGTTATTTAATTGGCACACCATCGATCATTATTGGTAAAAGAGACTTACAATACCAGATGACCAAAGTGTCAAAGATTGACGTGATGAAAGCTATGAAATCACATATATATAAGGGTAACCAGTATAATATCCAAAAGACGTTACAATGGTTGAAAATAGCGTTGAATTGGTTAAAGAATACGATAGATTTAGACGAGACCAAGCTGTGGCAATTAGTGAGGACTAAAAGACAACCTGATTTAATCAAATTAATAGAATACAAGGATATCAATACAGTTAATCAAATAAGATTAATGACGATTGGTAAAAAATTTAATTCTTTTAGAAAATTCAAGCAAAATGTTTTAAAGTTTCAATAACTAAGAAATGATCTTGTGATTGTTCTAAACCACTTATAGTCATTACTGCAACGACACCATGAACATCTTTAATCTTAATTGGGACACCACCACCATGTGTTGCATAATCTTTTTCATCATAGTGACTCATTTGATCTAAAGTACGATCAGTTTTAGCTAACAACTTACCAATTGCAAATGAGGACATTTGGAATTTCATCACAGCATTTCTCTTACGTCTAACCCAATTTTCATTGACTGCATTGGTGTTTTCACCAACGATAGTATGGAAAAGGGTTTCCCCAGTCGTGGAGGTGATATCAATTTTCAAGTCGGCGTCTGGGTATTTAGCAACAGCCAATTCCCTGGCTTTGGAACCTAAGGCCCAAATGATCTTCGAGTCGAATTTTGGTAATACCCCGGCTTCTTCACTCTTAACTACTTCTTCAAATGTGTATTCTGGCATTATATGTGATAATTTATAGTAATAGTTGTATAAATTCAATACAGAGCAAAGTGGTGAGTTTATTAATAATTTTTTCTTTGCTGAGATCGTCGGTTGCAAGAAATCGTATCGATACACCAATAATTTCAATATTACACGATAACAAGGTGGGGTTAATTTATTGTATTGTATTAGCTATATATATCATATAGAGGATCAATAGATTTTTTCTTGGAAATATGGATGTAATAATGCCCTCTTTGCACTAATTCTTGAAGCAGGATCATAAATTAAGAACTGTTCTAATAATTCAATACCATCTTTATCTAAATTTGTTACTAAATCTGATAAATTTTGTGCACCCCATTTAGGGAATGTTGGTTTAAAATCAGGTAAATAATTAACATCTGGCCATGTTTCTTCTGTTGGAGTACCAAATATTCTAAAGATTCTGAAAATTTGATCAATCTCAGAATCACCAGGGAACAAGGGTTTCCTATTACACATTTCAACAAATATACATCCAATTGACCACATATCTACCCCAGTGGAATATTGTTTCCCACCTAATAAGATTTCAGGAGCTCTATACCACAAGGTGACAACTTCATGTGTATACAGTCTTAATGGCACACCAAATGCTCTTGCTAACCCAAAATCACCCAATTTTAAAGTACCTTCTTTATTTATCAACAAATTTTGTGGTTTTAAATCTCTATGTAAGATTCTATGGGAATGACAAAATGCAATCCCACTAACTAATTGCATCATAAATCTCTTAATCATATCAGAACCGAGTCCAATACCTGTTGGTATTGATTCCATATATTTTTTCAAATCTAAATCAAGATATTCAAATACTAAATATAATTTTGTAGCATCTGAATGAACAATATCGTATAATCCAACTATATAATCGTTCTGTAACTCTTTCAACAACGAGATCTCACGTATCGCCGTTGATGGTACACCTTCATCCTCAGATTCAAGTCTGATCTTCTTTAATGCAACAACTCTATTATGATGTTTGGTATCTAAGGCTTTATACACAACCCCATACGTCCCTATTTTCTCTGTTAATACGCTGTATCTATCTATATATCACATCACTCAAGAACTCACCTTCTCCAATCTTCTCAAGTCTTTGATAATTCTCTAATTCTGCCATCATCAATTGTCAATATCTTGTATAAATAAATAAAATTAACGCGTCACAAAAAATTTTTTATTATGAGAGATCACACTATGGGATAGTATGGGACACTGTGAGACACTATACTGGAACATAGTATATGATAGTATATTGCACTCTAGTGTGCTCTATTATGCTGTAATATAACACAATATCCTTCAGGAGTGTGATATTATTATATGCTTTTGTATACAGTTATATACTCTATATAAATATAAACTTCAGCTCAGTAGGGGTCTATGATGTAATATAGTACAATATACTATGATATACTATAAGACAGTATACTATACGTAATAGAATGTAATATACCATACTACCTTCTTGAGAGGTCTCTGATATCTACTATGGTCTATTTTGTACCACCATAAAGTGCTGAATGGATGTATGCTATGCTGATTTCGTAGGGGTTCATGATATGATCTACTTTGCACAAGATGATAATAGGAGACTATACTATACTTTACAGTACTGAAATGTCATACGAGATATAAATTAACTATAATAATTTACTATAATATCCATATCGTGGTGCGGTAGTGATGAAATTGAGTTTCATAGGCGTTTTTGATGAAATACTGTACTATGAGATACTGTGAGATGCTGTACTATAATGAACTATATTCAACTGGAAGATACTATAATATACTATTAGCAATCACTGTAATGTCTTAGTCTATTCTATAACCCTGTAATCTGTCAAATAGATATTAATGATTTCAGCTGTATGGGGGTTATACTATGCTGTAATATACTATAAGATACCATAACACACTGTAACATTCAGTACTATCATATCAGAGAATGGAAGATAATACCCCGACCAGTTTGAAATGACTGGGATATGCACTTATACTATATGCTGTCACAAATTACTCTAATAATTTTATACTATCTGAACCAGAAGACACATATCATGTTTTAGTATAACATACAATACAATATAAGACACTGCATTATACTGCAACATTTTGTATTAGTTTGAACTTTGCCATACTCTCTCACCATCATGTCTATAGTATCATATTTCAAACTATTCTATCATACACTATAATCCCATATATTGCTCTAAGTTCTATAAAATTCTCATTATAGGGGCTCATAATATACTATAACATAACACCCTTCACTAAAATCAATTGAGTGATCCTATATTAGAGATTAACATACCATCAGCCCCTTATAGAATACTGCAATGCTTGATACTGTTCTATACTTCACTATACCTCACTATTTAGATTTTATACCATATATTATAGGGGGTTTTTTATAAAATACATAAGATACTATAATTTCCATCACCACCCTATACTCCAAGACAATTGACCATCATACTGTCAAATGTGAGACCTCCCCATCCCTTCATCATAAATATACCAAACAAAAGGGCAATATTGCTCATAGGTAATGTAATGCAAAATGAGTTAAATATGTAACTCCAACATAAATCTAAAATCTATATGGGGTTAACAATCTATATTTAAATATCTATACGGGGATAACATCTATTAAAGATAATATAAAACGCAAACGTACAATCTAACTATAAGACCAAAAACAATACAAACCAGTTGTATTATAAATAATAATTTTTAAAATCTTGTGAATCCAAATTATCCATATCATCATACGCTAAATCGAATGAGTATTTCAAGATTAATTTATTCAACAGTCTCACAAAGCAGTTCCAATGGAAGATCTTGACTTTCTTCTCGATATTTCTGGGCTTAGGTGACGTGAAGCTCATGATCAAGATAAACAATTCTTTCTGATACAATTTATTTATCGTCAACGGCTTGAGACTTTGTAAATTTCTTCTAATACGGTTCTTCTCCTCGATGTTGAAATGGGAATTAGCTAATTTTTCGAAGAAATTGATGAAATCGACACTGGTGAAGAAGAATTGGTTCTCCTGCGAGTCATAGATACATGACACAATAGTCATGTCAGGGTTATACAATCTCTCACTCACGGGTTCAAAAGTTAGTTTAATCTCGTTATCTTGTTGTTGCCAATTGAATTTAACTAATCTTCTCTTATTCTGAAACTCTTCCATGGTCCAATTCGTAGTCATCATCGATAAGTCCCCATTGAGGTCAACTGTGATACGTCTACGATTCAAATCTCTCCCAGTACTGAATTGATTCAACGGTAACGAAGAAGTTCGTATCAATCTCATCGTAGACACCGATCTCATTCTGTTACTCGGCTGCGAGTGTCTTGCCCTCTGGTATGGGATCACCGGGTACGTCGCCATCGCCATCGGCGGTGGTGGTGGTGGTGGTAGCATCATCATCTGGTATTGCTCTAATGAGGGTAATGGTTGTGGTGGCAGCATGGGCATGGGAGGCTCCTCGTATGAATACAGGTATCTATAGTCGACTGGCTCGGTATATATAGGCTCCTCGTATTCCATAGTGGATCTTTCTTGTAATTTATTGAATTGAATGGAATCCGTATTGAAATTATTTTCATAATAAGCACCATTTTCAAAGGGGTGATTATTATTTTTAAAATTTGAACTCATTATTGTTGAGTTTGTTAAAAAATCTATGAATGAAGTAATTTTGGATCGAGTTATTATTGAAACGGTATTGATATTTATTCTGTAATTGAATAAATATTTATATATGTATTTGAATGAAAATTCAAATGTATTGTAAAATAATAATAAAATAGGATAAGTCTTTGTATAATTAAATTTGTTTAAAAGAATGTTTAAGATACTTCAACAAATGTATCTATAGTGTATATGGTTAGTTAAATTAGACCTTATCTAGGTATTATATAGTACATGATCGAATATATGGTAATAACGGTGTATTTTCCAAAATGTACCTTTTCCAAATGGACCTTTTTTTTGTACTTACTTGTATGGAAATATTATGAAATATTATGAAATACTATGGAAATTATACTGTGTATATTATAGTATTATACCGTATAGTAAAGTATTATATAGTATGGTATTATATAGTATAGTATAGTGTAGTGCAGTATAGCTAAGTATAGTATAATATAGTAAAATATAGTATGATGTAGTAGAGAAAAGAATAGAGTATCATATCGTTTAGGAAATTGAATTATTTATATAATTGACATATACATAAACAAATAGACCATAAACCAATATGGATCATTCTATAATTGAATTGTATCATCTTACTGATTAAATGAATAAAAGTATTTTGTTATTTACGGACGTACATGGGGCATACATGCTTATTATCTAAGAAAATTTTTATCTGCCCCAGTCGGATATACTAATATATCCATATCTCGTTAGAGATATCGATATATAGGTACGTTATCACAGATCTAGACCCAGTATTATATTCTCTATACCGATATCATGACTCCCACCAATTCCCAAGACTCAATTCCCACTCAAAAACTCAATATCGTACAAAACACACTCATATACAAATACACTATCGTGTATTTCCAATAAGAATAAAAAATTTTCGTGCCTTAAAGAACGTTATCAAGAAAATTTTTCAAAAATAAAGAATACATGAAAGATACATATCGATGACCTCAAATGATCATTAACATAACTAGAAAAGAACTTTTACAAATTTTTTCAATATTTTTATTTGACTATCACTCAGGGGATGAGGTGGGGTCGAATTTGATAGTGTTAGTGATAATTAGCTAAGACAACTTGTCTATTATAGATATCTAGAAAGAGATATCTATCTATATGGATACACCTTCGGTGTATCAGTTATATGGGGCATACCTATTTGGCATACCGATATGTTATACCGATATGCTATACCAGGTACCATGTACCATATACTATACCAGTCTCACAGATGTCTTATCATGTCTTATCAATCAAATATGGTAAATTCTTATCTAAACGCGAAATCAAACAATCCTAATTGATCCGTCTAAACGTATGACCAAATTGATATCTATCATATCTATAATGAAAACTTTTCAACTTTTCAAACTTGAAAAGTTTGAAAAGTGCTATCACCACAAAAAAATTTTCGGTCATTTCCAGGATTTGCGCCTTACATAATAATTGCACCGTTGAAGATCTTGAGCAAATATTTCTTTAAACTCGCCGTATTCTGTATGACCTTTAAATTTTCATATTTTTTTAGTTCAATTCATGCATATTCATTTAATTCTTCTTATTGATCACGGATTTATCTTTATATCAGTTTCATGCATAGAATTTATTTGTTAATCATTGGTGAATTTGTTCCTATGTGTTTGGGCAATTTTTGTTATAAGAATTTTTTTATGCGCTAGTTATGCAAATGAATTGTATATGATTTGTGGGTGTGGTATGGTGATGGGTAATGGATATCGGAGTGAGTGATTGATATGGGACTGGATATGGATTTCTCATACCTCGTATGAGGTATGAATGATGAATTAGTAATAAATCCTAATTCATTATCATTATGAGATATGAATATGGATATGAAAATGAATTTGCCCATTGTTTAATGCAAATACGATATTCTGGAATAAATCCGACAATTAAAAGGAAATTCATGTTAATAATTATAATAATAAACAAACTAATTTCAAAGTAAAGTATTACATACATTTAAGTTATTGTTATGTACGTGAGAGTACCTTAGGGATTATCTAGAATTCTTCTATGTATAGCTTGTTTTTTATTTTTATTATGTAGACGGATTTAGTTGTGGATTTAGTTGTGGATTTAGCGCAGTGGGGGTACCGGAATTTCACCTACGATACGATATGGTATGATATGATACGGTATGGTATGAGATACGGTATACTAAATGATATAAAAGATGCTATATGAGATATGAGATACTGTATCTTATACAGTACAAGCACATACGATGATCATCATCTCACATCAACTCAATCTAAGAGAATACATTATCAATACTATGTCTCATCGTATAAGACAATACTTAAATTGATGTAAAATTATTTATATACATATAAACCCATTCTTCATCTACAATTCTTGGAATCTTGGACAATTTACCAAATTCAGCTGGTTTTTGACTTATCTCTAAAAGAATGGCGTCTTTCCTATCTTGACACCATTTAGGGTCGGAATTTAATATCATTATATGGGTAGCCTTATTATAGTTATCAATTATATCACCGTGGTATAATCTTATTAAACATTTTAATTTTATATGATCTTCATCACTCATTATGCAAAATGAAAATCCATAAAATAAATAATATAACTCATTTTGAAACATATCGTGGTCTATAGGCAATTTAGTTTCATCAGTTATATGTAAATGATCAATATATGGCAATAAATTATCACATACGGGTAAGATATAACTATCACCATACTGATCAACTCTTTTGTATGACTCGCCTTTTATCACCTCATTGACTAATAAACAATGATTAGGTTCGAAATTTATAATTCTCTCCAACTTAATACAATCCATTATCCAACACGGTTTAAAGATATCGTAATGGTCATTATACAATTGTAATGCCTTTAACGACGTCTTGTCACTAAAAATCACCACATTATCACCATGACGATCACTTAAAGACACAATGACACGTCCACCGTGTTGTCGTATCAATTTCATCAACTGAGTCATTGCAATCCTGGGACTGATCATATCACTTAACACGTAATAGCAAATACCTGACACACCGAATAAATGTGATTTTATCTCGATTTCTTCAACCACTTCTTCAACTTTCGGTTTCTTACGTACTGTCACTGACTGTTTCTCATGCAGTCTATAAGATTTTGTCATGGAAATCTCCTTATACTCTTCCAAACTCAAACTGTCCTCGTAACTCTTATCCAATCTAACCCTTTTCAAATACGCATTATACAACGTCGTTCCAACGTAGTACGCAGCACCCATTTGCCCAATATCGATCGAACGAGCTTTTACCTGAATCACAACCGACTTCTCAGGACTGATCCACTCCTCAGGCAATCGTGATCCGAACTTGATACCACTCACCGGCCTCTTCTTAATATCTTGCCATTCACCCATCGTATGTTTATCTATCACAGTGTAGTCCAGGTGCGAGATCCCATTAGCGATACTGCAAAACGACACCACGTCATCACCATCACGCAACCCGCACATATACGTCGTCTTAGCCAGTCTTGTGCGGCCAATAATGATCAAATCGACATCTTCACCAAACTCATCAAGGTACTCCGGTTTCAATTTGATCCATTGTTTGTTCCGCTCCGCGATGGCGTATGGGGCGTGTGGGTCCTTGATTATTATCCCCTCAGAGTTGATCTCTATGGCTTTACGTAGTGCTCGCTCTATATCGACCAGCTTGGATACGGTGTAGTATTTGATTATCTCAATGACACCATC
This sequence comes from Nakazawaea wickerhamii, assembly GCA_030567635.1. Classification (NCBI taxonomy): domain Eukaryota; kingdom Fungi; phylum Ascomycota; class Pichiomycetes; order Alaninales; family Pachysolenaceae; genus Nakazawaea; species Nakazawaea wickerhamii. The sequence continues at coordinate 129,677 of JAJLSR010000008.1, forward strand.
AATGGGTTTCAAGACAGTCTCCAATGCTTGTCTCCGCTTCCGCAATGACGCCTTCTCGAATGAGACATCATTCAAATATACTAAATCGTACACCACAAACATAGGTCTCACGTCATCATTGGCATCATTTATCGTGTTCAACGCTGACCCTTTCAAGAACCCAAAGGGTAACAATTTCTGCCTCTTGTGGTCAAACACGAGCATCTCACCGTCTAACACGATATTTCGCACACTCGGGATGAAACAGTCTTGGATGTACGGTGTCAATGCACCGTGTGTGGAGTCCAGGCCGTATAATGACGTGTAATCTGTTGCTCTCCTGGAGAAATAGTGGAATTGTTGGTTGTCCATATGTAGTTGCATTCGTTCACCGTCTACTTTCTCTTCGATATAAAAACCCTGTGGGAATAACTGCACGATTTGTTCATATTGTAAATTGGTCCTCGAGGCTAATTGCGGCTTGAAAGGGTATGCTAGCTGGATGGAGGTGTCTTGTAAGGATATTCTAGTGCTGTGTAATTGGTACAACACCCTTTGCATGTCATTGATCAAGTCGAGTAATCGTGGAGCGTCAGGGTGCCATGTCCGGAGGAAAGAAGTTTCCATTCCCTTGAGGATTTTCAATTTAAGCATTATCTTGATCAAATATCGAATCTCATCGAGATTCATCTTTTGCAATACCGAGTCGAGTAATCTTTTCTGATGATCCAGAACAACAGTTCCCTCCGGGGGTTTACCAAATTCATCAAGAAACTGGTTCACTTCATGGACACCAATAACACCACCTTCGACATCTAAGGCACCACGAAATTTAATAACTTCGCAACACACCTCAGCAAATCCATGATCACCACGACCGAACTTGTTCTCCGCCAGCCTCTTCCATTTCTTCAATCTCATATAATCACTTGACCCTGGTGGGATCTTGTATATCTGTATAATCAACTCACTCAATTTCAGCTCTTTCACATGGTACAACCTCTGGTCTCTCTCAGGGATAAGCAATCTCGCTACAGGGTACACGTTATCCCCCACTGTCCAGCGGTAATTCCTTATGAATTTCAAGACAATCTCGTATTTCCGTGACGATAGTGTTCGTGATTGTGTAGGATCTCTTTTCACTTGCGATATCGGTATCACTATACTTTGGAGTAAATCTTGAAATTTCGGTAATGGGCCATGATTTTTCGGTTCAATTGGTGTGTCTGAGTTATTTTCTTCTCTCAAAACAGTCTCTATAGGATCAGACATATCGATCTGATCCAGTCAACTCTATACTGATCATCTAATTTCCACTTGTTATCTCTTGATCTTTACTGTGAAAGAAAAAATTGAAAAAATTCTCATCTCATCAGTAAAGATATTTATAAAGATATTGAGATATGGGTAAGGGAAAGAATAAGGAGTCCTTTGAGGACACCAAGAAGAACAGTCGAGGCTCTAATGGACACAAATCCAAGATTCATAAGAAAGCCTCTCACCAGGAGATGAAACAAAACACTTTGAAAGATTTACCTTTCAAATTACTGATGTGGGATTTCGATCATTGTGACCCAAAGAGATGTAGTGGTAAGAAATTAGAGAGGTTAGGTTTTATTAAGAATCTCAGAGTCGGACAGAAGTTCCAAGGTGTGGTCGTGACACCTAACGGTAAAGGTTTTGTATGTCCTAATGATTTAGACATCGTAGAGAATAACGGTGCCGCTGTAGTGGAATGTTCATGGGCAAGATTAGATGAAATACCATTTAATAAGATCGGTGGCAAACACGAGAGGTTGTTACCTTATTTGTTAGCTGCCAATCCGGTGAATTATGGTCGTCCATGGAAATTAAATTGTGTTGAACTGTTAGCTGCTTGTTTCGCTATAGTGGGGAAATGGGAATGGGCTGAGACGATATTAGAAAAATTTAATTGGGGGCTTACGTTTTTGAAGATTAATAAGGAGTTGTTAGAGAGGTATCAGAAATGTACAGATTCTAATTCTATCCAGGAAGCACAGGATAAATGGATTGATGAAGCACAACTGGAGAAAATTGAGAGAAGAAATGAATTGAAAAATAGAGATTTATGGATTACAGAGGGAGGTGATTTAGAGGATGTGTCGGAGGAAGAGAGTGATGTTATGCCGAATGAAGTGAGGTATGACAAATTGGGTAATATCATTGAATCTGATGAAGAGTTACAGGAAGTAAGATATGATAAATTGGGTAATATTATAGAAAGTGAAGAGGAAGAAGAAGTGAGATATGATTCTTTTGGTAATACCATAGAAAGTGAAAGTGAGGAAGATGAGAGTGATAATAGCGAAGAAGAGGTTAAGTATGACTCTCTAGGTAATATCATATAGTATAACTTCATAGGTAATATCATAGAAATTCCATTTCTATGGAAAAAAAACACAAAGCGTTTAACAAGGCACTGTAGAAATCACAGGTAAATTGATAACAGATACAGTTACAAGTCAATGTATAGACGGTCCTCACTGGTATATCCAGTGACTCACTTACCGCTACTACATAATCCATTGCTCAATGCCCTTTTCAACCATCCAAACCCTACAAAATCTCGATTATACAAGACTACAAAGCAATTATCGGATCACCCTAATAGGTATATTATTTTACTCCCTGATTCACAATCATTACAAGAATATCAAGATCTTTGCCACGATGAGCAGTTCGTGCAGAGTCATATCGTCCAGGAGGTGAATAACGTCACTTATGTCTCAATGAATAATAAGAGTTACACTTTCACCAATAATCATATTGTGATCCCAGGCACAAGTGTTAAGATTAAGATGACTTCCAATGAATTATTCACAAATTTTAATAATTATATGAACGATAAATGTTTATATAAAGTGATTCATATACTGTCTCCCATTGAAGTGCCCTCAAATAACAATATCACCCAGGATATAGAGGATCATGATAATCAAGATGTTGAATTTAATCAATTGATAAGAGAATTTCCCTTAATTTCCGAAAGGATTGGAGATATATATAGACATTTCTTTACAAAATTGAATTTGAAAGAATTGCATAGTTTGGAGAGATTAGTGGAGAGTTATAATAGCATTATAAGTAGTGGTAATTCAATATTTGTCGATAATTTAGATAAAGATTCAGTGGCAAGTATATTAGAGAAATACCCAAATTTAGATATCAATAGAAGTCTTTTCAATTATATAGAGATGAACATTTATGATAAAGTCTGGGCTCAATTATGTCATGTTAACCAAGAGAGAGACGCGATGTTGAATAAGAGTTTTAAAGATTTACAAGATATATCGTTAAATCAAGTTGAAATCCCCGGATACGCTGATATGACCATTGAAGAGATCACCAGCACTGAGAAATGCATAAACAAGTCAAAAGCAGAGTTGGAATCTTTGAATTTCACTAATGGCTCAGAATTACAATGTAAAGCATTAGTATCAGTTTTCCAAATCTTGGCTAATAATTCCCATGTCGGTGCTGATACGTTGATCGGGTTACTCATTGTCACTATTTGTCGATCTAAAGTACCCAATTTGAACAGTCATTTGAAATATATTGAGTTCTTCTCGTATGATAATCAGAATTACGAGAAGGGTTATTTGGGTTATGTCATATCGACGTTCAGTGCAGTGTTGGATTACATCAACGATTCAAAGCATTTAGAAAATTTGAAAACTTACAGTTTGGCTAATCGTAACTGTTGGAACTTGTTCCAAGAGACGAATGAGTATATCTATACGATTGCCGAGTTACAAGATTTGCTTAGATCGAATTCTCAAACTGAGGTCCCCATTGAGAGTGTTCTCTATTCGAGAAATGAAGAAGGTCAATCATTACTCTTCTTACTGATAAAATCAGGAAATTTCAATATTTTCAGAACGGTGTTAGATTATGAAACCATATATCCCATTGAGGACTTATTAAAGGACAGAAATATAAATAATCTAACATTACTAGGACAAGCAATATTAATGGATAACACAGATATGATTGATGAATTGATAAGTGTCATTCTCAGTTCCACCACCGAGCAAGAAAAATATCAATATTTTAATAGTTGTGATGATAATCAGCGTAATATAGGTCATATCTTATTCGATATAACACTTTTGAAAGAAATAGGACCCTATATTAATTGGAAACAGAGGGATATTAATTCGCAGACACCATTTTTCACAATGTTACGTTGTTATGATCATCCAAATTATTCGGAATTAGTCTCTACTGTGATTGAAATTGTCGTTAAATGGTATTCGGCTAATAATTTGAAATTCGATTATAGAGATCATAATGATGCCAAGAATAACACCTTGTTACATGTGATTAAATGTAATCTATCACAATTATTGAAATCATTCACTAACTTAAATTTAAATGAATTGAATCATAGAAATTTTACACCATTGATGTACTACATCAAATATAATAGATCAGAAAATGTTCGTGATATCTTGCAAGATGACCGTCTAGATATCGCTAAATACGACGTCAAGAATTACTGGACCGCACTAGACTATGCGAAGATAGATATGAAGAAATTGATACGTAATCATGAAAATGGTGACACTAAGAGCAAGAAAGAGACAGTGAGTAAAGTGATCAAAGACGACAAGATCGCTCGTGAGATTGAACTGATGGTGGATCAGACTTACATCAGGGGCAGTTTCCCCACAGTGGGTGGTTTATGTTTTGGAATCACTAGAATGAGAGCAGATAATAATAATAATGAAGTTTGTATTTTTTTCAAAACTATGCACAAGACAGAGGAAGAACAATGGTGTTCTAATATTCATAGTCTTAGAGATTATATTAAACTCTTACAGCTTTTGAAAATGGAAAATCCTCATTTACTATTAAGTTCCGAGTTCGTTGGCATGATCCCCATGTTCCCTAATCAAATTTTGAAAATTAATAATTTTTACAGATATCAATTACAGAATTTATCTGTGTTATTAAATATGACAAATCAACTGATCTTGAGTGATTGCTCCGAGTCACAAATCTTGCATGATTTCTTATTGAAACCCGGCAACATCAATGAAAAGAAAGTATTGCATAAGATAAAGCAGCAAGCTATGGAGAATTCAATAGAGAAACCGATAAGTGGTGAATTAATGGATGAAGAAGTTGTCGCTATGAGACATTTCTTGAATTATAGTCTTGATCAATTAGTAGAGTTTGAAATGAATCATAATAATTTCGCAAAGATGTTAACTTTTGTTAATATCAAGATTGACGAGACTGAGTATGTGCATTCACAATTATTACAATCTTTTAAATTCAATGACCCTACGATGGTTTCTCAGAATTGTGTCATGTTAGCTAACGATTTACGTAAGATCTTAGCAGAGTCAAACCAGAAATCGAATAATTTTAAATTCCTCGCCGGTCATAAATTGATCTTGTTCATGTGTCAAGAGTTGATTGCGTCGATACGGAAACTCTTATCTAATGATTTAGTCATCTGGGAAGATTTGAATAAGAATGTTTCACGCTTAGATAGTGAGATAAGAAGGTTACAAATTATTGACGGTAAGCAACTGCCTCAGTCACCAGTAAAGAGGAAACCATCACATATCGTGTTAGGTGATTCGTCAACGGATTCCGCGATGGATTCATCGTCGTTGGTATCCGAGGTACCATCGAGTGCATCATCGAATTCGTTTTTATTCTCCTCAATAGTGCAAACTAGAAAATCAAGGGATCTGAAAATAGAAAGGTTAACAGAAAAGAAGATGTCATTAATTGATAAATTAGAATCAATGGGGAATGAATTAAGATCAGAACATGAATCAATTGCATTAAAGCTTAATAATTTCTTAAGTTTTAAAAAGAAGTTCACTACATTACAATTTAAAATGTACACTGAAAGTGTCATTAGGGATATGAAATTCAGGTTAAGGTTATTGGAAAAATAGAGTTATAATAGAAAAGTATATATATATAGTTATATATTAAAAGATCAATGAAAGGATATACAAACCTAATAACAGAGCCAAGACGATGAAACCTATAATTGGACCCAGCCCGAATTTGTAAATATACAATTCCTTTAATTGTTCTAAATATTGAATCAGAACTTTACTTGATAATTTTGATTCACCCTCAGTTCTTACACCGAATGAGAATGGAACATCACCGATAGAGTTACCCTTAGGCAATGGCAACTTGGCTAATAACTCCAATGCGATCTTAAACCCCTTATCGTTAACTTGATCTAAATTTTTCAAATATTGTCTTTGTAAACCGAAAAATCCACTCATTGGATCACTAGCTGGAGTTAACGGTAACAGTAACATCCTAGCACCCGAGGAGATGATTCTTCTATGCAATGGCCAGTCTTTATCCATCTCGACACCTGGTGCGTATCTCGTACCCAATGCAAAAGGGAATTTCTCCAATGTTTCAAACATCTTTGGCACAACTTCAGGCGGATGTTGTAAATCTGCATCCATACAGATCAAATACTCACCCTCAGAATCGGTGAACCCACGTAACACTGCAGAACTCAATCCTCTCTCAGTGGTACGCACGATGATCTTGACGTTGAATCCTTGCTTTTGTAATTTCTCAACTTCTTCAACGGATCCATCTTGTGAATTATCATCAACAAAAATTAATTCTGTCTTTTGACTCTTTTGTGGGCCTAAAGCTTGAAATAACCTCGTGGTCAAAGGTTCAATATTCAATTTCTCATGATATGCTGGAACTATAACACTATAAGTGGCCATCTTTAGCTAATATTATCTTTTAAATTGTTTTAATCAATTAATTTTAAACTAAATCACCAAATTTTCTTTCCAGTTTGATGTTTGTTTTTTTTTTTTTTTTTTTTTGATTTTGCTACACGTAACGACATCAACAATCCTAGTTAATATACATAGAAATTATTTATAAGATATATGGATTTATACTATATAGAGAGAAGTAGATCAATTACCAGAGCCACCGTTGTTTCTACCACCCATGAATTGGTTGGCAAGGTTAGCTAACATTGGGTTATTCAATAATTCAGATAAATCAGGTTGACCACCACTAGTGGAACCGGATTCTGAATCACGATTTGGTGTTGACAGTGAGTTACCACCTAAGCCGAATTGCGAGGCCATCTGCTGCACTGCCGGGTTACTCATTAACCCTTGCAAGGCCAGTGGGTTGCTCATCATCTCTTGAGCAGCTTGCATGACTTGTGGATTGTTGAACAAGTCAGCCATACCACCAGCGCCACCGGCACCACCACCGAACATGGAACCTAAGCTGGAGAGATCTGGGAATCCAGGGTTGGCACCAGCACCGGCACCAGTAGAGGAAGGCAGATCTCTTGTAGTAGTTGATTCCTTAGTGGATTCAAGAGAATTTTCTAAACTTTCTTGTACTCTAGATTTAGCAGTCTCGTAACCCTTTTTCATTGACTCAGTTGGTTTTTCACCTTCGGCGTCCATACCGGCCTTGTAGGCCTCCATGGCACCTTTAGCGTCACCTAAGGCGAATTTCAGTAATCCAAGTCTTGAATAGGCTTTAGCGTAAGTTGGATCATTTTGTATTGACTCCTCAGCGTCTTTAACAGCTAACTCGTGTTGCTTTGTTGATGAATACGCAGCGGCTCTATTTGATAAGTAAACTGAGTTCCCTGGGATAACTTTCAAAGCATCTGTATATTTAGCAATGGCCTCTGTATAGTCTTTTCTTGCCATAGCTCTATTACCTTCTAATTTCAATGCCTCTGCTTTAGCCTTCAATTCGGTGTCTTCTACTGGGATATTAACTGGCACCGACTCCGACGCAACACTGTTGATCAATTCAGGTAGTGCTTTGCCGTGGAATTTAGTGGCAATTGTAGTCTTATCGTCATCCTTATTGACTCCATATGCGTCAGCTATACAGTCGATGGCGACATCTAATGATTCGACAAATTCTTCAGCGACAACTCCATTGGTGCTTGATGTCTTTAAGAAATTGATAATAGCCAATGCTATATCACTATTAGAACTTGACATTATATATATTTATATATATTACAAATTATATTCAATAATTTATCTATCAATTACACTTGATTCAACGTAAATTCAATAAAATTTTCTTAGAAAAAACTACGGCCCAGACTGCCCAATGGGGAAAACGTCATTTTCTTAAATCATATACAATTCAGAATAAACTTGACTTGTCTTGGAATTTGATATACAAATTCTTCGACAGACGTCTCATTCTCTTCCCGAAGAAGATCATGAGCAAGGAGCTGCCATTTACAGCTAGGGAGATCAGCACTATTGTCCATGTGAAGGCAGTCAAACCGACTTTATCTAACCATGGAGTCACCGCGAACGTGAACAGACACCCAATCATATTTCTCATGAACAAGATGAGCACCACTAATTCAGAAGCTAATGCAGGGTATGAGTCAATCGCATAAGTGATAACTATGGGACCACATGAACAGATCCCAATAGCGATAAAAGCACGCCCTAAGCCAGCAGGGACAAACCAATGTACTCCATTATTAGCCCCCAATCCGTACATGAGCAACCCAGCTGCTGTCACTGCAGTGGGTGGTAACATTGCCCATAATCGCATCTCCGGTTCAAAGACACCGTTATTTCTACGTGCTAATTTAACAGCGAGCCAATCGGCGACTACACCGCCGTATACCATCCCGATACATGAACCTATCAACGATGAGAGATTCGTGAGCCCGACCAGTTGCGAGGTGAATGCGTATGGTTCCGCAGTGAAGATGGAACTTTGCGTAGTGGTGGTTAATGATAAGAACATGATTTGGAGTCCGTAAAGCACACCAGCAAATATGACAACGGGGAAACATAGGCATAATAATGGACGCAAGGCGATAATGAACCATGGACGACTATCATTTGACGTGGTGTTGAACAATCTGAGTCTCTCTCTATAACTCTCCGGTTTCTCATCTGTGGAGATCAGTTCAATATCAACAGTCAGTAAATTTTTCTCACCTACAGATCTCTCACTGGTGATTTGATGTATAATCTCCTCCTCAACGTCAATTGAGCTTTCCTTACGACGATAAATACTGTCTTCCATAAGAAATATCTGAAATATGAAGAATACACCTTGTAAGATCAAGCAAACCCAGAATGCCCATCTCCAACCAACACTATCCTTCACTTCACCAAGGTAACCCGTAAAGATAGGCCCGATATACGAACCAGCGTAAATGACGAAAATAAAAGCAGACAATTTCCCACCACGTTCATGTTGGAAGAAGATATCAGTTGTCGATACTTGCACCAAGGAGTCCACCGGTGCAGCGCCTAACCCACCAAAGGCACTAAATATATAAAACAGAGCCATATTCTTGGCGAACCCACCCAGGAACAACGCAATGAGCATTAAGATAGTGCAAAACAAGTACACTGCCCTTCTACCAATTTTCATCGCTGTCGGGTTGAAAAGGACACAACCCAAACCTAAACAGATATAAGTCACCAGTGAGGCGTCGGATAATTGCGAGATACTCGCCCCTGATAAGTCTATAATCAAGTAATTCCAAACAGGTGGAGTGAATGCGATATTCATCAGCACTAAGAACCCCCAAATTAATAATAAATAGTAATGAAGTAATTTCCTCCTTTTAGACCAGTTCAATGGGTCTCTAGGGCTAGAACTAGGCTGTGGCACCAAGACGATATCATTCTCTTTACTATCGTGGTTTTTCTTTACTTGTAAAGTGCCTTTCAAATCTATGAGGTGTACTGTGCCTGGAATGAAATCCAAATCTCTCTGTGAACTTGTCTCTGACATCGTGTATTTATCTTACCTCTATACACTAATTACATCAAGAGGTAGATATATATATGTATATAAGATCATCAATGGTATTCCTATTCCACTGCTGTAATCCCAAATGGGAATCTCTTAGCGTGGTATAATGGTAATCTACAATAAAAAATCCGATGTCCAACTATACGTATAAGATATTAAATTGGAAAGTGATAGATATATGAGATAAGATAACACAGCGGATAATAATATCCCAGTATGCTTATCTAATACTGTCACTGTGTAGATCCCCCCCTGTGTGTCTCTCTTGCTGGAAATGTCAATGTCAAAATTGCGCATAGAGAAATTGATATTTTGCTCAGGTATTTTGTGAGATCGGTAATGGTAATTTAAACGATGTAATGGAGTGGTATTAGTGTTGATCGTTATTGTATAAGAGATTGAATTCCGCTGTGTTGAGGGTATTGGGTATGTTCATGTAATATCTTGGTATCTTTTCGATATCTTATTGTATCATGTATTTTATATATTTTATGTACTTTCATGTACTTCTCATATTTGAGATATATGAGATATATGGGATATTTCTTATATATAATTTATATCATTAATGCATTCATAATCTATTTAATCTAATTATCTAATTCATCAAAATAACTGTATTTAATATTATCAATAAAATTTCTTTCACCTAATTTAAACCAGTAATCATCATTCTTAATTAAATATCTTACCCAGGGGAAACTTTGAAAATTATATTGGTCTTCCATGATCTTCAAGAAATCAATTTTTAATCCTGAATATGATAAATATGGTATCTCAAATTTTAATGAAATTAAATCAGTTATCGTAGTCTTGGACTGAATCAACTCCACCTCTTCAGCTAATTTAGTATAATATAATGAATTATTATCTAATTTGTCATAATATTCATTACGATCCAAGATCTCTTTCAATTGCGATGACCAAATCAATTCAAATTCACTGATCATATGATACTTATCATCTAAATCTTTGGAACTATTAGTGAAGATGGACAGCGCTGAGTTACCATTTATTGAGGGGATTTTCCAACACATGGTGCCTTTATCAAGTGTCAATACGACATTACCTATCTTAGATTTGAATTTCGGTGGTTTATTGAAATCAATGAATAATTTTGGTGAATCAGGTGCTTGCTTAAACACTAATGGGATTGAAATTTCTAAATTCTTAATCAAATACTTCTTCTTAAAGAATGTCTTCAAATCCACTGATATTTGTAATTTTATCCTGTTTTTGTAATTGAATATCTTAAACAACGGTTCCACCACTATGATAGGTTTCAAATTCGTAGTACTTATTCTCACAATAGAGTAATTAATCAATTTCAGAAACCCATCAGGTGGTATAAACTGAATTAAATTCTTATCTAGATTTGATAACTCAACACATTGGTGGAAATTGATATTATCAAAGATGATTCCCTTCTCTGAATCAGCATTGAATTCAGGTATTAATAACTCATTTAAACCTAATTTACAAACTGGCATTCCACTTAAGTAACTCTTAGAATCAATTTCACCACTTATGAAATTCTTCTTGATTTCGTGTGTTTGTAAATTGTAATGCAACGACACAGTCTCTACCAAGTCGATAAAGATCTCGTTCTTCTTATAGAAGATACCCTTTGGTCTCCACGAGACTTTCGTTGTCGATGTCCTCGAGATGGAGTAATTAATATCATTTTCAAATTCATCACTGGACAGCACATCTTCACCCTTTAAGTACTCTCTCAATATGCTGAAGTCTGTCAATTGCGGGATCCCGTAATCTATAATCTCATCGAACAATTGATAAACCAAGATATAATTCGATTGTATTAACTCTTTATCTAACACTGAAGTATTCAAATAATTCTTCGACAATTCGACAAATTTAAACAAAAACTGTAACAACAACATCAGATCCATATTTTCCAACGACACAGACAAGAACACTAAATTATGATGCAAGATGTATATATAATTAATACCATCGAATTTTATAATGGGTATCGAAGACGATATCGAGGGCCCGATGTGGGTCTTGAAATTATCCATTATCTGATACGAGTCCAACTCATGTTTATATAACCGCGAGATAATGATATCGTAGTTGTCATCTAAGATATATATAGCCGAAGCCATCGTATATTCTCTGTATCAATGTGTTGTACCTGAATTGTCTACGTTTACTTTTCACTTTTTTCCATTTCTTTATAAAAGATATAACGGTATTGAATACAATGTATAATAAGATAGTCAAGGTCAATGCTGTGAAGTTGACCTTAGATCAGGTGAATAAATCAATAAGCGGATACTGGAAATTCACAGACAATTCCATATCGAATACATATATTTTTAAAAATTTTGAAGATACATGGAGTTTCTTAACTAAGATAGCAATGAGATCACATTTGACGGGACATCATCCAACGATAATCAACACGTATAATAAAGTGACCATCAAATTAACTACACACGATGTCAATGGCGTCAGTGATATCGATATCAAATTAGCTAACAGATTCGATAATTATTACAACTTGTTTAAATAACTAGCTTATAATTAAATAAATACAAATATATACACCTTACCCTATTACCCAAAACTAAAATCAATTACCTCTCTCTTTCAATCTTCTCTCCAACTTCTCGAACTCGTTTAATGCTATTTGCTCTTCTGGATCCAACACTGCTTTCACCTCAGTGACTTCATCGACGTAATGTTTCAACATTTGTTCAATACCAGATTTCAAAGTGTCTTCACTCAATGAGCAAGATTTACACAGTCCTTGTAATTTCACATACACTACACCAGTATTTTCATCGAATTTCCTGAACTGGATATCTCCACCGTCATCTTGCAATGCCGGTTGTATTCTTGTCCTTATCAACTCTTTGATCTCGTATGTGATATCGTCATCCGTGTCCAATCCGACATTCGCATCCACTATTGGCGACACATGGTACGTATCCGACAACACGGGCAATCCTTGGTCGATATGATCAGACACTATAGATTCAATCTTTGGTCTCAACACGTTCCATGACAATTCAGGTGAGTTTGATAATTCATTACCTAATTTATTAACGGTGACGAAATCTTCACCGATCATTACCGATTTTACACCATTCAATCTGAAGAGTTTCATCAGTAATGGTGATATCTCAAATGCATCTGTTATATTATCAATTTGTAATGAATGATTTAATGTGAAGGGTAATATTCTCTTATCTGGTGATATAAATTTTAATGCATTTTCATTTGGTGTACTTGCCACATTTAAATGTAAATATCTATTTGATATTTTAATATTTCTTATATTTCTTATATTTCTTATACTCCTACTGAACATTCTATATGATATAACTCTTATGAATCAATATCTCTTGATATCTCTCGATCGATATCTCTTTATATAAATGGGATTGCTCTATTTAAATAAGTCATGTTTGTCATTCCCAAAGAGGAAGTCAGGGGCTGTCTATTACTCCACCTCGCATTCTCTGCTCTCTGATTGGACCATATCCTATTACATAATCACCGAGCTTCGCATTTTGTCTTTTACTCTATATAATATACTATGACTTCCCTATATGGTAATTACCCTTCTAGTCTCTTGATAATTTCAAAATTTTCATTTAAAATCGTTTTATCCCTTGAAACTACTTCATTAACCCCCTTTCTTAATAACAAACTATTATCACTAATACATCTTCTTAATTCTTCTAGGTACCAATTATTGAAGCCATGTAATTGCTTCAACACGGTTTTACTTATGTTATTTAAACTTATTACAAATCCTAATGATAATACAGCTAACATGGTGTTTATATCGAAATTGTAAAAGATATGGAATACGGTGCATGTAGTTAACAAGGGGATTTGCACGAGCCAGAAGTTCTTAAATACTTGATCATGTATCTTTGTTTGTAATTGTGGTAACTCTGATGAGTTTAATTTTTCTTGTAACTCGTCAAACAGATTAACAGGGGTGGTTTGTTGTAATTTACCAAGGATATAATTGAAATACCTTGATGAGTCAACTAAATTACCCTTGGTGATGATTTGGTTTTGTAAATAATAGATCAAATCATCTATCTTTAATAACATCTTCAACACTTCATTAAAATTTGGATTCGTCAATTTATTGATATTAGGTTTCACCACTTTCTGCAATTCTAAATGAGACTTCTGCTCCCAGTCAACGACATCCGCCATATGCTTCTTCTCATCGTTATCGATCAATTTCAATTGCGATTTAAGATAGTTTGTCGCATTGGTCTTACCATCGCCATGACAAAATTGATCATAAAGTTGATTTATTATACAATTTAATAACTCCTTATTCAGTCCCTCCGGTGTTTTATCATTCAACAGTTCAATAAATTCATATAAATTAGAATTCAATATCAATTTCAGATACTCCGATGAATTATTAGTCGACTCAATAAGTAATTCATTACCACGATACGCACTTTCGATATCAACAATTAACTCCCTCGAAGTGGTTAATTTCGTGTTAAGGATACTCCATATGGGCCAATACACGAACCGATCATCATTCGGTAACTCTTCAAATGGACTAGTCTTTATATGGATATAAAAATGACATTGAAAGTTATTTTCTATCACAGTTTCAGCATCATTTGTCTTTATTAATTGAGCACCTTCAATTTGCGTAGAATCCTTCTCGATCAAATTATTAATCTCCAAAAATTCGATATTTTTATGTGTCAATTTATCATTCACTTCGCCCACTGGGATATCATAAACGTCTAAATCATTCTGTATCTCCAAATCATCATCCATCCCAATTCTTATCAAATTATTCTTTTTCAAATCTCTGTTTTTCAAATCAGTGTACCACGGTTTAACATCAAATGGGTCCACTAACATCGTCTCCACTATCCGCTTACTCGATTTATCATTACTGATCAAGCCAATTCTCAACTTACGATCACCTTTTAAATACCTTTCAATTAATGTTATTTTGTTATATAAATTGAATTCATCTTTAAATTTTTCACGTACTAATGATAAATCTTGTAATTTTGAATCTATATTAAATTGACTCACGAATCGTAATTGACATATAGGTGATATGAATCGACTTAATTGAGTTCGTGGTATTACTTTTGTAATCATCATATATATCTCTTGTATGTTTATGAATCGAGAGTTTGAAGATTTTTGTTCACTTAGAGAGAAAACTGGGGCTGTTGAAATATTACAATTTCAATTGGCTACACTGGATACTATAGAGATAGATAGGATAGATATAGAAAGATAGAGAGAGATAGATATAGGATTGAGGATCACATGGGAGTAGGGAGATATAGCATTGAGATAGAAATGATATATAAGAGAATCTAGTATCATATATAGATATAGATATAGTGGTCTGGTGGTATGATATAATGATACAGTGATTAAATCACTTCAATTACTTCTATGACAACTAACATCGGCTACCTGAATCATATCAAGCAATTCACAGTACTCTCACCGTACTCTTCTACATAGTAATAATACAATTCTAAAAATCAAAAATTGAAATTTTTTTTCAAAAAATAAAATTCTAAATGATACTTTTACAATTTTATAAATAAATATATTAATTAATTAATAAATCAATAACAATAATGTCAGGTTAGTATCTTATAATTATCTATATTATGATCAATCACAATATACTAATGAAATAATCAAATAGTCGATTTTAACACTTTAGCTCGTATGTATATCTATCAATATTGAAGATAAATCTATACAAGGTATTAACAATATTTAGAACAATTTTGTGAATTTTATTATAATCAATTTGATTCTGATAGATCACAATTAGGTAACTTATACGTATGTACTATATTTAATTTTTGATAACCCATAATACTAATACAAAATAGAGAGATCAATCGATGTTAACTTTTGAATCGTCACAATTACAAGGGGCCAAAGATATTGTTGAGAAATTAGTTGGATTAGGATTCACCAAGGTGACACACAGGATCTCCACGTTGGATGCACAACCAGCGTCACCAAGTGGTGATGTATTAGTGATGGTCACTGGTGAATTATTAATTGATGAAGAACAAAATGCTCAACGTTATTCGCAAGTATTTCACTTGATTCCAGATGGTAATTCTTATTACGTATTTAATGATATATTTAGATTAAATTATTCATAATTATATACATTAATTATAACTTTTATATTTTTATATATTTAACTATCGTAGTTATACTTTTATTACTTTATAGAAAAATTAATTTATAAACTTACACGTAAATCAATTTACCTTTATAAAACATGTCAGAAATACCAACAATACCAAAGAGACCAGTAAGGGATTCTGTAAGTGATTGAGTCAACTAGATTAACATATATAGATTACTAATTTCAATAAAGTCAAATTCAATTGAATCTGATGGATTCTCAGATGACGAAAGTTTACAAAGTGAAGATGAACATCGTATATCATTAGATTACTCAAATACTGAACAATCTTTGAATTTCTTGAAATCTGTGGAATCACCAATAAGTGATATGCCATCAGTGCCAAGACGCCCGTTATCTAAATCGTCAACGGAAGTGTCATCGGAAGATCAGGCACCTTTTATACCAAAGAGACCATCAAGGAAAAGTTCAACGTTGTCTGAGAAAGAGGCAGAATTGCCTTCAGTCCCACAGAGACCAATTAGAGCGAAGACTTCGGATAGTTTATTGAGTAATGATTCACTGCAGTTAGAGAATTTACCACAAATTCCTGTAAGACCTAAGACTGAATCGGTTGAAAATATCCCACAAGTTCCAACGAGACCTAAGAAGTCGAAGGAGTCTTCGTTGGAGAGTATCCCACAAGTACCGGTAAGACCAAAGAAAGAGAGTGAGGAATCATCAGATAGTATGCCACAAGTACCGGTAAGACCTAAGAAAGAAGTTGAAGAGAAATTGGAAGATAGTATTCCTCAGATTCCAACTAGACCAAAGAAGGAAGAAAGTGAATCAGTTGAAAGCATCCCACAAATCCCTGTAAGACCAAAGAAGGAAGAAAGTGAATCAATTGAAAGCATCCCACAAATCCCTGTTAGACCTAAGAAGGAAGAAAGTGAATCAGTTGAAAGCATCCCACAAATCCCTGTAAGACCTAAGAAGTCAGAAGAAGAGGTTGTTGAGAAAGAAGAACCTCAAGTTCCTCCTAGACCAAAGAAAGAAGATGTTGAAATTGCTGAAACAGAACCAGAAACTGTTGAGGAGCAATTAGAGGAAATTATCCCACAAATTCCTTCAAGATCTAAGAAAGAAGTTACTGAAGAAGTTATCGAATCCAAACCAGAGGAAGTCATTGAAGAGAAATCAGTTGACATTATTCCACAAATCCCTTCAAGGCCTAAGAAAACTAAAGAATCATCATTGGAAAGTATCCCACAAATCCCAATGAGACCAAAGAAAGATGTAAGTGAAGAGATTGAAGAAAAAATAGAAGAGCCAAAGAAATCAGCAGAAGAAGTTACTGAAGAAAAATCAGATAGTATTCCTCAGATTCCAACAAGACCTAAGAAGGAAGAGATTGCTGAGTCAAAACCGGAAGTTATTGAGGAAAAATCAGAAGAACCAGAAATTACTGAAGACAAACCAGAAGAAACTCTGACTCCTACTGTTGATTCTCCAGAAACCACTGAAGAAAAATCAATTCCAGAAACCGATTCCAAATCAATTGAAATCGATGAAACTTCATCCGTCAAATCAGATTCAATCTCATCAATTACCCCACCAATCCCAACAAGACCTCAAAAGAAAGAGATTAATGACACTGTATCAGACACTGACTCCCTCACTCAAAATCAATCCAACGACAGTGATTTACCATCAATTCCAAAACGTCCCACAAGACCAAAGAAGAAATTCACGGAGACTCCATCTGAACTTGAACAAGCTGCTCCTATTCGTCAATTATCGAAGACCAATACGGAGTCAAGTTTAACTGATGAAATCATAGACATTTACAGTGCAGAGAGTCCAGTGCAACCGAATAGACCCGAACCACTGTCTAGACAATCCTCATCCAGTAGTTTGAAAAAAGCACCACCACCACCACCAAAGATCAAGAAACCATCATCCAAGATCTTAGCGTTCCAGCAACAGATCATGGCTGCTCAGCAGCAAGCGCAGGAGAACAGACCTACAGTGCCATCGCATAGACCTAAGCCTCCATCACGTAGCTCTACACAAAATACCGAGGAGTCCAATAAAGACGAGACACCAGAAGTGCCAGCAAGACCTAAGAAAGTGAATGAGTTTGCTAAGAATTTGACTGGTCTCTGGGGAGGTGTGGCATTACCTGGGATGGTATTACCCGGGCAGCCGATGCCGCCTGGGATGTTGAGCAGGGATAATGAAGTTGATGATGAGCCAGTCAAGGATGTTAGAAAGGGCAGAACTAGAGGACCGAGGGGAAGGAAATTGCCAAAGGGGGCCGTAGAACCTGTTGTTGTTGAATCTAAATTCAATATATGTATTGCTGAACTGTGGAAATTGGAGTTCCCGCAGCAAGTCGATGAGCAAATAAATGGTAAGGATCATTCACTGGATGAATTTGAAGACGCCAAGGAGGATATCGTGAATCCTTCAGAGGAAGATACGCAAATTGATCAGCAAGAAAGTGATCTACAAGAGAAAAAGATAGACGAGACAGAAGCAAAGGAGGAAGAGGAGAAACAAGAGACAGAATCTACAGAAGGATACAGAGACACCAGAGACAGTAGTAGAAGACATTACAGCATCTGAACCAGTATCCTCTACAGTATCTGATAAAGATGACACTGAGTTGTACGATATGGTGCACGTGGATGCCACAGAGATAGATACACCGGTGATTGTATCCCATAACGAATTAGAATAAAGTAAATAAACAAATAAACAAATACAGGTAGTGCACGGTGTAACAAAAAAGAGACCCCTTTATCACAGCCATACTCTCTTACTCTCTGTATTATTCTCTATATTATTCTCTGTGTATTATTCTGTGTACTGTAATTTCTTCTACGCTTTCTCTTGCAATCTCTTACTCGCTTAAGTGCAAATTCTTTCTTTATTTATTTATTTTGAAATTTGGCCATTTAGTTGATCTACAAGATACACAGATAGATAGATAGATACACACTCGCTTATTCATCACTATCTTATCTATTATACTATTATACTATACTGTTACGTTGACTTCCACTTCCACTCATTCACTAGTATAGCTAATATAGATAGTACAAGATGAAATTTCAGTTTCAAATTATCACCTTATTGTCAATCTGCCTCAAGACACTGCTCGCCATATCAGAGATAACAGTCAAGGGTAACGCCTTCTGGGACAGCACCAACGACACAAGATTCTACATCCGTGGTGTCGACTACCAACCAGGTGGCTCCTCGAATCTCTCTGACCCTCTTGCCGTGGAAGAGATTTGTGACCGAGATATACCGATCTTTAACGAATTGGGTATAAACACCATCAGAGTCTACTCTATCGATAACTCCTTGGATCACACTTACTGCATGAACCAGTTAGAACAGAACGGTATATACTTAATCCTCGACGTCAACACCCCTGACGCTTCGATATCAAGATCATGTCCAAGTGGTAGTTACAATTCAGATTACTTAAGAAACGTATTCGCTACAATTGATGAATTCAGCAACTACACAAACACTTTAGGTTTCTTCGCAGGTAACGAAGTCATCAACGATAACACTACAATCAACACTGCACCTTACGTGAAAGCCGTCGTGAGAGACATGAAACGATACATGCTGGCACGTGACTTGCGGGCCGTGCCAGTGGGTTACTCCACTGCAGACGTTGCCGATATCAGATTACAAGTCGCTGAGTATTTCAATTGTGGTAATGACTCCGATGCACGTATCGATTTCCTTGGGATAAACGATTACTCCTGGTGTGGTCACTCATCGTTCACCGTGTCAGGTTACAGTGAGAAAGTCGATATGTACTCGGGTTACTCTATACCTATGTTCCTCTCCGAGTACGGTTGTAATAAAGTCGTCAGCAGCAGACCTTTCACGGAGGTGGAATCGATCTACTCCACACAGATGTCGGGCGTCTTCTCCGGTGGGTTAGTCTACGAATATTCACAAGAAACTGCAGATTACGGTTTAGTCACCATTGACTCATTAACCAATGTCACGAAATTACAAGATTTCGAAAACTTACAAAGCGAATTCGCAAGTACCTCGAATCCGGAAGGTGATGGAGGGTACAGTGAAGACAACTCGATATCTCAATGCCCCTCATGGAATGTGACCGATACCATTCCAGATATGCCATCGGACGCACAGGTATACTTCGACGAAGGTGCAGGAGAGGGAGACGGGTTCCAACTGGAGACGATCTATTGTGATGAGGATTACGATGAGGACAATTACACGACGTCGTATTATGAAGAGCAGAGTTATACTTCATTTGATGATTCCGAACTGTCTACATCTTCCTCATCTTCCTCGTCATCAACCACCTCCTCTTCTTCCTCATCTTCATCCAGCTCATCCTCTACAAGCTCAGCTGCATCTTCAAGCTCACTGAGTTCAGGTGTACAATCAATCGCCATCCCATCATTCGTCACGTTCTTTCAATTGAACCCAATTTCGATGGTTGTTATATGTATGGGTGTTATAGGTGGAGCTTTCTTATCTATCTGAGTTGAATCAATAAACGTCCAATTTATTACAATTGATTCGTGATGTGTATGAGTAATTTCTTATCTATTTGAATTATTCGATTTATTGTTATATATAGAGACTTTATATTATATTCTATACCATTGTTATCTACATATTTGTCATAGATAACCTCATCAGCCTCATTTCCTTCATTATCATACCATCTTTCTCATGATCTAATCTCACTTCATCATTACAAGTCCATCATCTGTTTCGTCCTCATCCCTTTAGCATTTGCTTTCTTATCTACACTTTCTTCCTCATTTTCATGTACATCTCCACCCTTCTTCTCATCATCTACCCTCTTTCTCACTTACCTCTACTTCATTAACTAAATCATCTACATATATCTCTTATCACTGATTTAAGGTATCTCATTCACCGATTTACATTACTTCACTACATTCATCACCAGTTATATCGATTACTGTTGTAATTTATCTATCTCATTTATATACATAATATTATACTCTTGTGATCTTATCCACAGCATCTTGGAAATTCAGTGTACTTTTAAACTCCACTTTTCCATCTTTCACCGTAGCTATTTTCAAATAACTTGCACTTGTCCTCTGAGGTTCACTCAACTCCTCGGCGGATTTTATCTGTAACTCAGTCTTACTGATTTCATCACCCAACTTCACCGGATGCAACAGTTGTGATAATTGTGAATTGGAATTAGTCTGCACCAAGACGTTTCTTGGTCCTATGATCTTAACGTAATTGTTATTGCCCAACATGGAATCATACACGGAGTTTCTTAATTTATATACCGATCTCCATAAATTAATCAATTTCTCTTTATAACCAACAGATTCTACCTCATCAGGCACGGTTAAATTGTTAGGCAACGTGTGTGATACAACACAATTAGCCAAATCCGCGACACCATTAACACTTATCAGCAAGATGTTATCACGATCGACCAAATACTCTTCACCGGGGGATAGTATTATCCTGTATATCTGTCCATCTCCACTTAATGCTACTTGACCTCTACCGGAGAGATAACTATATCCTGCTCTGTGCCAACTGTATAGTCCTGTCAGTGTGGATTTCGAGACTTGTAATGAGTTAGCCAATACGGAGGAGATCCATTTAGGTATCCTTTCCAACGTGATATTCAATGAACTTGTACAAAAAGCCTGTATTGCATTCTTCGGCAACACAGCCCAATCCACTCTGCCGTCCAACGCGATAGCGACTATCGATTTCTGCGAGACTTGTCTCTTATTGAACACATTTTTAGCGACAGAAGAGATCAAGACGTTATAAGGCACCGTAGAGACGATCTCTTGATAATTATTAGCGAATCCACCATATAATAAACTTTTCCAAAATGAGATCAATTCCCAACGTGAACTCAATGCATCCGGTGTACTCATCTTTGAGTATAGCGAGATCAATGCACCCTTTCTGATATGCACAGGCACCGAGGGTGGTAATTCCACCGATAATAACGACGCTGGTTGTCCCAAGATTTGGAAATGTGGTTCCAGAATGGTACTGGAAATCGATAACGTGTCACTGTGCGGGATTGGGTCACTGACAATCGGTGTCGGAGTGGTGATTATCGAGGTCTGGGATATCGAGATGAATCTCTTAGAAGTCCTTGACATGACACTCATCTTGTATCTCTATATCTCTATATCTCTTGATGTTGATAATTAAATTTTCATTTTTTTTTCAAGTATTTCTATAGGTTAATACTAATAATATACAATTCTACTATACAATTAATCAGATAATATCAACTTCTTTAAGAGATTGATATCGTCTACGGCTTTCAACACTTCCGTTTGCTTCACGTTCCCACTTATCTTATTTGTACCGAGTGCGACGGTTTTCTTGGCCATACCGGTGTTACTATTAATAACACCAAAACTCTCTAATGTAGTGATCACTTCAAGGAATTCACCTTTTTTCAATACACCGATTAAATTGTCTAATTTCACTTTAGTTCTGTAAAATTCGTAGAATTCATTGATCGTGTGTAAATGGTCAGGTAATTTCTCGAATTTAATCAATGCACATAACACAGTCTTCTGTTGAAGATTTAAAGATTTCAATTTCATCCCACCATCATTTTGGAAATTTGTAGCATTGAAAACGTCACTACAAACTTTCGATACATTAGCTATCGTGGCCTTGGGGGCGTTATGTAATTGTAAACTTGAGAATTCCTCTATGGACAATTTCGATCTTGTAGTCTCTTCAATAATCTCCAACGATCTATGACAAATATCAAACAGTTTTCTCAAATCACCAGTATTCGCAGCGGTTTTCTTAGAACATAACTGTATAGCTGCAGGGTGTATTAATGATACTGTACCTTGGTCAGATATGGATTTCAATTTCAGTTCAATTACATTCTTGATCTGATCACTCGAGTATGGTAAAAATTGTAATAATTCTGGATTAATACGATTTGTTTTCAATCTTGGTAAGAATCTGTCTGTTAAATCTAATGCGTTAGCTATCCCTATCAAGATCAATTTCGGTGCATCCTTGCGATCATTCAATGCTGAGGCATGGGAGAATAATTCGAATAAAATCTGTTGATTTCCTGAGATTAAATTATCCAATTCATCAAGCACCACAATAGAGATATCTGCCACATTGGCATCACTCAACGTTTTTTGTAAATCTTGTGAATTGTATTTCGGTACTTTCAGCTTACCCTTGATTCTCTTACAAATCTCATCAAATATATGCTCAGGTTTCTTGATTATCATACAATTCAATTGCACACACGCTATACGACGATGTTGGCCATTTATATGTAAATTATGGATATTGGAGTTCGATTTCTTGGAATAGTTGTGTAAGATTTTCTTAATCGAAGCAGTGGTTTGTGCAGTCTTGCCAGTTCCAGGTGGTCCGGACACATACATGGAACTCGACTCTAAATTACATATCTTTTCAATAAGATATTTTTCCAACTTTACAGCTTCTACTTCTCTCGAAGGTAAGACAAATTGAGAATCGGTGAATGGAGTGGATCCTCTTTGGAAAAGACACTTGGCTTTATTATACACCGAACTCACCACTTTTGTCGGTGTCTGTGGTGGAGTCAACACGAGTCTCTTCGACAGCAAGGAATTTTCATCGATATTGATAATTCTCTGTTTTTCAGGTGTTATAGGAGGTGATAATAACCCATTAGAGATATTATCCTCGTTATCGAACTTGGTCGAGTCCAGTAAGATCCCATGGTGTCTCTTGCTGTTCACCACCTCATCCAGCACATACGATCTCTTCATCCTATGTGATCTATGTGTATGTGATATATTTCGAATAAATTCAATACAATATATAAATACATAGAAATACGCGTTTAAATAATTTTTCAAATTACAAAAATTACCCGATTAGGATAAATGAAAGGGGTTACCTTAAATTACATTCAAATTACATTCAGATTCACATATGAATAAATATCAATTGACAATATAATAATAATATAATAATAATAGTTTAATCTATATACTTAGACAAGACCAGATTTTCTTAACCTATCTTTAGCTTCTTCCTCTTGTCTTATCTCCTCTTTAGCGACAGCAGTATAATTCTTAGTTGGATCCCTATGCAGAGGGTTGGTCCAACCGTGCTCGTCGTGGTCCTTGACGAAGTAGGCGAATGGGTACGTAGGCAACGTCTTCACTGGGGTGTCCTCTTTGATCAAACCTAATGCGATTTGTCTATCGATTAAACTTTGTAAATAATCACTTATATGGTCTCTGAAACTGGCAAAATTCTTGTATTTGCAAATCCCCTCTGAGGCTTCAAAGATGATCTTCTTGATAAGTGATGGCACCAATGGTTCGTCTTTCATTTCTTCTACTGAGTAGAAAACAGGGTGGTTGGTGAAGATAATAGCACGAGATTTAGGTAATCTTCTCAACGTTTGTCTCTCGACTCTGACATTGAACTGATCTGGTGGCACGTCGTCCTTAACGTTCTCACCAGCTTGTAACGCATAGACGTTATTGCATAACAACTTGTGATCCCATGACATATACCACGAAGCTCTCTCTACTAAATCTGCCGGTTGCATTTTTTCAAACCATCTCTCCATGGAGACTTTCAACTTGGTCTCGTAATCAGGTACGTGGGTGTGGATGTCGTCGATACATTTACCCAACTTGTGCTTGATACCAAATGATCCTCCAGGGAACGGAACCGCCAGGGCTAATAAATAATGCTTGCCATCGTCTTTATTCTTCAAGACCAAATAGAAATCCTCCTTAGCCATCTTCGAGACATAGATCAATGGATGCTCTTTCAATGGTAATGAGAAATCCAATAATTCACCAGTTAATTCGTTCTTTACATGGACACCATTATCCTCTGTAGTGAATAATAATGGGTATCTTTTAATCATATGGTCTCTGACCATTTCCATTAACTCTTCACATGCCTCCTCACTTCCAGGCAACAGCCCAATATTGTCGTCTCCATAAGTGTGGATAATTCTCTTCTTCTCCTCGATATAGTGAACGTAATACTTGTCCATATCTAACCAGTGATTTGGGTCTAATTTAAAGATACTCATAGTCTGATGATAAGGCCATCTAAAGGGTCTCCATGGTCTATCGTCGTACGTAGCGACTTCTTCCGGTTTAATCATTAACGGAGTAGGTTGTGGTATTGGGTCATCTGGACTGGAATGGTACCCTTTCTTCTTTTCAGTTGGCTTCAGTTGCGGTTTACTGCAATTTTTCTTAAAAATTGCATTTATCTGTTTATGTGATAATACTAAGATCACTAATAAAGCAGGTATTATAAGAAAAATCGGATTACCTGACATTGTTAATTATATTAATTACTACTATGACATAATTTAAGTAAATTTATTTATACATCTCAGATGATATATATATGATTTTTGATAGATAAAGTCTTCGTTTTTCTCTTCCTATTTGGGAAATTTTTATGATTATCAATTGATTCTTTATCAATTGTTGATATTTACATATTATTAATGGTAAACAAGATTGATATATATCAGACCACATTCTCATGAATATCAATTTGGTATGATGTTATTGATCTTTATGGGTTAATTTAGATCCCACTTTTATCTTAATTTTATATTTTATTATTTAAGTTAAAATTAAGCATATTGATCTCGATAATCTGAGTGAATCTATAAGATATTAAAATGATTGAAAATGATTGAGATGATTTATAAGAGATGATTCATAAGACATACACTGTTCAATTACATAAACTACTCAGTAAATTCAACCATTACATAGATTTCAAATACAATATGTCAAATCATTATGTGGAGATATTGGAAACTGATAGCTATGGATACTTTTTCTCCTTTAGGAAGAATTAGCATATGGTGCACTACTTTGAGAAGAACTACTTTTATACACTACTTTACCACTCACTGTATACTACTTTGAGGTACTATAGATGAGTTATAGAGATATGATAAATGATATAAGGGATATGAGAATTAGATATACAACTCAAGATAGGTACAGATGAATTCAATTAACCATTTAATATAGAAATAAACTAAATAAGATAAACCAATTAGATTAACGTCTTCTACCTCTTCTACCACCCTTCTTTCTAGTAGAATCAGATGGAACAGGAGTGACATCTTCGATTCTACCGATTCTTAAACCTGATCTAGCTAAAGCTCTTAAAGCACTTTGACCACCTGGACCTGGAGTCTTAGTCTTAGTACCACCAGTAGCTCTAATCTTAACATGAACAGCAGTGATACCAACTTCTTTACATTTAGCAGCAGCATCTTGAGCAGCTAACATAGCAGCGTATGGTGATGATTCATCACGATCAGCTTTAACTTTCATACCACCAGTAACTCTAGCAATAGTTTCTTTACCTGATAAATCAGTGATATGGACAAAAGTATCATTGAATGATGCAAAGATTCTTGCAACACCAAATACTTGTTGACCATCACGAGCTTGTGGACCAAGAGTAACGTTTTCTATTTTATGTTAGTACTTTATATCATATATTGATATCTAAATCATCTATTGAATCATCCATATGAAATCATCTACAGATTACCATATGAATTAATTAACACTCTCGTATACATTTCATATATTGTATTCCAATATTTCAATATATTCAATCCATATGTATATGATATTTTCATGATATTTTCCATGGTATTCTATGATGATATATGATGATATATCTATCATTCAACAGTCAATCCAATACTATATATCCACTGATGATCCAATGATCAATGATTCAGATACTGTTATAATATAATATATATACATACGTGGAGCCATATTTAATTACTTGTGTTGATTAAACAATTCCTTTGTAAATTAAAAGTTTTTTCTTTAAAATTTAATTTTTTCATTTTCATTAACTATGTGAAGTGGTGTAGTGATGTTATATTACTTATATTCTATTAAATTTTATTTATACTGCGCAGAGACTACCGGATTAGGAAATACACAGTCACAATTTCGTACTCTACTTACTTCTGATATATACTACCAGGATGACCAGAGGATCTAGGTATAGAGATATACGATACGATACAGATACAAATATAATAAAAGATACAGTATGATATATTAAATACATAATCTAGTAAACAAAACCTAAGATCTTACCAGAAACATGTTTTCTTCTAGCTTCTTCATGATCCATAATACCAGCTGAAGTGGTTAAGATAACGAAACCAAATTGTCTTGCAGGTAATAAGTTATCAGTCCATTTTTCAATATCACCAATCTTGACATTATATCTTGGAGAGATGACACCACATTTGTTTAATCTACCATTTAATTGAATAACAATTTTACCTGATCTATGATCATCAATATATTCAAATTCACCAATATAACCATGCTTTTGCATAACTGAAAGGAATTTGATAATGACCTTGGATGATGGTCTGATCAAGACTTGACGCTTACCGGTCTTCTCGGCGTTGTTGATAGCATTTAAAGCATCTGCTAAGACTGAAGTTCTAGTCATCTTGTATGGTGTGTATATGTATTTGATATATGTTATGTGTGTATGTTAAATTTTTCATCTTTTTCCTACACGGGTAGTGTACAGAGTGACAATATTCTATAATAGTATATCCCATACAGCCCCTATAATGATAGACAAAATAACAGTCACACTCGTATAAATATAATAAAAATAATTGATACAATACACACTACTTCTGCGTAACAAATTTTTCTTTTAAAAAGAATTATTCAATTAACAAAGCTTTACCATAAGACAATCTATAAAGAATTAAAGATGCCAGTATGTACTATACATCATACCATATATCATATCATATCCTATACCAGTGATCTATACAGATACAGATAAATACACATATCAATTTATATCACTTGATTATCATACAAACTCATTCAGTATTATCCTATTCAAATATCATCAAATATCATCCCTTGTTATGAAAAATAAGGATACTATATGAAATACACTATAATTCAATATACAATATCGAGACAGTAAATCAGATAGATCATATGGATATGATATGGTATAGCTATATTAAAGCTATATATAACATATAATACTAACATAAAATAGTCCCAAAAATCTTTTAGAACAAAGCAAAAATTAGCAAAAGCTCAAAATCAAAACAGACCATTACCACAATGGATTAGATTAAGAACTGGTAATAAGATTCGTTATAACGCTAAGAGAAGACACTGGAAGAGAACTAAATTAAACATCTAAGTTGATTATTTAATTTTTGAAGGATGTATGTTAAACTGGTGTTTAGTTTATATGTTATCAATAAATAATTTTTGATATTATAATATGATACTATATGTTATATTCCATAGGCATATGACTTATAGTAGATGAAATTACCATAACCTTCTATATGCCTTTAGGCGTATAGTATACGGTATCCTATACCGTACTCTATACCACACCTATCCCCTACTCTATATCTATATAATACACGATCTAAATTATACCACATACCTTAAATGATCTACCTAACCCTAACTGAGATATTACACTCTCAATTGACTTGAATATCGATAAATCTTGATATCTCAATAAATTTCAAATGATATAAAAAGTTTTTCCTATAAATTTTCATTCTATTTATATTTTAATTAATTGAATTGGAATTAAGTGATTGAATTGATTGAAGATCTATATCTATATCTTATAGGATATTGTGTATCATATATTGTGTCTTATATGTCATATGGAGTATCTTATAGGATAAATGGTATCATATAGGATGTATGGTATCCCATAAGGTATCTTATAGGATATATCCCACAAGGTATCACATACTCTATAAGGTATCAAATAGGATATCGTATGCCATCTGAGGTATCATATAGTGTCTCTTATATCACATACGGTAGCATATATCTCATAAGGTATCTTAGGATATCTTATAACTCATCAGGTGTCATATAAGATATACAATATGAGATATAGAATATACTATAGGATATACAGTATCACATAAGGTATTGATATAGAGGATATAGATATCTATATAGATATTATGATATAAAATGATGATTAAATTGCAATAACAAATAGCTAGATAGTATTTGACTTCATAATGATACAATTATTGCTTAACTAAAATCTGATTATATTACTATATATCTAAACAGATTCTTCAAAAACAGTTTCAATTGGTTTTTCCATAAATGAAGCGTGACTCAATACAGAGACACTTGAGGCACCAATTAACCATAACACCGTAGATAATGGACTTGCTAAGAAACCTAAAGGCACACTAATAATTAATAATGAAGTATATAATTGTTGTGTATTTAATCTTGTAAATGGTAATACTAAATCTTCACCTTGTAATTTATTAATTAAAGTGACACCACCAATTGTGAAAACTAAGACAAATACCAATAATAAATTAGTTAATAATGAATAAACTGATAATAACAATATGATTACAGCATAATTGGCTTGAAAATATCCTAAATTATAAGTAACTCTTTGTTGTACTTCAGAGAAATTTGCAGGTTTTGATAATCTCTTGACGTCAAAAAATTCTTGTGGTGGCCTTAATGATTGAAATTTTTGTTGAATTGATCCAGCATTTGCCTATGTATGTTAATACCTTATATCTAACACAACTATAATAGCTAATTAAATACATACTTTAAGACGCTCTAAGCTAAAATTCTCAGAGAGATTAGAAAACTATTTATCGTTAATAAATTGATACGTGGCGTTATAATTAAATTTAATAATACAATAAATCTATTTGATTATTTATATTATCTTAACAGTATACATCGACACTTACTGGGATATTTGAGAATTGTGACAGGAGGGACATCTTTATTGAATTATTAATTAAATAACAAGTATTAATTTAATCTTGTTTATGTAAATATTTAATTTTTTCAAATTGAGATTTTGTGGTTTTACGCCTCTTTTTAAAATTATACAGTGAGAGATATCAGTTCACCATGAGAATCGTACCTGATACCGTTTATGACAACACCTTTCTCTGACCCGACACCGAACCACTTACCTAGATGACTTACCTCTTTTACATCATTATTCCACACTTGCTCAAGACTGCACTCAAAAATGAACCCTGTATCACTATGTAACTGACTCACTTCATACCGATACTGGCCAGACAAATAATAAAACACTACATCAGCACCCTCAGGTATGAACATATCTGACTCAGGTTTTAAAGCTAGTAATTTCAGTTTGGGGCCCCAAGACCCACCACCGCCCACGACTTCGTACCGTCTCTCCACGCCATCTTTACTTATCACCGCATAAACTTTTGTCTCTTTAGTCATCATTGACATGAGTTCATCGTTTAATTGTAATATAGATGATGCTGGTTGATTATTTATCTCTTTGATCATATTATGTTTCGTGTCTGTGATGATTAGTTGCTCCGTTATGGGTAATTTTTGTAAACTACTATAATGTATGGGTTTTATCTTGGGGATATTGGGTAATTGTAATGATATCTCTTTCAATTTCGAGTTGGAACATTCATGAAATGGTAATTTCTTAGGTTGGTTTATATATAGCGTCTCAAAATCTCCATTTGTGAACATAGTATTGGCCAATTCTACCTCTACATCATACTTTGTATCACTGTCGGACACAGATAGATTAAATTTCCCCTGTTTGTGTCTCCAATCTTTCGAGCTACCGATATCCAGAAACTTGACATCCCTTATCTCGATAAAGTCATCAAGCCAGACCTCCGAGACACCAGACCGCAATGAATTCTGCCCCACGGTGTCGAACGCAGCAACAATTAATTGAATACCAGAGTCATACTTATTTATCAGCTGGGCACGAGAATGGGCTATATGTAATTGATCTGGTGTCGACGCTAAGATTACTGATTTCACTGGTGACCGAGTGAGTGAGTCAATTAAATGGTCATTAATAGATGTATTGGGATACGCGAATGTTCTCAATTTATATGATAATGCTCGGAAGTGGCATACTTTGGGTGTTAGTAGGTATGGTATTCTGTAATGGATCATCCTTAGTTATCCATATTGTGGTGGGAATTTAGAACTGGGGCTATTTTATTTGAATATGAGAATGACACAGATACAACAGAATACAATATAGAAGAGAGTGAATAGATTATCTCAAGGGGTATGATATAAGAAGATATGACGTATGAGATAGGGTATCATAAAGAAAAGGATATCATATGTATATGATATTGAAGAGTATATGATATATATTGGATTACGGTATTATATAAATCATATATATAATACATCTACAAGTGTTATCACTGATATAACATGAAAATTTCAGTTTATTTGATAAAGTAATGAAATATATAAATCAATTTGTTAAACAAATATATATAAAATCCCATAAATAATAAATGAAATAATCTATTTTAACTTCTTTTTTGGTCTCAATTGATTTGAGTGACCACATTTTCTCTTTCTACAATTAGTAGCTCTTGGTGGTAATCTAGCATAACATTTTCTGCAAATTGATTTTTCACAATTATATTTGGAAGCTAAAACTTTTAATGAAGGTTCAATAACACCACCTCTTAATCTTAAGACTAAATGTAATGTTGATTCTTTTTGAATGTTGTAATCAGATAAAGTTCTACCATCTTCTAATTGTTTACCTGCAAAGATTAATCTTTGTTGATCAGGTGGAATACCTTCTTTGTCTTGGATCTTTGCCTTAACATTATCAATAGTATCGGAGGATTCAACCTCTAAGGTAATAGTCTTACCTGTAAGGGTCTTAACGAAAATTTGCATCTTGACCTATTTATTGAGTTAATATCGATATGATATAATATTACAATATAGTATATGAGACCTACCTTTTGAATGAGTTAAACTATCCTTTATTAAAAAGGTTGAATAAAATTGAATTTTATTTTTTTTCTTTAACAAAAATTGTGAGAGAGAAAGAAGAAAATTCTTTTCAGATTTTTAGCTGGAATTAGGGTGTGGAACCCTATACAGAGTCACGTGATACGGTGAGTATGTCTTCTTTTACGCATACAGATACAGATACAAGTAGATATAAGATGATATCAGGTATGATTAATTCTATATAGATTGATCACTCAGTGATGGACAAATCCTTAACGATAAATTGTAAACAGATAGGATTATAAATACCCTTATACTTCTCATAAGTCTTCAATGCCATATCTCTATCAACTTTATTCAACAACCTATAACCAGGTCTTACAAACTTCATTCTACCCACCGTACCCAACCAATCGGACATCACCTGTCTCAGCTCCGGCAAGTCACCTGTCAATTGCAAACGGAGCCATCTGAACGTGACTTCGCCGTTAGTGGAGTTGTTGTACGCGTGGTAGATCTGGGCCATCTTTCTCAATGCCGTTTGTCCCAGTGGTGTAGTCCATGAGAATCCATTAGTGCCTTCGTATGATGATAAATTATCGACAAATACAACATTTTGATTCGAACTGAATGATTTGATGTCATCAATTGAGAATACTGTATCGTACTCAGATTCAGGCAACTCTTTCTTAGCTGCATCAATCCATTTATCACCTAATTGATAGCATTGATCCACTAACGTCGTATCGAATTTCGGTTTCGGTGGTAACCCAGGTGTGAACAACCACGTTTGCCAATCGATACCGTCCAAGATCTCCTTCTGATCGGGGAAAAATTCATATAAAGAATCTAAGAATTGATAAGTATCAATACTTGTCTTTTTAAATTTATTGAAATAAAATGGGATATACTTATCAAAATTCTCCCTTCCCAAAGCACATTCAATATGGTATAACAAATTAAAACCCTTCTCATACGGGACAGTACTGAATGCGTCATCTGGATCAGTCTTATCTTTCAAATCCTGAATCAAACACGAAAATCTCGAAGCGTTCTCGCCCATGGACTTTATCGAGTTTTCTAAATCTGTCCACCCGATAATCGCTGAGAAATGTCTCGTCAGCTCTCCGTGCAATGCGCCAGTGATACGTCTCTCGATATACACGGTCCAGCCTTCGTTCAACCAGAAATGCTCCCAGGAGCAATTGGTCACTAAATTCCCTGACCACGAATGGGCTAACTCGTGTGCTACGACGTCAACGTTCTGTCTGTCTCCGCTGAGCAACGTCCTCGACAACGTGCACAAGTTACAGTTTTCCATACCCAGGTAGGGGAACGACAAGGGTAACACCACAGAGTCAAATGTCTTAAACTCGTATTGGAAAATCAATTTCTCTGCAATAACGATGAAATTCTCCATGTCCTTCTCGAATTCGTGTTTACATGCTGCGACTTCACATGGTTCAGAGTACACGTTAGATCTTGGCCCAGTGGCAGCACCGACAATGTCTCCACTGACGAGAGCGATTAAGTAATCTGGCACCGGCACACTTTGTTCAAAACAGTAATATTTATTATCCAGATTTGTGAATGGTTTGTGTAAGGGTTTAGCAGTGACGCTTGACTCGACGGGGATACCCGACATCAAACTAGGCAATGGAGACTCGATTCTTAATTGGTAAGTACTCTTAACAGAGGGGGTATCAAAAGAGGGACACATCGTGCGGAAATAATGTGGTTCACATTGTGTGAACACATAAGGTGCTGTCTTACCAGTGGTTTGCTCTTTATCCATGAACTGCAACAGTGTGCCGGATGTTGTTGTAGTGTATGCGATTTGTAAACAATATGAAGAATCTTTTAGTAATTGAGTGGATATGATTAAGGGGCGACCTAATGTTGATACAGTATCCTTTAATTCAAAAGCAACTGAATTGCCATCGATGACAACTTGGTCAATTTGCAATGACGCTGTATCGAGTATAATCTCATTAACATCTTGTAACAGAGATATCTCATAAGTGACTGTACCTCTTAACAATTTCTCATCAAACGATATCGAAACATCTAATTCCGTGTTACTTATTTTGAAAAACTGGTAATTAGAATTCGTCGAAGGATCTAGTTCGGGATGTTGCAGTGGGACTCGCTTGGCGATTATCGAACGTAAGTGTGGCGATATATGTGAGAGTGACATTGTTGAGATTGATAATGATTGACTTAGTGAGGATAAATTTAATGATTTATTATTATAGTTGTGGTTCAAAAACTTGCCGTGTATATGCTGGGCTTTGTATGATATGAATCTAGATTGTAAAAAAGATTTGTAATTGAATGCCTTATTATTGAATCTCAAATTCAAATTCTTTACTGATTCAATAATAGACATATAATTGATGTAAGTTATTTCAAATTTATATATACAATTGCTGAACTTGTAGTAGTCTCGCTTGAAGTTTCATAATTTGTGATTTGTGTTTTTGGTAGTGTCTTTAAGGAATTAACTGCGCTTAAGCCACAACATTTGAGAGAGAGTGACAGACTATAAGGGTATGAGACTATAAGGGTATGAGACTATAAGGGTATGAGCCTCTTGGAGTAGTAGTATCCTTCATTGCAATTGAATTGTAATGACCTATAATGATATGTAATTGATGTACAATTGAATAATTGATGTATGATTGACCTGTAATTAATTCATTCTATATTGAATAATAATTTTTAATTAATATAAATTATTTATGTAATTGCAAAGTAATTCAATTTCTAATATCTTCTCGTATATCACATAGATCTACTAGGATCTGCTATAATATCACTCCATTACCAATTACAACAGTACAGCAGTACACAGCACAGTACCACAGATCTCTGTATCATGTGGGGCTTTTAATAATATATACAACTACGAGCACTTTTAGTATTACATTAACGCGATATTCTGATAATAATAGATATAAGTGGGGCAATTACAATTAAAACGAGAATCAATATATCTCATAGAATTGTGTATTCCAAATTGGGAACAAATCTCGGTAATTTCACCGTCCAATCAATTTAATTTAATTTTTTTTTGTCGGAGAATTTACCGTGTATTTATCTAATTTTGGTTAACAAGAACAAGGGATCTATATGGATTTATACTAGAGATCTGTTATGTTATATCTATTAGACTATCTATAAGACTATAGTATGATACTACATTATCAGCTATATCTAATTATCTAATTTATAGTATCTAGATATACTATTCCGTCTGATCCTTTTGGTGTAGATTCTCATAATATATAATACAAATGACAGCGTAAATAAAATGTTTTCTTTGTTTTTTTCTTTGTTTTTCCATCTAAATTGTTATAAATTCTGATCAACTCGCATTCCCGCAATATTTAAATTTATAAAACAAATAGATATCAATCTTTGCAATAAACATAACAATAAGTCATGGTTGCTGA
Organism: Nakazawaea wickerhamii; assembly: GCA_030567635.1. Lineage (NCBI taxonomy): Eukaryota > Fungi > Ascomycota > Pichiomycetes > Alaninales > Pachysolenaceae > Nakazawaea > Nakazawaea wickerhamii. The sequence continues at coordinate 164,974 of JAJLSR010000008.1, forward strand.
AAAAAGTTATATGGCTGGAGAATTTATATCAACATCTCAAGATTCACTTGAATCACAATCACAACTGAAATCAAATTCAGCGGAATTCGATGCTTTAATACTACCCAATAACGATGAGGATAACACGTCGATGTTAATGACATTTCATGACGCTAAACCTTCATTTATGGTGATAATATTGACTTTCGTTGCGTCAATTTCCGGTTTCATGTTCGGTTATGATACCGGTTACATTTCATCTGCCTTGGTGTCTATTGGTACAGATTTAGGTAAAGAGTTAACAAACGGTGAAAAGGAGTTCATCACCTCGGCTACTTCTTTAGGTGCCTTGATCGCTGCGATATTGGCTGGTATATTTGCTGATATCTTCGGTAGGAAACCAGTTATATTGTTCTCAAATATCCTTTTCATTATAGGGAGTGGTATCCAGTGTGGATCTCACTCTGTTTGGGAAATGATAGGTGGTAGATTCGTAATGGGGTTCGGTGTCGGTGTTGGATCGTTGATCGCTCCATTGTATATCAGTGAAACCGCTCCTACTAAATACAGGGGTAGATTAGTCGTAATCAACGTGTTAGCCATCACTGGTGGTCAATTAATCGCTTACGGGATCGGTGCCGGTTTAAATAAAGTCAATAACGGTTGGAGAATCCTCGTGGGTCTTTCGATTATCCCACCTGCTATGCAATTAGTCATGTTCTCCTTCTTACCAGACACACCAAGATTCTTAATTTCAAAGGGTAAAACTGACCAAGCTGCTCAAGTATTGAAGAGAACTTATAGATCTGCCAGTGAAGATTTAATCGATCTGAAAATTAGCGAGTTAGCATTACTCAACACAGAAGTACCTGGTCAAAACGCTTTCAGTAAGACTTGGACTTCTATTAAGGATATCCATAGAGTTCCATCAAATTTAAGAGCTTTAATTATCGCTTGTGGTTTACAAGGTATTCAACAATTTACCGGTTGGAATTCATTAATGTATTTTTCAGCTACTGTTTTCGAGGCTGTCGGATTCGATGACGCTACTGCGGTGTCTGTCGTTATTGCTGCTACGAATTTCGTCTTTACTTGTATCGCATTCTTTATCATCGATAGAGTCGGTCGTCGTCGTATCTTATTAATTGGTATACCAGGTATGTGCATAGCATTAATTCTTTGTTCTATAGCATTCCATTTCCTTAATATCACATTCGACGACACTGGAGATGCAGTAGTGCAAACTTCAGGGATCTCAGGTTGGGGGATAGTAATTATTGTCGCTATGGTATTATTCGCTGCATGTTACGCTGTCGGTATCGGTAATGTACCATGGCAACAAAGTGAGTTATTCCCACAATCCGTAAGAGGTGTCGGAGCCTCTTACGCCACTGCAACAAACTGGGCTGGATCCTTGGTTATTGCCGCTACGTTTTTGACTATGTTAGAGAATATCACGCCAACTGGTACATTTGCCTTCTTTGCCGCATTGACTTTTATTTCATTATTATTTGTATTCTTCTGTTATCCAGAATTGAGTAATTTAGAATTAGAAGAAGTTCAACAAGTCTTGACTGGTGGCTTCAACGTTGTCGCCTCACAGAAATTGGCAAAGCAACGTAGAGTGCAAACGGCTAGAAAATTATCAGTTAATAATAAGAAATCTGAAACTGCTGAACATTCAGTTATTGAAGATGCTTAATTTGCATATATATATTAGTATATATTTTTTTTTTACAATGCTTCGCTTTATATCTTATTTATTCTTAGATGCTTTAATATAATATTATTTATAATAACATTAACCAATTAAATATCAATTGTATGCATTGAAGGTGACGTTTAATTATATCATCTAAGTAGTGTACTGTGTAACCAATCATATCGAATTAGGTAATTATCTTAAGGTGTAATTTTTCAACAAGCGCGATGTTGTATGTTGTATCATAGACGATAATAATGTGGTTTTATCGATATTTACAAAGAATTGTTCTTTTAAAATGGATAGAAAGTGGATTTGACTATACATCTAGATGGTAGCATTCATTTAATACTATATACATTATATAAGATAAAGATATATAGTCTAAATCCCCCCAGATAAGGGTAATTTTCAATAAAAATATGCAAAAAAAAGATTGAAAATTTTTTTTTCTTTTCTTGTCAATGACTCTTTTCCCATAAATTTTCCAAATAATATTAAATAAATATCTTTAATTTTCATATTGATTCATATTTATAATTAAAATCATTATATCAATATAAGATGTTCAGTATCATATCAAAAGTCGGTAATTTGAACAAAGCTAGATCGTTTCATACTTCTAGTATCGCAAGATCATCATCTAAGAATTTAGGTAGAGCCACATTAACAATCAGAGATGGACCAATTTACAACGGTTACTCATTTGGTGCTAATAAGAATATCAGTGGTGAAGCCGTGTTCACTACGTCGTTGGTAGGGTACCCTGAATCGATGACTGACCCATCTTATAAAGGTCAAATTATCTGTTTCACTCAACCTTTAATTGGTAATTACGGTGTTCCATCAAATGTTAAAGATCAATATGGATTATCTAAATATTTCGAAAGTCCAAAGATTCAATGTATGGGTATCGTAGTCAGTGATGTCGCCATGGAATACTCTCATTGGACCGCTGTTGAGAGTTTAAGTGAATGGTGTAAGAGAGAAGGTGTTGCCGCGATCACTGGTGTTGATACTAGAGCTTTGGTTACTCATTTAAGAGAACAAGGTTCATCATTGGCCAAGTTGACCATTGGTGAAGAATACGATGCAGACGAAGACGCTGCATTTGATGATCCAAGTTCTATCAATTTAGTACATAAAGTCTCAACAAAGGCTCCATTCCACATCTCTGCACCAAATTCTAAATACCACGTCGCTGTGATAGATTGTGGTGTTAAGGAGAATATCTTAAGATCTTTGGTTTCAAGAGGTGCATCAGTCACTGTTTTCCCATATAATTATCCAATACAGAAAGTTGCAGATAAATTTGATGGTGTCTTTATCTCCAATGGACCAGGTGATCCAACTCATTGTGCCGTCACTGTGACAAATTTAGTCGAATTAATGGAATCACAAAAGGATCTTCCAATCTTTGGTATCTGTTTAGGTCATCAATTATTAGCCTTAGCAAGTGGTGCAAAGACAATTAAATTAAAATATGGTAATAGAGCTCATAATATCCCAGCATTAGATTTAACCACGGGTAAATGTCATATCACATCACAAAATCACGGTTACGCTGTGGATCTGAGTACATTGAGGTCCGATTTCAAAGAATATTTCATTAATTTGAATGATCAATCTAATGAAGGTATGATTCACAAGACTAGACCTATCTTTTCAGTACAATTCCACCCTGAAGCTAAAGGTGGTCCATTAGATAGTGCCTTCTTATTCGACAACTACTTCACCAATTTAGAAGCTTACAAATTACAAAGAAATTTAACAAGTGATCCAAAAATTGATGATTTACTCGTTGATATCTTACCAAAGGAAAGAGTCGTATAAAGGTAGTGTATAGAAGTGCCAATCTTGTTTTATAATATAAGTTTTCAAGTGTATCTACATGTGTAAGATGTGTATATGGATATCTGAGTATCTATCACATCAGCTCTATATAATTGACCTAGATCCTATCTCTAACATCTCTGTATACACTTTGTATATATTGAAGTACTCATTCCCATAGTATTTCCCCGTAACTTTATAAAAATTTTCTTTCCAGAAATTTCCAAATTGCACTACACCCATTTTTGCTGATATTTATTCTCCAGTTTATTGAACAAATTAATAATTGCAATCAATTTATTATAAATAATTCAATAAAGAATACATCATTATCATCATATCACAATGTTAAGATTATCTCGTCCCTCCGTTAAAAGGGCCTCTGCTTCCTTGCTGAGAAGTTACGCCTCACATAAGGAAATCAAATTCGGTGTCGAAGGTAGACTGGCCCTTTTAAAGGGTGTCGAAACTTTGGCTGATGCCGTTAGTGTCACTTTAGGTCCAAAGGGTAGAAACGTCTTGATCGAGCAACAATTCGGTCCTCCAAAGATTACCAAGGATGGTGTCACCGTGGCTAAATCTGTGGTCTTACTGGACAAATTTGAAAATTTAGGTGCTAGATTATTACAAGATGTCGCTTCCAAGACTAATGAAAGTGCCGGTGACGGTACCACCTCGGCTACTATCTTGGGTAGATCTATCTTCACCGAGTCTGTCAAGAACGTTGCTGCTGGTTGTAACCCAATGGACTTGAGAAGAGGTTCTCAAAAGGCCGTTGATGCTATTGTTAAATACTTGCAAGAAAACAAGAAGGAAGTCACCACTTCTGAAGAAATCGCTCAAGTCGCTACTATCTCAGCTAACGGTGATGTCCACATCGGTCAACTCCTTGCTAAAGCCATGGAAAAAGTCGGTAAGGAAGGTGTTATCACTGTTAGAGAAGGTAAGACTTTAGAAGATGAATTAGAAGTCACTGAAGGTATGAGATTCGATAGAGGTTTCATTTCACCTTACTTCATCACCGATACTAAATCAGGTAAAGTTGAATTTGAAAATCCATTAATCTTATTATCTGAAAAGAAAATTTCATCAATTCAAGATGTATTACCATCATTGGAATTATCAAATAAGACCAGAAGACCATTATTGATCATTGCCGAAGATATTGACGGTGAAGCTTTGGCCGCATGTATCTTAAACAAATTAAGAGGTCAAGTCCAAGTCGCTGCTGTTAAGGCTCCAGGTTTCGGTGATAACAGAAAGAACACCTTGGGTGATATCGCCATCTTGACTAACGGTACCGTATTCACCGAAGAATTAGATATCAAGCCAGAAAATGCCACCATTGAATTATTAGGTAAAGCCGGTTCTATCACCGTCACTAAGGAAGATACCGTGGTATTAAACGGTGAAGGCTCCAAGGACAATATCACTCAACGTTGTGAACAAATTAGAGGTGTTATGGATGACGCTGCCACTACTGAATACGAGAAGGAAAAATTACAAGAAAGATTAGCCAAATTATCAGGTGGTGTTGCTGTCATCAGAGTTGGTGGATCCTCCGAAGTAGAAGTTGGTGAAAAGAAAGACAGATACGATGATGCTTTAAATGCCACTAGAGCCGCTGTCGAAGAAGGTATCTTACCAGGTGGAGGTACTGCGTTCTTAAAGGCTTCAAGAATCTTGGACACTGTTGAAACCGAAAATTTCGATCAAAAATTAGGTGTTCAAATCATTAAGAACGCCATAACAAAACCAGCAAAGAGAATCATCGATAATGCTGGTGAAGAAGGTGCCGTTATCGTTGGTAAGATCATCGATAACTATGGTGAAGAATTCAACAAGGGTTACGACTCATCAAAGGGTGAATTCGTCGATATGTTAGCCGCTGGTATCATTGATCCATTCAAAGTTGTCAGATCTGGTTTAGTCGACGCCTCCGGTGTCGCCTCATTATTAGCCACCACCGAATGTGCCATTGTCGATGCCCCAGAACCAAAGGGCCCAGCTGCTCCTCCAATGGGTGGTATGGGTGGTATGGGTGGAATGGGAGGTATGATGTAAAAATAGCATCTATCTATCCAATGTTTCGCCTATCTCTTGTATATATAAAAATTTTCAAGTTATCAATCTAGCCATATAGATTTTTTATTAAAAACATTGTAGAAACACCAAACTAAGATAAAAGACCCATTTATTTAAACTATAAAACTGACTCATTTTACTCAAGTACGGCCCCATTGACAGATAGGAAAAGAATAATAGAGTCCGGACTACTCTTTTGGGCAACCATATTTGATCTTTGTACCCTTTTTCAGCAATTTTTTTTCCTCACTATGCTGAATTTTTCTTAGTCTTGGTTCAAGCAATTTATCCGAAACCTATTTCAAGTAGATATTGTGGAACAGACACATAAAAAGCTTAGAAATTAAGTTAGATTCTTTGATTATTGTAGATTTACAACTTGAATACATAACATATTTTAACTATGCACGTTTTAGTAGGTGATATTTATACAATTAATGTGATTTTTGTTCATTAACTAACAACTTTTCATACTAGCTTACCAATGATGACGGTCCACCAAATGATCTCGCCTCTCCATATATCAAATTCTTGGTTGATGAGATCCTTAACACCACGAATTGGGACTTGTCTATAGTTGTGCCATCTCAACAGAGATCATGGATCGGTAAGGCTTATTTCGCAGGCAAAGACTTAACAGTACAATATGCTTACTCGAGCATTGGTAAGCCCTTGGATAACACTTATCTTGGCCCTTTCCCCAACGCTGTCGAGAAACACCAACAGGACACAAATTTGAAAGAATGGTGCTTTGTCAACGGTACCCCAGCCTCAGCCACGGATTTAGGTATCAATCACATATACGCTGACTCTAAACCACCTGTGGATTTAGTACTTAGTGGTCCTAATTACGGCAGAAACGCTTCAGCCCTGTATATCATGGCAAGTGGAACTGTGGGCGCCGCATTGGAAGGTGCATTGTCTGGGGTGAAGTCAATTGGGTTATCGTATCTGTTTGATGATAAACTGGTCGATGAAGTCGCTTTGACTAAGGCTTCACGGATATCTGTTAAACTTGTCAGTTACTTGTACGAGAATTGGGATAAGAGAGCTGATTTGTACTCAGTTAATGTGCCATTGACCAAGACACTCTCTGACGAGACCAAGATCATTTACGCTCCAATATTGGAAAATAAATGGGAAACCCTTTTCACGAAGGAGACACAACCCCCAACAGCAGATCACGGTGACGATATCGTTGACCAATCCGTGTTACAACAAGAACAAGTCTTGTACAAATGGGATCCAAATTTCAACAGTATGCATGATTCAGTTGCTAAATCTACAGGTATCAATGATGGTAAAGTCGTTGCCGAAGGTAACATCAGGTACGTTTTATATTTCATGAATTCTCTTTTATATCAATTTACTAACAACTTTTTAGTGTAACTCCATTGAAAGCAGTTTTCAAAGGTGTTGATGATATTACCGGTGAGATCAATTTGAATAAGTAAGTGTTTATTTCTTTGTTGTTGTATTACCCTTGACACTTGTTTAGATATGTGATTTCTTACTTTCTGTTCTTATTCTTTCTATTCTTTATCATTTAATCTTTAATTATAAATCCGTTTCAAACGGTATAAATACTTCTATTACTAGTTGCTAACAATTTATTGAGTTTAATTTTTAGAAAAATTGATGTTGTTGATAATAACTCTATTGTCTTATCGATTCCTAAGTCGGCTTATGTCTATGGAGCTTTGAGTCAGTCAATCTCCAAATTCATTAACAATTGTCAAATTTACACAGATTTGAAAAATGCACCAAGTGGGTCCAAGATTTTCCATTACGCAGATTATGAAGATTTGGATTTCGATCTGATATCACTGGATAGTGATGTGTATTTACCTTGCTCCTACGTGTATAGGAAAGGTTTGATCAGGAAACATTACTTACTGAATACGATTTTAATTTACACTACAAAGAACCCAGACTCCATCTTAACTAAGGCATTTCCAAACTCATATCAATTAGAACTCGATTACGCCGAGTTCTTAGATGAAGCGCTCGACGATTGTTACGAATTGAGAGATGATGTCGAACAGAGCAATAACGATAAACTTTGGATCTTGAAACCTTCAATGAGTGATAAGGGCCAGGGGATCAGGATATTCTCTAATCTTGAACAATTACAACTGATTTTTGAATCGTTCGAAGATGCTGCATTGAGTGATAGCGAGGAAGAAGAAGAGGACACAGTGGACCGTACAGCGTTTGGTGATTCACTGGACAGATCTGATGACGGTAATGGGATAATCACTTCTCAATTACGTCATTTCCTTATACAAGAATACGTTAATAATCCATTATTATTGCCTGAATATGGCAATAGGAAGTTCCATATTAGAACTTATGTCTTGTGTTCTGGATCGATAAAAGTTTACTTATTTGAGAAGATGTTAATGCTTTTCAGTACGGAACTGTATGTGGATCCATTGGCTGGTGAACTGGATGACGAAGATGAGATCTTGTCATTAGCGGGTCACTTGACTAACACATGTTTACAAGAAGAGATCAGAACTGATGGTGTTGCCAACACTGATAAGACAGTGGTTGAATTCTGGTCATCTGAATTACCTGATGACAAGAAACATAAAATTTTCCAAGATCTTCAAGAAATCTTGAAAGAGTTATTCAAAGCCGCCGTGTCAGTAGATAAATTCAATTTCAGACCTTTGAATACCGGGTTTGAAGTATTTGGAATTGATTTCTTGATCGATCAAGATTATAACGCTACATTATTAGAAGTCAATTCGTATCCAGATTTCAAACAAACAGGTGACGATTTGAAAAATGTCATTGATCAATTGTTCGACGGAGTGGTGCAAACTTGCGTAAAACCATTTTTTGAACCTACTGGTTCAGATACCACCTCACCACAACTTCACAAAGTCTTGGATATAGAAACAAGTGGTGGTTGGTAACACACTCTACATAACGAAAATAAAAATTTCAGCTCTTTTTAAAATTACAAATACATAAAATGCTACCCACTAATTAAATTACTCCTTCTCAACGGAACTCTCCTTTGACTGAGGAGAATTATCCAGATCACTATAATCACCACTCATCTCCATTGCCCATTTGAAAATATTTTGTTTAAATTTATCAACTTTAACACATCCGTTTCTTATCTTTGTCAAGCATCTGATATACTCTTGGTTGCGTTGCAATGTGATCTGCGTGAGTTGTCTAGTCTCCTCCAGCTCTTGAGGGTCAATGGTATCTAAGGCCTTGTTATGTTTGAAATTAGGAAGTTGGAAAAATGGATCTGTGATCTTGGCATTGTCTTTAGATCTGGTATGTATCTTACGATTTTCTTCCTCGTCCTTGGTGTCATCTTCACTTCCAGATTCTTCTTGAAATAACTCTTTTGGATCATTTATAATTGACAGATTCAAATCTTTGAAAGATAATTTATGATCGTAATCAGGTAAATTTATATTTTCAGGTGTTAATTCATGATATTCATCACCTAAAAACATATTCATCAACTTGGTCAACTCTATCACATTATCTTGCTCGGATTCGATCATTTCAATGGTATCGTAAGCTAATTTCAATAAATGATTACCCTTCTTCTCTGGGTTAAATACCCTTGTAATACTTTTCCTAGTGATAATATCTGAAGGATGTTGAATAGGAGCCAATATCTGTGGCAAATTTATCGACAGCAAAGGGTTATCATCTTCATCTTCCTCTAAATCACTCTCATCTTTATTATCACTTTCTTTACTCTCAACTTGAACAATATTACCATTATTATCATAAAGATTAAACACCTTACGTTTCTTATTGATATAATAATCATTACTCATCACCAAATTCTTACTCGACTCACTCAAAGGTTCCACATTGAAATCCGAAGGATAAGATCTCAAATTAGAAAGTTTAAGATTTTCATCAATAAATAATTTATGTCCTCTATTGGACATTGACTCTGTATAAGCATTATTAGCAGGTGTATTGATCTCAATACCTTCCAGATAATTCTCCAATTTCCTCTTGAGCGAGGTGGGCTGGATATCCTTCAGTATTCTCTGCTTCAACTCTATTATATGGTCTATAGTCACTTGATCTGCCATCCTTGATATCTCTATCTCTATCATAATTTACAAGATTCCCAATTCCTGTTATTTTTAATTTTTTAATCAAAAAATATCATGACTGCCTAATGAGGTAGGTACTGTATATAGATGTTTGATAATGTATCCACTACTTTTGAGTGTCGCGTAGAAATTTTGAAATGAACGCGTTTTATTCATATCTATTACAAATTCAATTCAGTATTTGAAAATAATAACTAATAGCTAGATACCCATATATATAAAATAAAATGTTGGAAGGTAAATTCGAAGAATCATCTTTGATGAAAAAAGTGAGTAATAATGATTTCAATTGTTTTATCAAACCGCATAGTGCTAACCAAATTTACAGATTGTCGATTCCATTAAGGATTCAGTCAAATTATGTAATTTCAATTGTACAGAACATGGTATAACTGTGCAAGCCGTTGACGATTCAAGAGTCTTGTTGATCTCCTTATTGATTGGAGAACAGTCATTTGAAGAATATAGATGTGATAGAAATATCACATTAGGTATTGATTTAGATTCATTTAATAAAATTATTAGAAATGGTAATACATCAGATTATCTTACATTAATAGCTGAAGATTCTCCAGATAATATCTTGATCTTATTTGAAGATAAGAAGAAAGATAGAGTCTCAGAATATAGTTTAAAATTAATGGATCTTGATTCTGATTTCTTAAAAATTGATGAAATGGAATTTGACGCTACGATAACTATGCCAGCAGGTGAATTTGCCAAGATTACAAGAGATTTAAAAACTTTAAGTGAATCATTACAAATAGTTGTCACTAAGGAAAATGTCAAATTCAATAGTGATGGTGATTTCGGTACCGGTAACGTTGTCTTAAAAGGTTATGTCGATATGGATAAACCATCTGAAAGTGTTAAGATCGATATGGCCAAGCCAATCAATTTAACTTTCGGTGCTAAATATATCGGTGACATCATCAAAGCCACCGCGTTAAGTGAAACGGTGACTATAAAATTAGCTGATAGAGCTCCTGCTTTATTCGAATATAAATTACCTTCAGGTTATTTAAGATATTACTTAGCTCCAAAATTCGATGATGAAGAATAAATGGAGTAATTCTATAAATATACATATATAAATGTTTTTGTTTTGCTATAATTAATCCTATAATTGATTTAAAGATATAAGTAGATTCATTCTCTCTCTTTATACTTCGATTTATATATCCAGCTATTCCCCGGGACTTTCATTCCAAGCTTTTCAGCTAATCTGAACCACGCTGCACTTCTATGCATATTCTTCTTTCTATGAGGCCCCTTAGTGGACCAAGTCTTACCCGCCTCGACCATCGCCTCTGCAAACCCCATCGAGGCCAGTTTCTCTATAAACTGCACCCCATAGCTCTCATCACGATCCACTCCCCAGCCGTTCATGTAGGACTTACCTATCTCCAATAACGTTGAAGACAAAGGTTCCTGAGGCTTAGCAGGGAACTGATGATCTTGTAATTCGAAAGGGTCAATTTCAAATTTATATGTACGAATAAGATCAATATCTGCACCTCGACATAACCAGAGAAAAGACTGTCTATCATCTCTTCGCACCCCATACCCGTATCGTAATGATAATCCGTACAATAACATTGCATCCTTGTTACCACCCTCTGCGGCTAATTGCAACTGATATGTCGCTTCTTGTGGTTGATTTTTCCTACGTAACTCAATCGCCAATGAGACTCTCGTCTCTGGAGCGACTTCATCCAGCTTGGCAAAGATCAATTTGTCCATGATCAGCGCTTCCCTCATCTTTCCCTGGGACGCCGGTGTCGATGGCGACCTTTTCAAACTGCTTCTCGGTGACGGTGTCGTGGTCAGTGACCTGCCGTGTTTCTTTGTGGTGAAATGACTCGTGGTGAAATTAACAGGATTGGAACGAGAATGGCTATGTTTAGGTTTCATCGGGGAGCTGAAAAGTAATTTGGAATCCGTGGGATCTTTCCTTTTAGGAGATGCATCATCAAACTGATCTGAAAAATCCTTGGCAAACCTCCTCGGCGTTGTTAAAATTGATTGCTCCACCAGTGTTGTCGAATTGATCTTCGAAGTCGAAGTCAGTCTGGTCCTGCCGTCTACAGTATCTGAAGCTCCCACAGCGACAAAATGTGGCTCAGATTGTGTTGTGTGAATAGTTGGTCTCTCCAACTCATGAGGCTTGGGCAAAGGTGATGCAGTATCTGTCAGTTTACTCTTCATGAACCTCCGTTGTAACGAGGGAAATTTATCTGCTGGGGCGTAATTCTGCTGTCTCTTCACCTGCACAGGGGTCGAGGGGAGTCTTTTCTCCAGTAATTGAGAAGTCAATGTCCTATTACGATTCTCCATTGCTGATCTCATATTGATCGACCTTTGATCGTTAAATGGAGGTTTCACTGGCGTTGTCCTGGTCTTGGAAATATCCAATTTCAGCATCTCTTTGCTTTTCGTGTTCGTCACTGTCCTTATTGGCGACCCTTTATCGTTATAACTCTCCCAATCGATATCTTCTCCATCGTCATTCAATTCTAGATGATCTAGTAATCTACCAGTAGTCAGGGATGATTCAATGGAAACCATACTGAACCTCCTCTCTAACCCTATCAATGAATTCAACGCCTTATCTGAATCGAGATCTTCATCAGTGACATTGTTACTCTGTTTATGTCCGTTATTGATCTGAGCTTGGAATCCAATCTCATCTAGTGGAGAACTGGGGAGTCTCTTTGCTTCCAATGCGAAATTTATGTTGCCACTGGGACTCACCACATCTGTCTGATTCATCACTGTTAATTTAGTAGGCCGCCGTCTGCCCAAATCACGGCTCATAATAGATATCTGTAAAGTCTCTTGTAGATCAGGGGAAAGAACCTTACCACAGAGACAGTATAAAAATAAACCTTGTTATAAGTATGATTAATTAAAACGAGCAATGAAATTGGCAGTATAGTAATGTGTCAGTGGAGTATCAATTGACTATGCAAAGTATGTACAAGTCTCCTATATGATCAGTTGTATCAAAATGATCTTTTGCTGTTTTTGTTTGTTGTTTTTTGTTTTCAATTTTTTTCATCACAGTTAAGAGAGATCGTACCTTAATCTTACACAACTATGGGGAAGCAACCTGGGAATGAGATATGAGAGTTACTGAGTCAGGGGAATTATCTTAATGCTACATCACTCCGAGGAAATGTGATTTTTAAAGAGATTTAGACAATCACAAGTGTCTAATCATAGCGGTTTCTACTACGCACAGGTACGAATTGGGTCACTCGATAGATATGGTATTCTAATGACGTAATTATACAACATTTTTAATAAATTGCTGATGTAATTGAGAAGTGTTCTTTGGATCTATTCAGATCAGATCATGATTGTTGAGTTAGTTTAGGGTCATCAAATGCATTAGTCAGATCAGTTTGACCCGTGATATTGCTCAGCAGGTCATCACTAATTCCATCACGTCTTGCCATGGATAATTGCAATGACATCTGGACATTGAATCCGCCAGTCAATATCGATTGTGCTTCTTCTAAGTCCAATCCTGACAACTCAGGGTAACAGAAATAAACAAATACTATAGAGATCAACGTAACTATAGTGAATATAAAGAAAGTCCCCGCCGGTGAGAATTTTTGTAACATCGTTAAGAAAGTCAGTGATATAGTCAATGAGCCTGCCCAATTAGTCGCTGTCGCGTATGAGGCACCAATACCTCTCACGTTCTGTGGGAACAATTCACTTTGTTGCCATGGAACATTACCGATACCCACTGCATAACCAGATGCGTACAATATCATCCCCACTACAATTACAATACTCCAATGAGATTTAGTTGTGTCATGAACAACCAGCTCATCAGAATGGAACTCTATCCCCAGCTTGTGGAACGCTATAGAACACAAGATCAATGAGAACATCATCACGGGTAATCCAAAGAGTAAAACCCGACGACGCCCAACTCTGTCAATGACAAAGAACGCCACTGCAGTAAAGATGAAATTCGTCATTGCGATGAAAATTGACACTGCACTAGAGTTATCAAACCCAACCATTTGGAAAATCGTAGCACAGAAATACATTAATGCATTCCATCCAGTGAATTGCTGTATTCCTTGTAAACCACAACCTAACACCAACGCTCTCAAATTAGATGGCAAAGTGTGGATCTCTTTGATAGCCCTCCAGGTCTTTGTAAACAGGTTGGAACCATCAATTTCACTATTAACACGGTATAAATCCTGTACTTGCGACTCGATAGTGGACTTATCCTGATCTTTATAGATTCTTTGCAAGACACCGACTGCCTCATCTAATCTGTTCTTCATGATCAAATACCTCGGGGTATCGGGCATGAATAAGAACATCACCATTTGTAATGTACTTGGCAACAATGACAACCCAATCAATATTCTCCAACCGTTATGGACATTATCGATCATAGCACCAATACTATACGCGACAAGCTGCCCCGTAGTGATCAGCAACACATTAGTCACGACCAATCTTCCCCTGTACCGCGTCGGTGCTAATTCGCTTATATACAACGGAGCGATCAATGATCCAAACCCGACACCGAGCCCCATCACGAACCTCCCGTAGACCATCGTGTGCACTTCGTGGGCGATGCATTGCAATGAGGCACCGATGATGAATAACACGTTCGAGGACATGATCATGCTTTTCCTTCCGAACAAATCTGCCAGTATGCCAGCTCCGACAGATGCAACGAGTGCTCCTAATGATGTGGCACTAGTGATCAGTTCTTTATCCTTGTAAGTCAACATCTGGCCAAGATCGTCACCTATCACGACGAGTGCTGATGATATGTACCCAGTATCATACCCGAACATGAACCCGGATATCGACGCGAGGAACGTGAGTGTAGTGACTAATGGTGAAGGTGGTGATTCTTGATTATCAGTTGTCGTGGTCTGCAGTTGTGGTATATGCGAGGAGCTGGAAGATATTCCCTCGAAGAGTGTTGAAGACTCTGTGTTGTCAAAGACGAAATGGTTGGCTTGGTCGGGTTTGGGCTGTTTACCCGCTTGGTATGATTGATAATCCATTATGTATATCTCTGCACTTGTATATCTTATTGAAACCAATTGAACTGAAACCTTCTATGTGTTATATCAGTAATATTATATAACAGTAACATAACTATATAGATCCTCATAGATATCTACCTAGTATGAACATATAATTTGTCTGTTTCTAGTCATTTGTTTATTTTACTCCACGCATAAGATTACAATTGAGAATATCACTGAAAAGGTGTATGTATGTATTTTAAATTATATAGGATTATATAGACTTAAAGGACCTCGGTGTCCAGCTCGGTTAAGTCGATAGTAGGTTCGAACCCGAAGGAGTCCGCATAGATCAGTTCCGGGGTCCAGTACTTGAACAATATGACAAACAAGATCAATGGGTCGATCATGGCGGCAAAGATGAAACCTGCGAGTTCTGCGCTTGGGATCCACTCTCTGGTGACTTTCATCAACGTCAGCGCTTCGATCTTGTTGGCGGCGATCATGGCAACGATCAGTATGATGAGCAAGAGCCAGAACAATGGGATGTAGAATAACATTAATTTCAATGTCATTGCCCTTCTCGTTGAAGATCTAAGTGAAAGTGATTTCAATAATGTATCACTCTTATAATATTGAGTTACTTGATAAATGTAGGTGATCAAATAAATCACTGACACTAACGAGGGACCAATGAAGAAGACTAAATTGCTTGCGATAAATATCAGCAGTGTCAAGATGAATGCCATTCTATAATGAGCAGATTTTAAAGGGTACTCTTCCTTAGGTAACGCTGTATAACCTCTCAGTAAGAGACTGATGAATAAGATTCTCGAAGTGTCACCTAATAAATTCAATGCATAATTCATGAACGAGAGCAATAACGCTAAGAAGGTGATATGCCATCCGGTAAATGTAATTTGTAAAAACCTGAGTAATGGTACAACACATTCCATCCCGGCGTAATACAGAATCATTAATTTGTTTAAAGTATCTAATTCCATCTCCTTACCTTCCCATTGCTTGACGTAGTATACGAGGAGCAAGAGTGAGAGAATACATCTTATTATATAAGTTATTCTCAAATTGACATCTGAACCGGAAACACCATGTTTATAATTTGGGATGATATCTACGTATGAGTCCACTTGAGGTGTCGTGTTATGGAGGTAGACACAGTACGCTCCGGTCTCTGGGATGCCATACGAGACTTTCTTCTTCTCACTGGTCAAGACTTCCTTCATTGTATGATCATGTTTCTTTAACACTGCATCCTCTATAAGTGAACCTTTTTGCAGATCTGTGCATGCACCTTCAGCGATGGCAAGATCGTTACAGATATACCTATTCAAGTTCAAGTAATCGATATCGCTCTTATAATTGTTCCCCGGGGACACAAATACCGACCATTGGGACAGTTGTTGCTCTGTAGTTAATTCAAAATCAATAGTGGCCTGAGGTTTGTCATCACTACTAGCAAAGAACCTGAAACATTCCCAGTGGTCCTGGCTCTTCTCTGGCCCAGGACCCTGTGGTGCCGCAGCGGAGACCAAAAGGGAGGAACCGACGATTAGATTGACATAACTGAGTAACTTCATCTTATACGATTGATATATTTGAGATTGAATTATGAACAGGTCAATATTTAGATTTGACGCATTTCTTAAATTTCTACAAAGGGGAAAGAAAGAATTAACTATGAAAGGGCTATGCTATGGGATATGATCCGGATACTACATATCAACTACCTATTACTTCATTAGCTCTAGTATCACATTACTCATATAGGACACTGATATTGAATAGATAGGTGATAATGTAGATATAACGAAGTATAGTGATAAACCAGGGTCGTGCACCCAGTCCCATAAAGACAGAGCATTTCAAAAAAAACATAATTCAATTTAATTCTTATCTAGGATTAAACAACTAGAATACTTCAAGATGGACTATATAAAGCAAATAGTGTATGGACCGGACCCTAAGGAAGCCTTCAGGAAGAGTAAATCGCTCACGAGAAAGAACATCCGCCAATTAGACAGGGAGATCTCGCAGATATCCCAGTTACAGAAGAAGACCGAGACGTTGATTAAGCAATCTGTTAAGAAGAGTGATTTGAAAACGAGCAAAGTATATGCCAGGGAATTAATCAAGATCAATAAACAGAAACAGCGATTATCGCTGTCGCGTGCCACGTTGCAAAGTATCAATATGCAATTAGACGAGCAGCAACTGCAATTGAAATTGACTAATAAATTGACACAGTCGACACTGATAATGAAAGAAGTTAATACGTTGATCAAGATACCTCAGTTGAATAAGACGATAAGAGACTTATCGCAGGAGTTGACTAAAAGTGGGATCATCACTGAGATGGTGGACGACTCTTTCGGGATGATGGACGACGAGGATGAATTGGATTTGGATAGTGAAAATGAAGATGAAGTCGATAAAGTGTTACAAGGGTTCTTGAAAGATGAGACTAAAGTCGAGGCAAAGATACCTGAAGTACCAGTGGCGCCTGTTGTCGTTGACGAGGAGGAAGATAACGAGCATGAAGTCAATTTGATGAGAGAAAGATTAAAGGCTTTACAAAGTTGAATTTAATATTATAGTTTCTTATAGTTTAATCCCAATTAGATAAAATAAACCAGCCAATGAATGTAAAATATAACCAATTATCCTAGTGAAAGTAAAGTAAAATAAAAATGAATAAATAACGATAAACCCAATTTGAAAAAAAATAATACAATATAGCTTTTAAGATTGTCCTTTGTATGAATATGACGAGAAAAATGTTATATATCTTTCTTTTCATCATTGACTAATTCATCAATACCAATTTTAAATCTCTTCTTCAGTTGTTCTTCACCTTCCTTATGCATCAAGACATGATAATTATGATTCTTAATCAAGATTTTCTCCTTTAAATCCTTCTGTTCCTCGACTTTTAAATGATTCCAATTCTCTAATGAATTTAAATTCTCATTACATAATACCAATATTTTCTTAATCATCTCTAAGGATTCCTGCGCTAGCACTAGCACTTTACCGTTAGGGTCCAATTGATCTTTCGAGATGAGATTCTTTTGATGTGCCCAGTTATTCGGAAGTTTTAATAACAATTCACGTACATGTGATCTAGCAGGTTCAGGTAACGAATTCCCAGTGAATTTCGATACAACTTTAACTATTTTCTTAACGGTACCAACTATTTCAGTTTTAATTTCTTGTGGGTGAGAGTCTGTCGGATGTAATTCAGGGGATGGTGAATGTGATGTGTTTAGTTGTGTGGTTTTCAAAGAATCTGTGGCATCATGGAATTCATCATCCTCTTCTTCTTCCTCTTCGTCATTTTTCTCCAGTGTATTACCAATTTTTTTCAATCTTTCTTGTTCACATATCTTGGAAAGATTTTCAATTCTTAAATTTAACTGTTTATTACCTAATTTTAAAAAATTAATCATCATTTGTAATTTACGACGACTTTCAATATTAAAATTAGCTAGACTGATATCCTTTAAACTTTGTAACTTCTGTGGTTCTTCTTGAAACCATCTCCTCTTATTATCTTCAATCATCTTAATAGATGTTGTTATTATCGGATGTGAAGTGACTTTATCTAAGAAAGTCTCCTGTTGTTGTGATGTATTTGGTATTGGTTGCAGTGGTGGACTATTTTTAAGTTTACCAAGTGCTTCGATGGCCATATAAACATCATCCTTCTCATCTAAAGGAGGATCTGGATCTTGATTTGACAGAGTCCTTTTAAGGGTCTCTTGAGTATATGTCATTATATATATATCTTACAAAAAACACTAAAAAGCAAAAGTGAATGAGGAAATCAAAATGTATAAATATAATGTATATGTTAATAATCTAGTACAGGGCCATTTAATTAAGCCTTTGTGCAAATTGTTGTTTGTTAATTAAATTGTAATAATAATAATAATAAAATAAAGAAAAGAATTTTGTGGTGCGCAAAGAAAAAGAATTTGTTGGATTTTATTACAAGACATATGATAAAGTGATTGTTAAATACGGAAAGAGACTAAAGCAAAGCATATGATTAAAACCACCCAACAAGAGATCAAAGATAGTTACCAATTAATTAGTACAATTGGAGAATGGCATATTGATAAACTATATCGTTACCCCGACATTGCTGTCCAGACCTGTCACACCACCGTGGGTGATCAGTACTGGGTAGGCAGATCTAACACTATCACGGACACGAATGGTGATTTGTATTTGAAATTCTTACAGTACCTTATCGGATGGCGAGACGGTGTATTGGATAAAGAGATGCATACGAAGTATGAGAAAGAGTATATCCATGCATTACAATCTTACACGGTGATACCCAGCGACCAAACAGACTACTTACAAGTGAGATTGATCTACGATATTGGTGTTATGTTGAGTAAGAGAGAATTCAACGAACGTATCTTATTCCAACCACCAACACCTCATTCAGTATTCGGTGGGGCTGAAAATGAAGAAATCTCAATGGTGATTTCCACCCCTTTAGCCAACCCTACCACCATGCCGGGCACCGTACCAGCTGTATACCATTCAATTGAGAGAATCATATACAATAAAGACACTCGAGACATTAAATGGGATATGGTAACTAGCTCTAACGCTAAGGGTAATTTACCCATGTGGTTACAAAAAATGGGCATAAATAAGAGTATAAGTGAAGATGTACCAAGTTTCTTACTGTTTATTGCTCAAAAATAACTGCTTATCCCCGCTCAATTCGATATTTACATTAGTTTGTTAATTACTTACATAAAGGATAAAGATCATATGCTAATTTAGTTTGGAAAGATCTGTGTGTCTCTGTTTGCCCAATTCGGTCACTCTTGCGCATTTAGCATGTGATTTATTACTTATTTTTATTACAAAAGCATTACATAGATTATAAGAGAAACTATACCAGCAATCATAGAGATTGATGATCTATCATTAGCAGAATTAATGTACTGATTCACTCCATATCCTTTATGAAATCTGAAACCGAGTGGTGTTGATGATTCCTCGTTAGATTCATCATCAATTATACTTGATGTGTTTTGAACAAAAATCTTATCTGTATTGATAGAACTCTGATTTAATGAATACTTACTCGAGTTATCCCATGATACAAATATAAATCTTTCACAATCAACAGGTTCATCATTATAAGTGGCATCGTTCTCAAAATCGTTATCACATGGATCTGCTTCTCTATTCTCCCTTTGTAATCTCTCAACGGCTTCCCTTAATGAAAATTGCGCACGAACTTCTTGTGAATTTGCACTCATTGCAGCTTTAGGCAGGGGTGGCTCTTGATCAACTGATAAAAATACCAAGTCTTGTGATCCATTCAACTTATCAAATAATTGTGTTAAATCTCTACCTTGGGTAAGTTTCTTAGTGAATTCTTCCTTTGTCAGATTCTTATCGGTAAATGCAATGAATATAATACGTCCTTCCTCATCATATACACCACAATCTTCTTCTTCTTCTTCTTCTTCTTCTTTAAATGTTTGAATAAATTTTTCAAGCCAATCTTTTATCGAACTTTGATTAAATACAACTTCTTGTGTAGGAAGTGCACGTTGCTTAAATTCTAATGGCTCAGAACTATTTATTCCAAATTTGATATATATGATCTTCTTAGGCCAATCTTCATCTTCTTCACAATCTTTTTGCTTCTTCCAAGGGAATAAATTAGCATTAACTTCATCGATATTTGATTCATTAACTGAGATTGTATTGTTTAATGTAACATTTGTAGCATGGATGATAATGATTGGTTCTTCATTTGACAGAATTGAAATTTCTTCAATGGAAGAGACATTTACCCTGGTGATTTGTGCATTATTAGCTTCTTGTGATACCACTATAACTTCTTCTTTCTTCTCAACAATTGGTTGGACAACTGATTGTTGAACGATGGGTTCTTCAGTTATCCATTCTTTTACAGCAGTTGGTTCTTGTATAAGTGATTCTTTAACTACCAGCTCTTGTGCAGTAGACTCCTGCATAACAGGTTCCACAACGGCGGGCGTCTCCAATGTACTCAATTCACCATCACTCTTCCCCATTTGCAACTCTCTCTTCATCGTTGTCTCAATAACGCTTTGAAACACATCATCAGGTATACTTGACGCCAACCTATCAGCGGTATCTCTACCTATCAATTCATACATCTTTGTAAATATCTCATCGGTTTGAGGCGCTATTTCATTGGCGCTAATTATACCATTGAACGTCACGACTATGGAAATCAACTGTAATATCCGCATCATGTGATATCTTATCTTAAGACTACGATAAAAGGTTTACAATAAATTAAATGTTTAAATAAATCTTATATACAAGGGGATGAATTTGGTTTAAATTTTTTTTAAATCTAGCCGCATCCACAATATTCATATTAGAATAATTTACTTTTAATCTTTCCTGCAATGGCCATATACGGTTTCGAGATCTCAGAATCAGAATGTGACACCACGACAGGTTTCCCAATATCTGACTGCTCACATATCACCTCGTTCAAAGGGATATCACCTAGCCAATCAACACCATTCTTCTCAGCCTCCTTGCGAACACCATCTGTACCGAACACATGAGACTCATGGTGACAATTCGGGCATAAGTAATAACTCATATTCTGCACTAGACCCAACACGGGGATTTTGACTTTCTCGAACATAGTCAAACCTTTCCTCACATCAGCCAACGCGATATCCTGAGGCGTCGACACCACCACAGCACCATCGATCTTCACCTGCTGACTCAAACTGAGATGTGTGTCCCCAGTACCTGGAGGAGTGTCAATCACTAGCACGTCAAGACCACCCCAATGCACTTCGAAAAGTAATTGTTGCAACGCCTTCATCACCATGAGTCCACGCCACACTATAGCGCTCGATTCCGAGGGGATTAAGAACCCCATTGACATAGTCGGTATGCCGTAATTAGTCAACGGAATCAATTTCCCCTCGTCGGTCATCCTGGGTTCACCACTAAGGTTCATCAATTTAGGTATCGAAGGTCCAAATATATCAGCGTCCAATACACCAACTTTTAATCCGTGTTTCAGTAATGATAATGCTAAATTGATCGATACGGTGGATTTTCCCACGCCTCCTTTACCGGAGGCGACTAAGATCGTCTTGTTCACTTGTGGGATCTTTTGCTTTATTGGGAGACCTTTAGATTGTGGGGTCTTCCTAGGTAGTCCCTATATTGTCGGTTAGCCATTGATAAATGATGAATCTTTATTATATATAACTTACCAATGGATTCTCATGGCCGAGGATGAGACGAGAACTGTGGAACCTTCTACATATATTCATCATCGGTAATTGTAGATCTATTCTTATGATCTTATAATTGTAATTGAAAAATAAATAAAAAAAAAAAACAGAATCTATCAAATTTTCCAAATCAGATACTCATCTCAAATATGTTCACTTCGATACGATCCCAACACATTCTCTCTCTCCAGCGGTGGTATTCACAGCATTATGCTTCACCCACTATATACGCATTATCCACCAAACCTGGTCGTGCTCTGATAGGTGTAGTGAGAGTCTCTGGCCCTGCATCGGAACAAATATTGCAAAAATTGACTATAGGTAAGAAAATACCAAAACTGAGAGTAGCGACGGTGAGGAAATTATATGATCCGCATACTCAAATAATGTTAGATGAAGCGCTTGTACTCTTCTTCAAATCCCCAAACTCATACAGTGGTGAAGACTTATTAGAACTCCACCTTCACGGTGGTAACGCAGTGATCAAGTCTGTGCTCCTGGCATTGCAAAAATTACATACCGCTACATTCCCCATCAGGTACGCGGAGAATGGTGAGTTCTCCAAAAGAGCATTCCAGAACGGTCGCTTTGATTTGACTGAAGTCGAAGGGATCAGGGAGATAATCGATGCCGACACGGAGTCACAGAGAATCGCGGCGTTGTCGTCGATGAAAGGTGAAACTAGAGAATTGTTCCAGAAATGGAGATCAGATATTGTCAATAATGTGGCGTTGATGACTACGTTGATTGATTTTGGTGAGGACCATGATATCGATGAAATCAATGAGTTGTTCGATAGGGTCGGCGATAATATTGAGTTGTTGAAGCTGGAGATTGAACAGTATTTGAATAGAGTTCAACGGTCAGAAATACTCTTAAAGGGGATCAAGATGACATTATTAGGACCGCCAAATTCAGGGAAATCTTCGTTGTTGAATTGTATCGCAAATAAAGAGGCAGCTATTGTGAGTAACATCGAGGGTACTACCAGAGACGCTATTGATATCCCTATAGATATCAGCGGGTACAAGATCGTCCTCGGTGACACCGCAGGTATTAGAGCCACTTCAGATGATGTTATTGAGCTGGAAGGTATCAAGAGAGCCAAGTTGAAATCGAAAGAAGGTGATTTACTGGTATTGGTGTTGCCTGCTGACAATGCGATTTTGAATGATGATTTACAAAGACATATTGATGAGATACGTGATTCTACTATAGTGAAAGTTGTATTGAACAAGAGTGATTTAGTTGACTCCAAGGATGGTGATAAGTATATTGAACAATTTTCCCAACTGTTAAAATTACCTAGGGAATCTATACAGTTGATCTCATGTCATACAGGCCAAGGTATTTCACAATTCTTGGAATCGTTAACTACAACATTCAAGCAGATTACCGCCACTGACTCCATTGACCCAGTCATCATATCCCAACGGTCCCAGGATATCTTAAGAAACGATGTCCTTTACGGATTTGACGAATTCTCCCGTAACAAATCCCGTGATGATGTCGTCTTGGCTACGGAGAGTCTCAGATACGCTATTGAAGGTATCGGTAAGATCACCGGTGAAGCCATTGGTATCGAGGAGATCCTCGGTGTTCTTTTCTCTAGTTTCTGTATAGGCAAATAACATTCATTTCCTATACCTCTTAGCCTTGACCTCTAACTCCCTAGACCATTCATCGATCTCACTCGCCACTGCTAATAATTTATCTATCTGTGCTTCCAATTTTTCAATCTTAGGTCCCATCTCACTCACTTGTAAATAATTCTCCTCTGTCGCGATAGTGGTAGCTTCAAGTTGAGATACAGTCTCACCCAAGGAGCGATACCTCACTATCGCGTCGTTATTCAATTTCTCAAGTAAACTCAAATCAGTTAATGAACTATCTGTATCCAACTCAATCACTTTCTTTACACTCTCTAATGACTCGCTGATCATCACATGTGGAGTCTTGCTCAGTTTCTTGCTCGAAGCCTTCCCTCCCCTCGTCTGGCTCTGAATTGAGTGACTCAGGTCATTCCACGGACTAGACATCAAAGAGATCTTATAGAATTCCTTATATACAAACTACAATATTTCATAAATTATAGCTTTTATTTTTTTTTTTTGTGTAAGCGAAATAAGTGTTGATGCTAATACTAGATATAAAGCAAGAATAATGAGATGATAACACAATAAGTGATAGATGGGATAGTTAAGGTGTTACCACTGGACTCACAGTCAATGCCACGATTTTCAACTGGTTCACCTTCGTCTGCAAATAATCTTTCTCTCAGAAATGGGATGATTTCACTGACTGAATTAATAACTGGTGCATCTACTGACTGTGGGGAAAACTCACCTTCCAGAGTATGTTCATGTTGATCTTCATCCATGTCATCGAGGGAGTTTGTGGTTGGGACATTAGATGCCTGATATGAGTCTGCTTCTGAACCACAATCATCATCTACATCTTTGGCATTAGGATCACCATCCCCCATCTCTGGATCAAAATAATCAGGTACTGTCTTACCATTTTCCAACTCTTTAGTCTCTGTTCTTCCCTTTGAAGTTTGCAGTGGAGTTTGAGTCTCTGCTGGACCATCACAATCATCATCCTCAGTGGATTCATTTTGAATCTTTGATAATTTCTCTTTAACGAATGATTTAAGTGATTCTTGTTCAACTATTGGATTATCCTGTTCAGGTGCTTCCAATTTCAAGAAACCTTTAGTCTTATCTAAGATCCCCTCTGGTTCCGTGTCACTAGTTTCAAGATCACCGACACCGCTGTCGATCTCTTCGGCAATCTCTGCATCTTCCAGTGGATTACCCATAACGAAATCTTGAATCTTCTTAACGATACGATGACCATCAGACAGTAAATTATCAACACCTGAATCAGATCTGAACCCCTGAATCTTAGGTCCAGTAAACTGGTCAGGCTGGTCATAACTAGAGATAAGACTTGGATCCTGTTGTGGTGAAATAGATGGATCTATCTCCCTTTTGGCGCTAATTTGTTTGTCTCTTTTAGAAAGTCTTAAATTACCTACTGATACTGCTGACAGGTAAGTACAGAATGTTACCACTTCAACGGCACTTTTTAAGGATAATTTCATCTTCTTAATAACTATTTATTATAAATTTACTATAATTTGAAGTTGATTGCAAATATATTTATTTAATACTACATACTTTTTTCCCTAATAAACTAACACAAATACCAATTAACGTGCGGCTACATGAGAACCACATGAAAATCTCATGGTTACGAATCGATATTCTCATTATCGGCTTCTTCATCCTTTGAGAAAGTGATATATATATAGCGCCCATGGTCTTCTTCATCTTTACTACAATCTGCCACTCTCTCTCTACCGCTCTTATCTTCGTAATAATAAAGATTATCTTCTTCTTCTTCTTCTTCTTCCTCCGGGTTGAAGACGCCCTTTATGATCTCAGTCAATCCTTGTCCTGAGACTGAGTCACTTTGTTTCTCTCCAGATTCCTCTTTTGAAGGTTGAATTGTCATATTCAGAAGGTTACACTCTGAAACCTTATTTATAAAGACTAAGACGAGTAATGATAATATCATTTTTGTAATGAATATCATAAAGACCTTTCTCTTCTACTATCAATATAATTATATATAATGTGTATTTATTTTATAAAAGAATATAGTTTTTCAAAATGTGAAATACAAATTTTAATTTCCCTAAATCATTGACAATGCGAAAAAAGCAACCCCAACTAAGGCAACAGTCTTACTACAAGCATTGATAGAAGCACCACTGATATTACAATTCGGATCAAGGAAAATATCAGTATCGCGGAACTCGAACTCGGCATTGACTTCTTTACCCTCTTTTGCATCATCTTCAAACGGCGTATAATTCACTCCGTTGTAACTTTGAGTGTCTACAGGGATGCCTTCCATGAGTTTCTGGATCTCTGCTTCCTCGACTTTCTCCTCATCTTTTGACATTGGTGGCTCTAATTCGGCTTCAACCAGATCAGCATTAAATTCCGTAGTTGCTTCTGTATCGTAAATGTCATTGTATTCTTGAGCGCTTGGTGCATCTTCAACTGAGGCATCTTCTTTGTAAACTATTGTATCATAGGCAAATTCTGGGTGTGGTTCCAGGTATGCATTTAGATCTTTGGCACTATCTGGTGAATCTATAACGAGTTCACTTCCAATGACGCCCTCTTTTGATTCCTCTGAGTTGACAACAGCGGTTTCGTTAGCTGCAAGTGGCAATGTATTAACCATAGATGCGAGAGCAGCTATGGCTAGAAGAGATTTACCAGATTTGGCATATTTAATTGAAACCATTGCTCTTTATAATGTTCTTTATAATGTTTGTATCAATTACATAAAAGAAATAGATTTAAAGATTTTTTTTCTCTATTTGTGTTCCCTTTTCTACAAAACATAAAAATGATATAAATTATATTAGTCTATAAAAAATATGAAGTCAATAAGAACTCTATAATCCTTACCAAACTTCTTGTATATATCTACCAGAATCTTCTAAATTTAAGAGAAATTTTTGAGCCTCGATTGATGTCATTGCATCATTACATTCTTCAAAAATTGTTTCTAAAGTAATTCTGACTTGCGTTGGCATCTTACCAGCGCTACCACATAAATAAATAATAGCATCTTGATTCATGATCAAATCATTAACCAATTGTCTTTGTTGATATAATCTATCTTGAACGTAACCACCTTTTTCACGTGAAAATGCTTTGAAAAGATGTAATTTACCTTGCTCCGATAATGATTCCCAAGTTTCTCCATATAAATAATCCTTATCGTGGAACCTATTTCCTGTAAATAAATACAATTCTGGGTTGGAGAATTGAGAAATCTTAGTCTCAATGAGCGATTTCATTGGTGCAATACCTGTCCCTGGTGCAACCATTATTATTGGTTTGGAAACAGTCGAGTCACCCAATGTAAGATTTTGTTTATGAATAGTGAATACTATTTCATCACCACTTTGAAGATTTTTCAACCATGTTGTACAAAGTCCTTTTCTAATTCTTCTTAACATTGTCTTATATTCTACTATCGCGACAGTTAATTCGACTTTATTAGCATTGGGCAGTGATGATATTGAAAAGAGTCTTGGCTTGATAGTGGGTATGATTTCCAATAAATAAGTGACTGGTATTTTCAATGAAAAAAATTCTTGTACAGTTTCCGATATTGAACGTCTTGGTCTGTTAGCGTAATTATATAATTCCTCTGAATCTTCAATCTTGGAGAAATCTCTTAATTTTTCACGTTCACGTTCATCTTCGGCAAAATGCCAACAATTCATGAAAAATGACAGTCTTGGAATAGACATGATATCCAAATGATAAGTTAATAATGACCTCAATGTGAGTTTTCGTATTAAACCACCTTCCACATTCAAGCTTTCACCTTCAATCTTTAAGGGAAAATCGGCTATGTTTGTCCAATCTTGAGCAACGATTAAGGCATCGACTTCTTTGGGGTCATTTGCTGGGTACAATGCGAGTGTATCACCAGTTTGATATTTCAAGTTTTCACTCTCGATAATCACTTCCTTAACGTCTTGGAAATGATCTGGTTCAGTGATCGACTTCAAAGATGATAATTTCCCTTTTAATAAACCAGGGTACACTCTATCAGTGGAATCCAGCATTGTAACTAATTTCTTAAATTTTTTACCCTCCACAGTGATGATCTGCCTAGGTGGCAACAAGGTGTCCAGTGATATCTCTTCAACACCTTGAGGGAGTGGGAATTTCGATCGGAGGTTCAACAAGAGTTGCTTTTCCCATTCGATATAGTAACCCTCGATCCCAGCAGGACTTTGTTCATCACCCTCGGCTCTACTACTCAACTCTTTACCTCCCAACTGCAAGAGCCTTGTATGTATCTTCTTAATAGAGTAGTTAAATTTTGGATAAGATGAATCACCCAAGCCAAATGTAGTAAATGAGATATGATTTAAAAGGTCTGGAGGTAACTTCCTTCTCAACATGAATTTCCAAAAGTTTTTAGCATTTCTAGGTATATCACCTTGCCCCGTTGTCGAACAAATAATGATTAAAATTTCGATATCTAAAAGGGTCTTCAAATCAAAATCGTCCATCGAAGACACTACACAATGGAAACGTAATCGCTGACAACTCCTGCTGAGCACCCGGGCAAAGTCCTGGGCGTTCCCGGTCTCGCTGCCGTACAAGATCACAATCGACCGCTTCTTCTCCATGGGTCCGTATGTGATTAAAATCTTGTGT
The DNA here is from genome assembly GCA_030567635.1 of Nakazawaea wickerhamii. Taxonomy (NCBI): domain Eukaryota; kingdom Fungi; phylum Ascomycota; class Pichiomycetes; order Alaninales; family Pachysolenaceae; genus Nakazawaea; species Nakazawaea wickerhamii. Next base: position 193,282 of record JAJLSR010000008.1, read on the forward strand.
TGTATTACAGATTGTCAAGTTTCTCACCGTTTCGGGATTTGAAAATATCAAAAGTGAAAGGAAAAAGATTACAAATTTTTCTTGTACAGTGGTAATGGGAGATATATCTGTGATATCTCTGTTAATTTTATATACAAGTCAAGTCTATCTAAGTTCGATGTTGAAATTGTCAGTCAACAAGTCTCTGATTTGGTCTTGGAAAATGTTGATCTCTTCATTAGTCAAAGATCTGTCCATTGACTGGTAGTTTATCCTGTAACACTGCGATTTCTTTCCAGTCTTTGGGTGAACAAATTCATCTATTAATTTGACACTCTCAACAATATCCCCGGCAACGTCTCTGACGATCTCCATTAAGTCGTTCTCGTGCAACACTATTTTCCCCTCTGGTAACCAGTATGCGATATCTCTCACTGTTCCCGGGTATTTCGAATACGGTTTGAAAGTAGTTATCTTACCCTGTTGGAATTGAGTCTTGAATCTCTCGTCTAAAGTCCAGAACAATCTAATATCTGGTATTCCGAACAACATCATAGCAATTCTATCCAACCCGAGTCCAAAAGCCCATCCGACATGGTTTTGGACACCGGAATTGGTCAATACTTGTTCTCTCACCAACCCACATCCGCAACATTCAAGCCATTCACCTTTCCACCACACTTCGATTTCCCAACTTGGTGCAGTCCAGGGGAAATACAGCTCGACCCATCTGATTTTCAAAGGCTCTTTAAATAACTCCTCTTCGACGTTACCAGCGGCTAAGGCAGCCTTCTTACCTTCGTTGAAGACTTCATTAACCATCAACTCCACAGTTCTTTTCAAATGAATACTGACCAACTCGGTCTCTCTTGGTGATAAATGCGGCTGTTTAGGGTTTCTTGTCTCGTGGAACGGTGGATCAGGGTCACTCACTATCAAATCCACTTTTGGTATCTCACTAATATCTTTCAAGATCTGTGATTCAAACTTATCACCTCTTTGCCAAATCCTGGCACCTTCCATCTGGTGGAACGCAGGATAATGTGTCCTGTCGATCTCGTCTCTTCTGTACACATCTGCACTTATGAAATAACCTGGTGTCTTACAATTTTGGAAACATTCCAGCTCGTGTGCTGAAGTATGAGTCCTCAATAAAGTTGTCTCATTAAGATAGTAAGTATCCGATTTAGACCTCCCAGGGTGGTCTTTAGGGAACTCCAACACATCGAAATTCTCATATGTCGACACAACAGGCTCAAAATGGTTATAATAAGTGTAACCTAAACCGTCAAACCTTTTTTCAATTAAATTTCTCAATATACCAATAGGATGATTCTCATCAAGATGTAATTTTCTATCAGTCAACAGCAATATCGTCTGTGGAACATTAGTCCATTCGTCTGTCCTGTACTGCTTACCTCTCACCGTCACAGTACTGACACCTCTCCTGAATATGGAGAACAATTGTCTATTCATCTTTGTTGTCTACCATTCACTTGATTGTAAATTTGGAGTGTAATAAAATCACAAATTTCAACGATTGAAAGAAAAAAAAATTGACGATGAAAATAATTGAAATTTATTGGTAAATTGACATTCAAATATACTGATATATAGATATATATGATGTCATTCTTATCGTCTAGAATAGGGTTCCGTTTACCCTCGATACCAACTTTTGGAGTATCTGCCCATTTGGGTAAACGTTTCTCCCATGAGTTGGCTCCAAGATATAAACATGTGGGAAAGAAACAAAAAGGTAGAGTCACAGTGAGAACTGGTGGTTCCATAAAAGGTTCGACATTAAAGTTTGGTGAATTTGGTGTTAGATTAAAGTCTATGGGCACCAGGATGTCCGCCAAGCAGTTGAAAGAAGCTGATATCGTCATTATGAGACTGATGAGACCTATTGGTGGACAATTATTTAGAAGAATATGTACAAATATCGCTGTCTGTACAAAGGGTAATGAGACTCGTATGGGTAAAGGTAAAGGTGGGTTCGATTACTGGGCCGCCAGAGTACCAACGGGGAAAGTCATATTCGAAGTCGGTGGAGACTCGTTACGTGAAGAGATCGCAAGAGACGCTTTCAGAAGAGCCACGGAGAAATTACCTGGTGTGTTTGAGTTCGTTAAGAAGACTGATTTGCCGAGAGTGAGTTTGAAAGAGACACTGGATGTGCTGGAGAAAGTTAACTATTTGGAGAAATTGAAACTGAATCCTTCAAAGAAATTCTTAAACGCTTTGAAATCGAAATTACCTGAATATAAGAATTATAACGGTAGAAGAAATTAGAATTATATTTAATCATGTACATATATAGATATACTCAATTTAGCTAACTGAATCCTTCTCCAAGATGTACATAACTCTAATGACGAAACCTTCGAGGTGGAAAATCTCTTTACTTCCTAAACTCAACCTCTCGTCGAATGTGGAACCTGAGTCCACGATATCTAATTTAACAGCATCAACATCTTTGATACGGTACTTGGCAAGCAGACAATTATCCCAAATATTGAAGACTAATTTCTGTAATATGAGCTTTGATGGGATACAATGACTGATTAATTCGTACAATGTGGATCGTAATTGTTGCACTTTGGCGACTGTACGTGTCGACATCAACGAATCCGCCATGGCTTTCAATACTTCTTCCCAATCTAATTGGATCACTGGGGTCTGCACAGTGAGCTGGTCGTTGTTCATGTACATAGACTCAAGCATCAATATAGATTTCCTTAAATTTCTCTCGGACAGCTCAGCGATATGTGTTAATGTGACTCTACGGTCGTTATCGTCTTTCGGCAATATCCTGGCCAAGTCTTCACGTTTGATGATCTTGTCAAAGCAAGTGATGATCTCGGTGACTTGTGGTGCTGGGACCCTTACTAGCAATGTCCTCGATTTGATGGGACTAATTATATTTGATGTCGAGTTACAAATCAAGATCAATCTGATGTTCGATGAATACTTCTCCATCGTACGTCTCAAAGCCGCCTGTGCGTCCCTCGTAAGCAACTCAGCTTCATTAATAATGACAACTTTGAATTTATTCTTCTTATTGGTCATCTTACCATTGCTTGCCACATTAGTGAAATCCACAGACTGCGTCTGTGCGATCTCCTTCAACAAGTCCTGAATCACGATCCTATCGTTGTTCAACATATCACTAGGAGTGATTTCTAAATGGTACGGAGACGATATGACATTGAATTCTAATTTCCTGTTCGTTGGCGTGGTGAACGTCTTGATATCTATTTTCAATTTCTCTACTCCTGGGCCATACAATTCTCTTAACGTAGCCAACACTCTAGTCTTCTTTCCAGCTCCAGAGGGTCCATAGACTAATAAATGTGGGAAATCCCCAGATGCAGCCTAGTGATGTTAGTATAAAGAAAATATAAGAAACTTGACTTAAAATACAACTTACCAATGCCTTTAAACGGTCAGAGATTTCATAGTGGTAATCCAATTTCTCCAATGTCTTCGGCCTATACTTATCGACCCACAATGACATCTTTCATATATATATATATATATATATTGACACACTATTCTATAATATAATATACAAGATCAATGTTATTTTCAATTACGCGTGTGATTTTTTTTTCACTTAAAATTAAATTTTGTATTATAAATTAAATCACCTATATCTACCACCTACCATATATTCTAATTATATTAATCACCTCATGACACCACCTAATCTGTGGTTATTCAAATGGATCTCCATATCCAAATCATCAGTACTATCTTCGATTTTCAGTAACCTCCTTTGTTGTGTATCTACTTCTCTACCGATAATTTTCAGCATACCGTTCAATCTCTTTGTTGAATTATCAATGAAATCCAAATTTCTACTGATTTCAAGTTCCATATCGTTGTCTTCGTCATCTTGCTCGAATTGGTATTTCCTGGCCAGTTTCAATCTCTTCTCGATATCGTATCTAGAGTGGGTCTCTGTCTGGTTAGCGATCTCAGCTTCACTCAATCCCATAGCGAGTTGATTCTCGGCTTGGTATTGTTGTGATCTTAAATGCTCTTGGATCAGATGATCTTCCTCCTTTTGTGTTCTGATCTTGTTTTCAATTTTTTGCATTCTTCTCTTTGAATTGAATGGGTTAGCTACGTGAACTAACATGAAATTCCTATCTAATTTGGACATCTCTTTAACTTTATCTGTGGCGACAACGTTTTGTGTCTTGGCCAATAACAAGTCTCTCTCAATTTCATATAATTTCTCACTCTGGGCACCTAACATACCTAAAGTATTTTGACCCGAAGCTTCAGCTTCACTAGCCATTCTCAGTGTGTTTCTCGTGGATGCCACGGATTGTTGCTTAGTGAATTTGATCTCCTGTTGAATTCTGTCGACTTCCTCATCTTCTTCCATTTGCTCTTGTTGTAATTGTTCTTGTCTAGCGGTTTCAAAATCAAATGCATGTGGTTGTTGATGATCTTCGACTTCTTCAGCGAATTCAGGCTCTTCATTAAGATCAATAGTTGGTTCGTAATCCAGATAACTTTGACCTTCTTGCTCATACATTGAATAGTCTGCTCCAGATTGATATTTCTCTAAAGTTTGTGTTTGTCTAATACTTGGTTCATAATTAGTTCTATAACTTTTCAAACTTGGTTCATAATTGGTTCTTGTTGGTCTAATACTTGGTTCATAACGAGTATTGGAGCGACGAATACTCGAGGCGTAATCTGGTACTTCATTCAAATCTTCTTCTTCTGGGACATCATTTATATGAAGTGTTTCCATACCTAATGTACTTGCCGTATCTGGAGAGTTATTATGAGTTTGGAACAATGATTGCTTTGCCTGTTCCAAATGAGTATCCTCTCTATCTCTCGACGAGACTCTTCTCGAAGATGATCTTATAGAGGCACCTGAACTCATTGTCGATCTTCTAGCCATGTATGGGTTCAATAAAGTGTTATTACTCATTGAGGGAGCAGAATGATCAGCATGATATCCAGGACTATGATGATCACCGGAGAAAGTGCTCTTATGTCTTGAGATTGGAGTGATTGGAGGACTCCATTGTTGACGTGACGTCGATGGAGCTATACTTTGAGTACGATCCAATAATGAAGTCTCTGGATATAATGCATGACTTCTAGTACTCTCAACTGGACTTGGTTGACGATGACTAGAGTGCGAATGTGACGTAGAAGGTTGCGAGTATGAATTATCATAACCGGTTTCCGAATAAGGAGTCGATTCACTGAAATAAGGACTAGGATTAGAACTTGACATTGAATGATCATTATTACCCATATTAGCATACGGGTTAAAAGATTGCAGTGGTTGCTCTTCATCTTGTGGAGGAGACATAGGAGGACTCATGGGACCCACAGGTCTAAACTGTTTACTCAGAGACTTGTCTCTTGCGTATTGATTGAAGGCATCAAATTTAGATGACTTCTTCCATCTTGATTTAGTCCTGACTGGTAAACCCATAGCACTGAGATTCTCTCTATTCTCATCCAAGGACTCCTCTTCTGGAGGTTTCATATTAAAGAACTTCTTAACACCCATCTTCGATTGATCCTATCTTATATTATTATGAATAAACTATAATATGTAATCGAAAATGATTTGAATAAACAAAATATGTTTATATCCCTCGGAAGCATTTCTCGTTTTATTTTAAATTTCTTTGCCTCGGTATCGCTGTGGACAGCCCCTGTTTTTTTTGTATAGATATTTGTTTACAGCCGACCTAGGGGTTATTGATATGGATTATACAAGATGTAGATTATATATTATAATAGATATCGTTATAGATATGATAGAGTATATAGATTGAAGGAGATGTTCATTTTGAATTGGATAATATATAGAAGTTGTATTCAATTGGTCAAATAATACTAGTATATGAATTAATGTAATTGCGTCCGTCCAAAGGGAAATTGACAATCATTTAACAAACACCACCGTCCGAAATGTAAGAAAGTGTCTTTTATATTAAATTGATATGATTAATGGTGTGGGTATATATATTGGACTTTACTCATTCCAATGTTGTGTTGTAATCTTTGAATTTCCCTTTAAATTGATGATATATCTTAAATAAATGATAAATTCATATACTATATCTCAAAACCACATTAGAAGCTAGTAAAACACTTGCATAATCCAATGCAAATACAGATCTAATGGTGATAGTTATTTAACACACTCTTCATTTACCCTTGCTACATCACAGCATCTACTCCAATAATTTAAAACCCACTGCTTATGCCTTCCGCATCTAGTAATTTCCCTCTTTTGATCTATCTCTTCTTGCTTCACCGTGTGATACAAAGAAAAAGGACCTTATGCTTACAAGATATTACTCGAATTGCAACGATATTACGAGGCTGTATACAGTAAATTGGCCTGCCGGGAGTAGAGAGCATATAAGAGGTAACTATCACTCTATATCTCATTAACTCGTTCAAGTTTGAATTGTTTAGGTTTACATTTGATTGCAAAATTTGCCTCCTTTTAGCCACACAAAGAAGGATCAGTCATACATAAAACTCATCCAGGAGGCAAAGACATATATTCTATAAAACAAATTTTATATTATCAGTCAGATATCTTCTATATAATGATAATTGGATATAAAATTAAATTGCTACAAAAGAGATAGAATCAAAAAGACTTTATTAAGATGGCATCTGTTAAATCTGATAAAGATAGACTTTACTCATCACAGTTTTTAACAAATATACAGTCATCACCAATACATCAGCTGTCACTACCGACATTATCCATCTTCAATTCGCTAACTGGTGCCAAAGTGCTTGTCAACTCTTTCAATTTCAACTCGTTAGATTCTCTTAAAGAATATATTTCAACATGTTTCCATATACCAGCAAATTTACTATTCATATTGACTCCATTTGGCATAAAATTGAAATTTTCAATGATATTGCATGATCAAATTAATGAGATTTACGTATTTGATAGAAACTGTTTCAATTTAAATGATCATACAAGACCTGAATTATTAGCAAGATTGAAAGAAAATGATCCCTTCACATTATCCAAGCCTATGGAGTCTCCTTTATTGTCATATGAAGGTTTCAAAGAGGATAACGTGAGAGGCAGTATCAACGCATTGAAGAGGAACTCAGGTTGGGCTGCACTGTTGTTATCAGATTTTAAAAAAATTCAAGAAGCAAATTTAAAAGCTGTAGAGCAAGATGATCCTATTGAGATCATCTTAAGATCATTGAATGTCTTGATCCAGTATTTGAGTCTCAGTATACAGACTTTACAGAAAAATTTAGAAGGCTCATTCGAGTACTTGAAGAATTTGAAAACTCATTCAATGATCTTGACTTGGGAAGATCATTACTCTATATTGAAAAAAATCGCTTTCAACCTAGCTGGAACGAAAATTAATCTTGCCAATTCATTAAACAAAGTTGAACTTCAACAGATTTCCAAGAATGCTGCTTTAAAGACATCAGAGGCAGACCAGTTATTAGAATCATTAAATTATAGGATATTACATGAATTTAAAAATGAAAAGCATGCATTAGAGCAAAAATGTGGATTGCTACGTGAAAAATACCAAATACAATCAAATAAGGTAACAAGTAGTGATTCTCAGATACTCAAATTACAATCAGTGGTGGAAGAGATCGTTGAAGATGTTAATGACTTGCCCCCACCAGAAACCAGTGATATCACATTGGTGAAAACATGTTATGAGCATCATCTAGAGGACTTGATCCCTGAGATAGTGGGGATATCTACTACGTGGTATCAGAGACAAGTGAAATTACATGAGAATAGAACTTCGCTTCAACAAGCTCTTTTAGATGGGGTGTTTCTGGACGTGGCACGGATTCAAATTAATTTAATCAACATGCAAAGACTGATAACTAATGATTTACACCCAAGACTCAGCTCGTTGCAAAACTCGGAAGCCCGATTGTCTATCGTTGTAGATTTGCCATTAATATTCGGGATATTGATTATATCCAAGTACAAAAATTACAGATGGTTTCAAAATTTTAGGAAAATATGTTTCAAGACAAATGAGATATTGGAGATGTTACAATTCTTAGAGACAAATTCTCGATCTAAATGGGTTAGTAAGATTCTCGGGATCGGGTCACTGAATGGAACCCTCAATGGCAAAAATGGATTGTTGAATCATTATCGTGATCATTTGGGTTCTTTAAAACAAGAAGATTTCATCGAAGATCATATGGCCGTGCTGCAGTTGCTTTTCGAAACTAAACATAATAATAAAGTCATCATTGATACATCGGCGAATAAGAATCTTAATAACAAAGCCTTGAGTAAATTCATCAACACTTTGAATAACAATCACTCGGATGAAAATAGTAGTGATCAGGGTAACGTATGGGCTAACCTCCCAGTAACAAATTACAAAGATATTGAGAATTATATTAGAATCTTGCGAGAACTGATGCCTAGCAGTGGTGTACCCGATCGGTTGGATAGGTACGTTGTGGATTGTGGACTCGGGTACGATGCCACATATGACGTTAATGATTTAAATTATATGAAATTTTATAAAAAATTCTTAAAGAATTACGAAATGGATGGATTCGTATTGGATTTTGGTGATCTGGAGAAATCTCCCTCGAAGTCTCCTGAACTGGTTGATCACGGTGATGCAATGATTAAAGGTTATGAAAGCAGGGTAAAAAAATTGGAAAATTTACTTCATCAACAGCAATTTTTGCATTTCAATCAGCAATTCCAACCTTCTTCTGGTATAACTAGGAATTTAAACCCTTTGAATAACGGCACATTGAACGATGGTGTTAACTCTATCGTCACAGAGTCTAATAGACAACAGATCTTGCTTCCTCATAATAGGAAATTCAGTTCTGGAAGTGTCAACTCCGAGAACAAAAATCAAATTGATCAATTAACGGAGGAGAATAATGACTTGAAACTGCAAATTGAAGAATTGAAACTCCAATTACTGGCTAAGAATACTGTTGTTGAAAAGCCAGTTGATGATTCAAAGATGGAGAAATTGTCAATGGAGTTGCAAAACACTAAGGATGAATTAGAATCAACAAAGACTAAACTCGCCGAGCTGTTACAAGCCCATGACAAGATGAAACAAGATTTGAACGGTAAAATTGAACAATGGGAACAAAAACATAACGATGTAAATTCTATGAAAAAGGATTTGATAGAGAATATGTCTTCATTGAGGAAAGATCATGAAGAAGAGAGTACTTTCCACTTGAAACAGATTGAAGAATTGAAGTTCCGTGTTGAAGAATTACAAACCGCAAAGGACGAATTCCAATGCTTGAACACCAAATACACTGACGTGATCCGTGATAAGAATCAAGTCATTGAAAGCTTATCCGCAGTGATAGAATCCATGTATGCCAAATTGAAAGAATTGAGTCAACGGATATTCATAGATTTTTCATGTTGTTGTGTCATCTTAGAGTCAATTGGATTACTCTTGATTGAAGAAAATGGTGAGAAGAAGATTATTAGGGTTAAAGGATTGAAAAAGAATAAGAGCTTGAAGCAACAGATAAGTTCAGATGTTATTAACCAAGTAGAGAAAAGTCTTTATTGGACTGACTTGTCTATTGAAAATGAAACTACCTCGGTGAAGGAAATGATTAGAGAGTCCTCACCGGTAAGTGATTCTGAGATAATTGGAGAAAGTAGCATCTCGGAGTTAGATATACATTCCAAGCTGTTAATACATAAATTCAACAATGAAAATTTCGAGACAAATTATCAAACATTTGTCAAATCTTTTGAAACCGGAGATGATTTATTAATTAACAGCATCACCAAGAGATTCAAAGATGTTGAAAATTTAGCCAGGAAATATCAAAAGGATTTAAATTCACAAAAAATCGAACTTGATAATTTATTCTCACAAATTCAAACCAAAATCTCAATAAGAAACTTCCATCCAAATGATTTAGTCTTATTCTTACCCACTACAGAGGAGTTTGATAAGGGTAATTCAACAACTAAGCAATGGGCCGCATTCAATCTCGGTGCTCCTCATTATTTCCTAAGAAACTCCATGGGTAATGACCATGAAGAGTACATAGATTTGAGTAATAGAGATTGGCTCGTTGCAAGGATCTTAAACATTGAAGAATTCAAAATCACCGAAGAGAATTTCAATGATGACACTACAAACCCTTTCAAATTGTCAATTGGGATCAGTTGGTACTCCGTTGATGCTAAAGAAGAAGGTATCGACCTGCGATTCGCACACGTAGATAACTAGTTTTATATTTTTTTCCTTTAATGAAAAAGTTTTGAAAATTAAAACAAACATAAAATCTTACATCTAACTTTGTATCGATATAGAATTACTTTTCAGATACACCTATTATGACTGAAGTGATCAAGCTTACACCCGAAGAGGTAGAATATTCACCTTTCCAATTCAAAGAACCTGACAATGGCGATTTCCAAACGATAATGGACCTAGTCAATGCCAATTTAAGTGAACCTTACTCGATCTATGTGTTTCGGTTCTTCATCAATAACTGGCCGCAATTATGCCATGTGGCGCGTCTCAAAGCTACAGGGGAGATCATCGGGGTGATCATCTCGAAGATCGAGCAACATAGGACGAAGAAGATCAGAGGGTATATTGGTATGTTGACCATCTTGGAGAAATACAGGTCTAATGGGATCGCAAAGAGGCTTATTGATTTGAATATAGAGAATATGGTGCTGCAGCATAGTGATGAGATCATGTTAGAGACTGAAGTGGTGAACACTAATCTGTTGAAATTGTATGAGAATTTCGGGTTCATTAGGGTGAAAAGATTGTACAGATATTATCTCAATACACACGATGCTTATAGGTTAATACTACCAATAACGGAGAAATCTATTCAGAGATCAGTTTTCTTAGACGATTTAAGCGAAGAAGAGAAACCAGTGGTGCTGTATTGAATAATGGCATCACCTCATTGAATTCATATACAGTGCGTCAAGATTCAATGTTAATTCTATTATTGTTAATAATCTAAACATTTTGTATATAAAAAAGCGAATAAATTAAGCTCTCTTTTCCCAAGAGATAGTAGCAGGTGCTGAAGGTAACGCTACCATACTGGTGTAATCGACATCTGTCACATTAGCTGTCCATTTGAAATTCTTGATGAAGTATACGAGTAAAGTACTCAATTGACAAATAGCGAAATGTTCACCGATACATCTATGTCTACCACCACCAAAGGGCAAATAAGGCGATGAGACCCCTTTAGAAATCTTACCGAATCCGTAATCGACAAGCTCGGAGCTTTGTGACTCCTGGACGTCCCATCTATGTGGATCGAAATCCTCTGCGTTGGGGAAGAATCTTTCACATCTTTGAGAGTAACCTGGTGAGATCATAACGAAATCACCCTGAGGGATCACGTATTTGGTGTTTGGAACGTTTAATGATCTAGTGACTTTTCTGAAAATTGAATGAATTGGCATGTGTAATCTCAAGACTTCTTTTAAAGTTTGTGAAACTAATGGCATTTTCTTAATATCATCGTATTGCAAGTCTCTATCACCCAAGACTTCATTAATCTCTCTGTATAACTCTTCTTGCAATTCAGGCTTCTCACCCAAGTGTAATAAGAACCAAGCCGAGGACGCAGCAGAGGTATGTTGTCCACCCATTAACAGACCAATCAACAAATTAGCTATTTCCTGGTCAGTCATCTTAGTACCGTCTTTGTAAGTAGAATTTTGCATTAAAGTATCCACTAAATCTCTATTCTTAATATCATTATTCTCTCTTCTCTTCTTGATAACGGACATGTAAGTAGATGATATAGCGTCATGGGCGAAATCTCTTCTTCTATACGAAGGCAATGGTAAATTAGGGAACACGAAATTCAATGGAGTGAAACCTCTATCTAAATCGGTATAATAACCTGCGAAATTACTATTCAATTTCAGTCTTATCTCATCCCCGAGTAAACATCTTGACGCGGTATAGATAGTCATCTCAGGTTGCGTAGCCATCACATTAGTGACACCAGCATGACCTTTGAAATGTCTATCGAAATAACTATAAATCTCTTCTTTGATCAAGGGAACGTATTTAATGAATGATTCAGTACTCAATGCACCTTTAACGAATTTCTTTTGTTCCATTAATTTCCAATTTGGTGAATCGTAAAGCACACCATGACCAAAAACTGGTGTAGTTAAATGCTTATACAGATCCTCTGCACTGACATCGGCCAATTTAGCGTTCAAGACAAATTCATGACCCTTGGGACCCAAATACACAGTCATCAATCTCCCCAATAACATAAACGTGAAGCAATCACCATGTTTCTTTCTACATTTCTCGAAAAACTCATAGGGGGTTTGCCCATATGAGACCGCGCTACCGACCCAGGGGATCCAATATTTCACTAATGGTGGTCTATCCGGTCTAATGTTGTACATGAATTGGAAAATCTGCGAATAAGTGTAAGGGATGATGAATACAAGTAAGAGTTTGATCCATGTGGGCAGATGAAGTAAATTGGTTATTGTCTCGTTGATGGCATCCCTTAGGGAATCCCAAGTATGTGTCACGATGGAATTATAAGACATCCTCGATGTGTGATACTACAAAAGTCATACTCAAATACTGAAGATTCTAATACATTTATATGCAATAATCTATTTCTATACGACCATCTGACCTGATTTATCACTGTAAAACTTGTATGGGCTATCAGCTAACCAGAATTCAATAGTTTGTCAAATCGCGCTTAATGAAAATATTATTTTTCATCTTGTAAAAACCGTACGATATTGGCATTACTGTATTGGGATTATCGTATAAGATTCGTACATCGTTTGTTGTAGTCATTATGTTTATATTGATCAAGAGTTGTACAGTATGGTATCGTATCGGTATCGTATTAATCATTTCCTCGAGGTATTTGAATTGAAATTAATTCAATGGCAATACGTCATTTACAATTAATTTTCATATAAAAAATCGTTCAAATCTATTCAGCTATAAGAATAACTATAAAATCTAGTGGTCAAATCATTTCTTTACAGAGTCGACACCATCTTTGGCACCTTCCTTGGCACCAGTAAGACCACCACTAACGTATTCAACAGCATCACCTAATTTCACCTTGGCGGCATTGAGGTATTCACCAGCTTGGTCAGCTAAAGTGGATTCTTCACCTTTGGCTTTCTTTGAGCCAGATTCAATGCTGTCAGCAATGGTTTGACCCCATGATTTTTGGTCAGCTGGTTGAGCTTCTCTTCCTAAATCGTCAATCTTGTCAGTGACAGTTTCCTTAGCTTGTTCAGCATATGATTTTTCACTATCTGGTTTAAGAGCTTCAGTAGCTTTGTCACTTAAATCTTTTCTTCCGACGTCAGACATTATTGATATTTATTTGTTGTAATTGAATTAAGAATGTTATTTATTCTATAATGAAGTATAAATTAATTCGACAATAGGAGGGGATCCGGGGTATTTATATATCGCAGTGTTCTATAGAACAAATCTCTCATAATTGTGTTGCTACCAATACTCAATTCTCATACCCTATCAATAGCAATCAAAAATAGTCCATGTGACATAATTAGTGGAATTGCGGCTTGCTTAACTATGAGTTTTTCCTTAGCGTATGCAGGATAATGCAATTAAAGTTGCTGTCACAGCAAACTTGAAATTGTTAAATTACTATGAAAGTAAACAGAGCATACAGCTAAGTTTATTAGGTAACAAGGGGTGGTTCTATTGTCATACAGAGAAAAGAACCTGTTGATCTGGACTAATCTATTATGAATAATGTAGATTGGTCCTGAATGTAAAATAATCAGAATTACAGACGAACAATCACTTGGTATAAACTAAATCTGTTGATTGTTAACGTAAGCCACCCCTGAAGATATGTGGTCGAGTTGTTCTATACTGTTCCATCCTGGTACATATTATCTCATAGCAATGATTAGAGCTCTTACAGAATGTTTCCTAATTTCATAGAAACGCATCTTCAGTTGCGCTGACGTAATAACCAGCAATAGTCGTGTATTTGTGTATTAATTTATACTCCATCTCAAAGAAGTAGTGTATATGATTATCAAAAAAGCATATATGGAAATTTCCCTAATTAGGAATAGTAATTAGATTTGTTTTCAATTTCGCGACAGAAAATTTTACAAAAATAACCAGCCATCCTATGGCATAAATACTAAAACTGAATCACATCAAATTTATATCTGATTTTTTATAAAGTTTGTTTTATATTAAATCAATCATTTAGCTATATATAAAAAATATCTTTTAATAGATCATATTCATTAAGGCTTTGCTAATATTATATCGTCTAATCAACTGACGCCCAAATAAATTCATATCAGACGCGTATAGTCAGCCATGTCTTCTTCTTCTTCATATGTGCCGGAGACACCTCCAAGATCACACAGGAAACATAAGAGAAACCCAAGTTTACCCTACGCTACTCCGAAGACTCCATACTCGCGTCATCATGATATAACGTTGGATTACAAGATCTCATCAAAGACCAACTTGTTAAATGCTAGTGCTACTCCATTCACTGTATATCAAACTCCAATGACACCAAAATCTACTACGAAAAAAAATAGAGATGAGATCATTATAACTCCACCATCCACTGAGAAACATATTGAGTCTCCATTCCATAGTAGATTATTATTCCCTGCTAATCCAAGTAGAATAGGTAGTGGTAGAAGTCATACAAGTAAAGTACAGATACCATCACAACAGAGTCTAAAGGCACCATCATTGACTACGTTACTAGCGAGAGCCGCACTGGAGAGTTCTTCAAGTGATAGAGATGTCTCAGATGATGAAGATCTCGATACGGCTCCAAAGACTCCAGGTAAGCAATTACTACCTAGTCAACTGCTGACACCACCTAAATTAAATAAAAGGGAATCAGAATTCTCAGCCAAGTCAACTGGGAATCCATTCACTGGTGACTCGTTAAAGAAAGAATTAGTGTTTGTGGATAAATACGGTAGAAAGAAAATTGAGAAATTGGATGATGATGAAGCTAGACTTCTTCAAAAAACCAAGAGAAAATTAACTTTTGAATAATTCAACTAAATCTACTGATATTTGTATAATAGCTCATATATATGAAATGGCCATTTCAATTCAATTTATTAATTTATTATTTATTCTTTATTATAAACTCCTTACGTGACTGATTTCAGTTCATCTTTTAATGTAGATTCTGTCAAATTCAGCATCTTATCACTCACATCCGACTGACTATTGAAACTGTCATTCGGACTCGTCACGTCGTCGTTCATCAGTAATTTAGACGTCGCCGACACTGGTGTCTGTACTGGTGTCCCGTCCCGGGTGTTTGACACTTTCCTCTTACCGTTATTAACAGCGTTTTGTAATCGGCTCTGCACTGTCGAAGTGGACGACACGGTGGAGACACTGCCGGAGGAGGGCAGCGTCGGGATGGATTTCTTTGCTAATTTTGACACGGATTTCTGGTGTTGTTTAGCTTTTAATTCATCAAATATTCTCTTCTTATGTTGTAACAAATCTTTTAATAACTTGATAGCGAACAAGTTACTCGTCAACGAAGGTGATCCATGGTTTGACCTCAAGATGATCGTCGAGAACTCATTAGATAAGTTATGAACAAATTTATCAATCAACTCTTTCTTATTAGCCTTATCATCAGCTCCCACTGCGGCGATCATTCTTGTGAAATGCGTCAATATCGAATCAAGCGTCGCGATATTGGCTGTGGGTAAATTGCTCAAGAAATTGATCAACCCCGTGATCCTCTTCAGTTGCTCCTCGGGTCCCACGTATTGTTGATATAACGCTTTGATCAAGTCGAATAACTCAGAGGGTATTAACGAATCGGGTAATTCCAACAAGTACAATTTCAACACCGATGCCACCACAGAGGGGGACTGGTACTCTTTAAAGATATTATGCATTGTCTCTATTGTGTAATTCAGCAGATCTCCCAACACTAAATTATTCAATTTGGCTCTGACTTCATGTGTCAATTGTAATTTCACCGGCGTGATCCATGAATTCAACCTCACCTCGTCGTCTTCTAAGATCGGGTAGATCGAGTCCATGTATACTAAGATGGAGCTGACTATGATAGGAACCAGTTTCTTATCGAAACGGCATCTGAGTGTGATATCAACACCGAATATCTGTTGCAATTTGGACTGGTAGAAATTATCGTATAACAGCACTTTAGGTTGATAATAACCGGTTCTATAATTCTCTAACAAGAATTTCAAATCCTTCTGTGGTTGAATGCTTTCTTCGTATAACATCAATTTATTTATTGAACCCTTCAAGGAGTTCATCTTATTCGACAACGAAGCGACAAAATCCAGTGTCACTTTCTTCAACGCTTTCAACCTGTCAAGTTCACATTTCTCCAAGAATGAGTAATGATCAATAACGACTTCTTCAAATTTACAACGAAACTCGTCTAACAGCAATACGTCTTGCAAATACGCGTTATCCAACTCTTCGACTTCCCTGTACAATTTCCTCACTGTACCTTTATCGTTCAGATCCACCTTCGTAACATTACTCATTATATCATCAAAATACGTGGTCAAATTGGCCTTATTAGTCTCGACTGAGTCATCTGTCACGTTAGCGTATTGGAAACTATAAGGTCTCCATTGGTAATACATCTGTGAGCTGTTCAAAAAAGTCTTCCCAACACTGCCTACTAACCTGATGTACCCACTCTCTAATAAATCTTGACCCATTTTTTCTAATTGTTCAATCTTGCTTACACCCAAGTTATTTTGTAACCATTGTGCGATACTTGATCCAGATGAACAATTCTGGTATGTCCCCAACAAAGTGACTTTATGTGATGCCTTAGGGATCTCTAATAACATTTTCCTAATTATTTCTTTCATTCTATCATCATTATATTCAAAATCTCCTAACATATTTTTCTTCAGTGACATTTCATCTGGTTTATCAGATTTAATGAAATTTAAAAGATCTCTCTCACTTTCGAAATTTGATCTCACTTCTTCAAGTACTCGACATTTATTAAAATACTTCTTTTGTGATTTCTCACTACGTACTTGTAATTTTTCAAATTCACTAACTTTACCCTTAACGACTTTCTCACTATACTGAATTCTCTGTTTATGCTCTAAAGACCACTTAGTGAACGGTTCTAAGACCATGACTCTGATATTCTCAGCCACTTGGCAATGGTACTCCCCTTCTCTACCTAACTCGAACGCTACCCCTTCAAAACTCGATTTCAATGAGGCTCCGTCATCTCTTCCAAATCCCAATGCATTAGGCTCATGTTGCAAAGGTATCATACTCAATTTCTTCCCATACGTGTTTTCACACTCCAGCCTAGTGGTGAACATCGTTATGAACTCGTCGTTCTCCACACAGCCCTGATACAACTTGTTAAACAAGAGATTTATACCGGTGATGAAATCTGGAGTCCAAAAGCTGTCTGCAAACGAAGGCATCTCTTTCTTATTTAATCAAGTAATTCCATCCAATTCCAATCTCAGTGACTTATCCAAGATCAACTACTTAACTTATATATACAATGACTATGGTCTCTCCCTTTGGGCTCTAGAACAAACTCCCACTGTAAATTTTTCTCTGTCCATCCTGATACAAAGAGAAAGAAAAAAAAGGTTCACTTTCTCCTTAAGCTTTATGGCGCACGCGTTCTTTACAAAGAGTTATAGTGGTTATAATAGTAATTTAGTATTAACATACACAGTATGGACTAATCTAATTCTCAGCTTCTCTCAGGGCCTTCAGCAGTGTCACTCTGGCGATGTGCCAGTCCACACACTCTCCCACGGTCGTTACGTCATATTTAGGTTTTTCACCTTCCAGGATACATGTTGGTACCGGTTTCATGAGGGCACTTCTGGCAGGGTATAAGAAGATTGGCACGGAGTATCTCTCTTGGCCGGTGTTGTTGACGACTCTGTGTACGGTTCCTAAGAATTTACCATTGGTGTATCTGGTCAAGATATCTCCAACGTTAACGACAAATGTATTCTCTATTGGGTTGGCTTTGACCCATTGACCTCTCTTGTTAAGTACTTGCAACCCACCAACGGAGTCTTGTAATAAGAAAGTTAAGAAGGAGAAATCGATGTGGGCACCGATACCATTTTGCTCTTCTGATGAACCTTCTTGCGTAGGGTAATGGATTAATCTACCACCACACATTGGATATTTCAAATCATCACTGAAATAGTCTTCTGGTAAATCTAAACCTAACGCAATGGCACCACACATCTTTCTAGCCAAGGACAAAATGGTACCGTGATATTTGAAAATATTATCTTTTAAAGCTGGATCATCAGCTGGGAATTTATTGGTATAAGTGAAATCGCCTTCTAAAGGTGGTTGTGGTTCTGGATCATAAGCTCTTTCTTCACTGAAATTAAGAGCTTCATAACAATCATTAAATTTTCTCTTATGTGTGTTGTATTGACCAATTGGATGGTACCCCTCGTAGTTTCTTTGACCATGCTCGTCAACTCCATCTCTGAATATTTCCATCTTCTTTTCGATTGGTTGATCAAAGAATCTCTTAGCTTCACTGAAAATCATATCGGTCATTTCTTTTGGTACGTGGTGGTTCTTGAAATACATGAACCCAACTTTCTCAGCGGCTTCACGAATATCTAAACCGACTCTCTTACGTTCATTGACATCGTCACTGAATAACCCTCCAACGTCTATAACTGGAATATTATCGAAATCTTCCTCGATAACATCATCAGCAGAGTTGGTTTCCACTTCTTCAACTGTACCGTTGGCTAAACGGACAATATGTCTATAAGCCTTTGTTGGTGCTTCCACTAAAGTTGTTGCCATTATAAATTATTAATAAAGTTAATACTGGTAGGGTGAAAAATTATGTCGATGAGACTAGTACTTTATTTATATCAAAAATCTCTGCATAAATAAATTTCGTTATTCCCCAACCTTCTCTGCCTTTTCAGGGAGCATCTTGATCGGCAAAACTTAACTAGGCCGAAGTGGAACCATCTCTCATCGCAGTGTATCTGTCAAATTTCATAGTTGAAAGGTAATAAACGGCGAAATTGATATTGCGTCGGGGAGCGGTGGTGTTAAATCTGCCTTTTGTATCAAACACTCTACAAGAATTTAATACAAAGTCAACTGATATTTAGAGTTAGTTAATTTATTTGATGGCCTACAAGATGCCTTTTAACTTAAATTTATCAGCTCATCGACACATCTGCTTTCAATATGATAGTTATCTGATCTTTAGGCCTTGATGTGAAGATTTTACAAAAGTAGTGTACTAGAATACCAAAAGAGTCTTGCTTTTTCTCTCTCACTTTGAAGATGAGATACCAGTAAGCACTACAAGAGGAGAGAGGTGATTGATTTGCAAATTATATTTCTCAATTATATTATAGACCATGTCAGAAGAAGTGACCGAACTCAAAGTGAATCTCCCACAGATTAAGATTCATTACTGTGTCAAATGTAAATGGTCATTGAGAGCAGTATGGTACCAGCAAGAGATATTACAAACGTACACGAATAACCCCAAATTCCCCGATTACCACATCCCTGAAATATCATTAGTACCCTCATTGATACCGGGCACATTCAAAGTGGAGGTCTACGACAGCTTAGATCAACTTTTAGGAAGAGAATCACCTCATTTGATCTGGGAGAGGAAAAGAAATGGTGGATTCCCAGACAGTAAGATCTTAAAGAGGAAAATAAGAGATTTATTGTTCCCCGGTGGTGAATTGGGTCATGTTGATGGACATAAACAGAAAGAGAGCTCCACACTGGACGAGACAGAAGATAAAGGGTTATTAGTATCTGAGTGTATAGAATGTGCACAGCTAGAGAAGTAGCGTGTCCCCCGTTACTAATTGTCCTCTTTTAGGAAATTTGTTTGGATTAAATTTAAATTTTTTTTGTTTACAAAACAAAGAAACTGAACTCCCCCAAAAAAGATCAATTACAAATAATTCACGTCTCTTGAATCTTGTATTAATTATTGTTTTTATTATATCTAGCAATGAGAGAAGTTATTTCTATTAACGTGGGCCAGGCCGGTTGTCAAATCGGTAATGCTGGTTGGGAATTGTACTGCTTAGAGCACGGTATTACTCCATCAGGTTACCTCCAAGACGGATTGGACGCTCCTATTGGAGGCGAAGGTTTCTCAACTTTCTTTAGTGAAACAGGTATGTAATGGGTTTTTATATGAGATATGGGTTCTTTTAGCAATTATAGATCATTAGAAACGCGTCTTTTTATAGATAAATCATAACGATTACTAACTATATATTATGAAGGAGCTGGTAAATATGTTCCACGTTCATTATACATTGATCTTGAACCAAATGTGATCGATGAAGTCAAGACAGGTAAATACAAAGACTTATTCCACCCGGAGTTATTGATAAGTGGTAAAGAAGATGCTGCTAATAATTATGCAAGAGGTCATTACACCGTGGGAAAGGAATTAATTGAACCTGCCTTGGATACAATTAGAAAATTAGCTGATAATTGTAACTCGTGTCAAGGTATGATTTTCACCCATTCATTGGGTGGTGGTACCGGTTCCGGGTTTGGTTCTTTATTATTAGAAGAATTATCAGTTGATTTTGGTAAGAAATCTAAATTAGAATTTGCCGTTTATCCAGGTCCAACTGTATCAACATCTGTTGTGGAACCATACAATGCTGTCTTGTCCACGCATACAACTTTGGATCACGCAGATTGTACCTTCATGGTCGATAATGAAGCTATTTACGATATGTGTCGTAGAAATTTGGATATCGCTAGACCATCTTTTGAAAATTTGAATAGTATGATTTCGCAAGTGGTATCCTCCGTCACAGCATCATTAAGATTCGGTGGTTCATTAAACGTTGACTTAAACGAATTCCAAACCAATTTAGTGCCATATCCAAGAATACATTATCCATTAGTTTCATACGCTCCTGTATTATCACAATCAAGAAGAAATCATGAATCATCAAGTGTTATGGAAATCACCAATGCATGTTTAGAACCAACAAATCAATTGGTCAAATGTAACGCCAAGCTGGGTAAATACATGGCTAGTTGTTTATTATACCGTGGTGATGTTGTTAATAGAGATGTACAACAAGCAGTTGCTAATCTTAAATCCAAGAAATCTGTTCAAATGGTTGACTGGTGTCCAACAGGTTTCAAGATCGGTATATGCTCCCAGGCACCTACATTTGTCGCTGATAGTGATATGGCTGTCACGAATAGAGCTGTTTGTATGTTAAGTAACACTACTTCGATAGCTGAAGCATGGGGTAGTTTGACACAAAAATTCGATCTTATGTATAAGAAAAGAGCTTTTGTTCATTGGTACGTTGGTGAAGGTATGGAAGAAGGTGAATTCTCTGAGGCTAGAGATGATTTGGCTGCCTTGGAGCAAGATTATATCGAAGTCGGTGCTGATTCAATTGAAGAAAGTGCTGAATATTGATCTATATCTTTGAATATTTTTTTATATATTATTATTTTTATTATTTGTGTACTGTTTCTTTAGGATTTTGATTTTGAAAGGGTTTCGTTCATTCATTTCTCTCAAAAAAGTGTTTCCTACTTTATTTTGAATTTCAAATATGATTATGCTTTGATTTTGAATTAAATTTTTACAATTATTTTCATTAAAAACTATCCATTCTTATCCATTTGTCATTATTCATATCTATATATCTCTATGTAATACCAGGTTTTGGCTTGATAAATTCACCTGATGGCCATTTCAAAATTGCCGCATTGGTGAAATCGCTGTGCTTCTGTGTCTTAAGTGAAGCCCTAGATAATCTCATATATAAATTGATTTCCTTACTAGTTTCTAAACTAGTATTAACCATTTTTTGTAACTCGGCGTTTTCCAAGATCAATTGTTCAATGTTGATTGATGTCAGGTTACCCTTGTATCTCTCAACATCGTTGATTAATAATGAATAACCTTGTAGGATATCACTAGGGTGTAAGATCTCACCATCAACAACATTAGATAAATGTTTTTCCTCGTTTTTCCATGAAACTATCTTGGTATCATTATCGAATCCGATAAATGCAGGTGGTTTGATTTCACCACTTGGATCTTGTCTCCTCAATGCACGCGAAGTCTCAGCGATACTAGCGAGCCCCCATCTTGATGCACCACTCAAAAACAACCCAATCAATAATCCTTGGAACAACATCGCTGATAAACCTTTAGTGCCAGTTCCCGGGATCAAGAGCATCGCCAAGATGTAATGATGTACTCTCAAAGTCAATCCATGAACTTGTGAAAGTAAAAATAATCCTCCAATAAATGATAAATATACGTAAAGGTAAGTTCTAAATTTCCCCGTAAGCCAAATTCTATAAGCTTGAATCACTGCACACACAGTGATAGTTATTACTATCCCCAATATTGCAGTCAATGACCCGGCTTGTTGTCTGATATCGTCCATGTTCAATCTATCAACTGGCAATCTATCAAAAGTGACATTATTCAATACACCGAGCCAAAATAATGGGTACCAAAGTAACAGTTTGGAAATTGGTGATCCTGGGATACGTGGATCCTCTGGGTCACTCAACGTGTTACGAACAGCGAAATGCCATAAAGTGTACAAGATGAACAGTGAGGGCAAGAATCTCTCCAAACCGAGAGATAACAATGTGGATAAACTTTCTGGGTCTAAAGCGTTGATAATGATCGGTGGATCTAACAGTAAGCAGATAGTCCAGAACCCTGATGTGGTGATGATCCAGAATGCGACAAACCCGTTACAGAAGTACATCACAGGAAGGCCAAATAACAGATTCAAAACCACGACGACAATTCTCGGATCATAGCAGTTCGATGTCTTGCCCTTGATATCTTCAAATACATACGACGAGGGGAAAAATGAATCAAACTCTATGGAGTCATCTACCCCATAGTAACCTTTCTTTGCAGGAAAACTTGTCTGCGATCCGACGTATGAAACTTTGGCACAACCACCAAACACTGGCGAGATCAACCCGGCGTGCGTCGCAGCACCACAGGGGAACGAGTCTGATCTGTAAGGGTACGTTAAACGATCACCGTCCTTCTCGGGCAACAGCCCACCACCGACAAAGTAACCTCTATACTTGATGCTTTGGTTACCTATAGGCATTGACGAGTAAGTCCAACTACCTCTATCACAAAGAGCAGGACACCTGAATATGACTTCTCTATTTTCAAAAGGTTTACATTCCTTGGCATCGAACCCACATTCTGCGTTCTTACCCTTCCAAAATGATCTCTCGTCATTGCATGACAAGCTGATGATATCCACCGTGGTCTTATTACCCGTGTCGTCTGTGTATGTATACGTAGGTGGCCTGGTCAATGAAGGGGTCAATAACAGGTGCATAGTGAGAAACCACACACTGAAGAAACCCACCATGATCAATATCTGAAATTTCAAGGCGATAGTGCTCTTAAGTCTCTTGGGCAACGCATCTAGCAGTTGTAAATGTCTATTACTGAATTGTGGTGGTAAATCCTTAGGGTACAAGGGGCCATGCCATACTCTGTACCAAAATCTATTAAATTTTTGTCTCCTATTAAGTAAAGACCAATCATCTTCATAAATGTCCGGGGACTCGTCACTTAACGAGAACTGTGAATTTGAGCTTGAATTCTGGGCTTTGCCGTTACCTCGAAGTTCATCTAACTCCAAGCTATCAGAATTATCATACGAAAAGCCCGCATCTGAGTAAAGTGTATTAGATGAAGCTGTGTTATTGTTCCCATTGTAACGGAAACTGGAATCCTCCTCGTTGTATCGTGTCATCACTCCATGTATCTATCACCAATCGCTATATTACTCTATATATCCTTGTAATACAACCCTGAATCCGATATCGTTACAATCTGTAGGACAAAAAAAAGTTAATTTTAATCTATATACAGCAAGTTTTTTTTCGTTAGTTAGTTATCAATAAGAATATCTAACAATTCTTCCTAATCACTCAATGCACTTGATGAATTCATATAAAGAAATCTAATTTTGTAACAAGACTCCCTGATAAATGAGTAATAATTATATATAAGAAGTAATCAAGAAAAATCACAGGGAAAAAAAGAAAGAAAGAAAGAAAAGTTTAAAAGAGAGAAAAAAGTTTATTCTTTCTCTAAACACAGAGTGTGAATTTTTGAGTGGTCCAGTGACTGTAACGGACAGGACAATATTTTTTTCTCTCTTGTTGGGTAGTTCACCCGGAACACATTTCACAGTCGTCAGGGTTCACTATAGAGCACGCTAGCACTTTGGAGCTGTGGATATCGCCCTCTTTGGAGTCGGTGTCGTTTGACGTCACGCTGTCGGTATCTTCGCGTGGTTCCGTGTCTTGAGATACTGAGTCGGCATCGGAATCTTTTAAAACGGCTAATTTTGATTTCTTATAGGCTGGTCTCTTTAAAGTTGTGGTTTTGGAGACTTCGAATGCCGCCTTCAGGGCAGAGTCATTGTCAATGGTGAATTGAATAGCCGCAGACGCGGCTTGGGTTCTTAAGTAGTACATACCTGTTTTCAATCCTTTCTTCCAACCGTAGAAATGCATACTAGTTAACTTACCCATAGTAGGTTCTTTCAAATGGATATTCATCGACTGGGACTGGTCCACATACGCTGCTCTATCAGCGGCCATGTCGATTATAGTCCTCTGAGATATCTCCCATACGGTTTTGTAAAGGGCTTTTATATCATCGGGCACATTGGGTAAGTCTTGGATGGATCCATTATTTTGAATAATGTGACTTTTCATTTCGTTACTCCATAATCCTAAATCGATTAAATCCTTTAACATGTAAGGATTCACAACTTGGAATTCCCCAGCTAGCACTCTTCTTGAATAAATATTCGATGTGAAAGGCTCAAAACACTCGTTATAACCCAATATCTGCGAAGTTGACGCAGTGGGCATCGGTGCCACGAGTAAGGAGTTACGTAACCCGTGCTTGATTATATCTTGTTTCAAAGATTCCCACTCCCATAACTCAGAGGGTTTCTTGTCCCACATATCAAATTGCAATACACCCTTTGATGCAGGTGAGCCTTTGAAAGATTGGTATGCACCTTCCTCTTGGGCTAATTCCATCGAGGCTTCGAGTGCAGCATGATAAATGGTCTCAAAAATTTGAATATTCAACTCCTTTGCAGCATCAGATTCAAATGGTAATCTCAAGAGCATGAATGTGTCAGCCAAGCCTTGTACACCGACTGCAATAGGTCTGTGTTTCATATTCGATACTCTGGCTGACTCGATGGGGTAGAAGCTATTATCTATCACTTTATTCAAATTCCGTGTGACGACTTTACTTATATCATGTAATTTTTGGAAATCGTATATGGACTCGTCTCCGTTGATTTGCACAAAACTTGCCAACGCAAGTGACGCCAAATTGCAAACAGCGGTTTCACCAGGTTTGGAAAATTCCACCACTTCACAACACAAATTAGATGATTTTATAGTTCCCAAATTTTGTTGATTAGATTTCCTGTTACATGAGTCTTTGTATAACATAAACGGTGTCCCAGTCTCCGTTTGGGCTTCCAATATGGAGAACCATAATTTCTGTGCCTTGACAGTTTCCCTTGCACGTCCCTCTTCTTCATATTTCACGTATAATTCATTAAATTCATCACCGTAAACGTCCAGTAATCCAGGAGCCTCGTTCGGTGAAAACAATGACCAATCTTCATTCTTACCAACTCTTTCCATAAACAAATCTGGGATCCACAACAGTGGGAACAAGTCTCTTGCCCTGATCTCTTCTTTACCATGATTCTTCCTTATATCTATGAAGTCAAATATATCTGCATGCCATGGTTCAAGGTATACGGCAATGGCACCGGGCCTCTTATTACCACCTTGGTCCACGTACCTCGCGGTGTTATTGAACACACGGAGCATCGGGATTATCCCATTCGATGTCCCATTAGTTCCTGCAATATAAGTACCTGCAGATCTAATATTTTGCACATGTAGTCCAATACCACCTGCAGATTTAGAGATCAACGCACAGTCTTTCAAAGTGTCGTAGATCCCCTCTATGGAGTCGTCTTGCATGGCGACAAGGAAACATGACAGTAATTGAGGTCTCAGTGTGCCTGCATTGAAAAGTGTTGGACTTCCATGGGTGAAATATCTATGTGACATCAAGTTATATGTCTCTAACACCTTGGGGATATCACTTTTATGTATGCCGACAGCTACTCTCATGAATAAATGCTGTGGTCTCTCTACAACTTTACCTTGCAATCTCAATAAATAAGATCTTTCCAATGTCTTGAATCCAAAATAATTAAAATTAAGATCTCTATCGTGAACGATCTCCTTGTCTAACACATTTTTATGTTCCATCACTATATCATAGGTCTCCTTCGAGATCATCGGTTGTTCCTTCTTTGTGATCTTATCCTTATAAAAATGAAGATCCGAAATCACATCACTAAATTTCGGGTTTGTCTCCTTATACAAACTGGTAATTGCCACACGCGATGCCAATATCGCATAGTCTGGATGCATCGTGGTCATCGACAGCGCCGTTTCCGATACCAAATTGTCCAATTCCACCGTGGTGACCCCTTCGTATACACCATTTATAACACTCTTAGTAATGGCAATGGGATCTACATGTTCAGTATCAAGATCCTCACAGAGCTTCAGTAGTCGGGCCGTGACTTTGTCAAACAGCACGGGCTGCTTGCTCCCGTCCCTCTTATACACAAACATCGCTCTTAAATGATACCAATGAGTGTATCTGCTCTCTTCTATCAAACCTGTGCCACCGTCACTCTTGTACTCCCTGCGTATCTGCATCGCTCACTTTAAATTTTTCAACGGCCTTGAAGTCACGTGCCCATTCCACTCTCTCTGTCTCTCTCTCTCTGTCAAATTGTTGATTTCACACGTGTCAATTAAAGAAACAAATTTTCTCTCTCGTCGAATTTTTTTTTTTGTTGTTTGTTGTAAATTCTGTGAGTGTTAAAGAGTGCAAGAGACTTTGAGTGAAGTGAGTGAGAGAGATTTTAGAAAATTTAAAAATTCTTATTGAGACTCAGTTTTAACAAAGGAGTATTTACAATAATACGTATATATATACTTAAATATCATCAGTTACTCTTTGTATTTCTGTGCAATAATAGACTCATTGAGAAGTGTTATTCATTGAGGACTTTTAAAGCTTTATTCTGATTTCATAAGATATTGCAAAAGAGAAAGGAGTAGAGAGAAGAAGAAGAAGAATTGAGAAGAGGATAATCAATTAGTTTTTGAATAGCCATATTCTTATTAATATATTTGCCTTACTTGTTTAATATCGATAGATTCGCTATTCGTTTTAATTAGCGTATTGAGAATATTGATGTTTGATAGTAACAATACCAATATTCAAAATTCAAATAATTCCGCCACTGTATCACTTTCAAAGGAATTAACAAAAGTTGTATTTTCACAATTATTATTATTGAAATCACAAATTACAAAGGATAATATTGACAATAAATTAGTTGAAATTAAAAATCTTTGTAATAAAAGTCCTATTGAAATACAAATTAAACTTATTCATCATTTAATTGGATTATCATCAGGCAATTGTGAATCGACAGATAACTCATCAATTGTTTTCATCTTATTGAAAGATCAAATAGAAAATATAATTGATAGATATAATTCAGAATACATTTATAATTGCTTTGCTGGACCGATAAGTGCTGATAATCTTTTACAAATAAATTCGTTTGTAGATACTTACGAATTAGCACTAATTGATAGATTAATTATTTTATTCTCACTTGTTTCAAAAGATAAAACCTTAAAAATAAATTCAGATCATTTACTACCAAAATTATTTGAATTTTTTGATAAAGCTGATCGAATTGAATTACCAGATAATAAATTAGCATTTTTTTTACAACTTTCCATTAGTGCAGGTGCATTTGGACTTTATCAAGTAGTTTTATTATTTTCAAAAGTTGCACAATCAAGAGATTTTGTAATAGGTTCAAATTTATTTATAGTATTTTCCAATTTTGTTAATTATTTACAATCAATGTCTCCACAAGAAACTTTTGGATTAATTAATACGATGGAACTTGGTCCATCAGAGATGTTAGGTTCATTTTTAGGTTTCCAATTACCAGAAAAACTTACAGATGCTGTAGTTTTTTTATTAACAGAAATAATCGCTCCAACATCTCAAACTTTGAATCGCACAAAGCCAACAGCATTAACATCACCTGATCTTGTTGAAGCAACAATAAAAGGTTCAGGAATGAAACAACTTTTTAATCGATTGTCAATTAATTGGACAGATGTTATTGATCAATTGGTTGATGTTTCATTACAAGATAGTTATAAAATTACAGTGGCATCTTTAAGTCAATTTTTAGCATCAATACCAACTGCAAAAACTCAAGATTATTTCTTCACTAAATTGACATCAACTTCATTGTCACTTTTACAAGAACAAGTCATTGTTGCATTACATGAATTAAATGAAAATACAAATCAAGGTGGTGTAAACATTATAAAACTTAATCTTACTAGAGTATCAAATAATCTGGTAAATATTAGAAATTCTATTTTATATTTCATGAATATTGTCAAATTAGAAATCAGAGCTGTGGCAAATTTACAGAAACAATCAAAACAAGTCTCAAATGCTTTATCTTATTATTTCCATGAAGATTTTGCTAATTCTCCAGATTATCTTGCCATTGGTGCAGCTTCATTACTTGAAGATGATACTTTGGAAAAGGAAGATCCAAATATTGCACAAATCATGGAAAGTTTAATAATACCATTACTCGATATTAATTCAACATTTTTAAGAACTGTATTTCCAAAACTTTTGAAATATAATTTAACTAAGTTAGCTCAAATGTGTAATACATATATTGAGTCAAAGGGTATTAGTCTGATCAATAAAATTGTCAAGTTTGTTCCAACTGAATATATAGAACCATTCTTGAATCATATCACTACTCCGGAGAACACTTTATTATTTGCTCTCTCCGCTGGTAAAAATGGTTGGACTAATGTGGCTCAATTCTATTCACAAAAGATTAAATCTTATGATGAAGTAAATGCATCCAAATTTATTGAATCATTCTTATCTATTATTAGTGCTGAAATTGATTATAGTCTGGATCCAACATACGCTGAAAGACTTTCATTACCATTACTGTACGATTTAATGACTTTATTCGATAATGAAGAATTATCTGGATTTATTGTACGTTTCAAAGTATTGGAATCGTATAATGAATTACAAGTTAAATTCTTACAAGCATTCCCACGTTTATCCAATTATGGATTTGGTCATGATGAAGCTATACTTCAAGCTGAAGAAGAAAGTAGAAGTTTTCCACCTGATATTGAACTTAAAATGAAAAATTATTTTGAACAAATGTATTCAAGACATTTTGAAATTAAAGAAATTACAGATTTATTACTGAAATTGAAAATTTCAGATTCTCCACAAGATCAAGATTTATTTGCATGTATGTTACATTCAATCATTGATGAATACAGATTTTATCCAACTTACCCTACAGAGGCTATTGCTTTAACTTCTGTCTTATTTGGATCCTTAGTATTTTTCAGATTATTCGAAGGT
Organism: Nakazawaea wickerhamii; assembly: GCA_030567635.1. Lineage (NCBI taxonomy): Eukaryota > Fungi > Ascomycota > Pichiomycetes > Alaninales > Pachysolenaceae > Nakazawaea > Nakazawaea wickerhamii. The sequence goes on from JAJLSR010000008.1 coordinate 222,970, forward strand.
ACTACTTTAAAAATTGCATTGAGGTATATCTTGGATTCTGCAAGAATGCCACCTGATAGTAATATGTTCAAATTCGCTGTGCAAGCTCTTTTCGCTAGTCGTGCTAGATTGACAGAGTATAAATCATATTGTGCACTGTTGGCAAGTATCGATAATTTGAAATCTCATAGAGCTTTGTATAATGATATTGTCGCTATCGCTGAGGGAACATATACTGGTACCACGGCAAGTACTCCATCACTGCCAAAGGCTACCACTGTGGAACCAAAGGAAATCACTTCAAGTTTGAGTTCATTGTATATCGATAGTAATATTCCAGGGAATGTGGAACAAAGTTCTCCTTCTGATGAACTTTCAGAATCTATTTCATTCTTTATCAATAACTTGAGTGAAAGTAATTTTGCAAATACTGTTACTGAGTTAAAGAAAAACGTCACTGATAATTATTTCGGTTTTTTTGCTAATGTATTAGTTGTACAAAGAGCTAAATTAGAGCCAAATTATCATGAATTGTATTTCCAAATTGTCAAATCATTTGACTCGAAATTGTTCGATGAACATCTTCTTTCTCAAACTTTGACTCAAATCATTGGAATATTGAATAATGATGATCCATCAGATACAGAGAGACAACATTTGAAAAACTTGGGTACTTGGTTAGGTCTTATCACTTTAAAGAGAAACAAGCCAATTAAAAACAAAAACATGTTGGTGGAATCTTTATTGATTGAATCATATGATTCTGATAAATTGGCCATTGTGTTACCATTTGTTTGTAAAGTTATCGCTGCATCAAAGGATTCAATTATTTTCAAATATCCTAACCCTTGGACATTGGGAGTTCTTGAAGTTCTTAAAGAATTATACGAATTTGGTAAATTATCATTAAATTTGAAATTTGAAATTGAAGTCTTGTGTAATCTCTTAAGAGTTAATTTGGAAGATATTGAACTGGCAAATGTTATAAGAAGTCATTCACTGAATGCACCACTGGAATTACGTGCAGCCATCAATAACGGTAAGAATAAAGCCAAACAGGCTCTTTTCAATCCACCTAATCAATTACCTGAACAATCACAATTCTCATTGCAACAACAACTGGTTCCACTGTCTAGTGCCTTTGATGTATCTACAGCTTTTGAAAATATTGCTTCACAAAGTCATAATCCAATTTTCACCCATAGTGAAAAGATTAAGAATCTTTGTCAATTCGCCTTGACTCGTGCTATTAAGGAAACTTTACCTGCTATTGTCGAAAGAATTAATGCAATCGCCATTCATAGTGCAAGAAATTTAGTATTGAAGGATTTTGCATTAGATCCAGATGAATCCAAATTATTCAACGCTGCACATCAATTATTAACTAGTTTAATTGAAAGTTTAACTCCAGTACAATGTCGTGATAGTTTAAAGCAAAATATCTTGATGGTTTTACGTGCCACGTTGGAAGAATTTGCCGCAGTGGAGGAAAATCTTATACTTGCTGTGGATGAAATTATTCCAATTGGTGTTGAATTAATTAAAACCACAGCATTGAAAGGGGCATCTGCTGATCTTGAAAAAATCTTGACTTCAAATTATATGACTCGTCGTTCATACCGTGGATCACCACAACAATTTGTCGATGTCAGTGCAGCTTCTAGATACGCTATTGGATTACCTGAACCTTTAGGTTTGAAAGCTGGTGGTGTCACAGCACAACAATATTCAGTATATGCTAATTTCGGTAGACAATCGATGGCTATATCTAGAAATAATCAAATGTTACAACGACAAATTCAACAACAAAGAGGTTCAAATGGATTTGAAGAGCAATTTGAAGAACAATCTTCAACGAATTTCAATGGAGGTGTTATGCCACAACAAGCGCCAATTTTGGAACCATTACAACAAATTCAACAACAACAATTCAATCAACCACAAATTTTGGAAACTACTTTAGAGCAAACTATGGAAAAGATCTTGAAAGCCACAGTGGAATCGCCATTAACTTCAATTGATGAAGTCACTGATGATAATCCAATTAAATTACATGTAGCTCAAGTATTGGCATTCTGTTTAAGAACTCCACAAAAAGACGCTGCATTATTAACATTGGCACAATTAGTAGTTCAAGCTTTGTTTACTATATGTGAAAAGAAATTGACGTTTGAAGTATTTGTTTCATTACTTGAATGTGCGTGTGCCTTCTCACCAAGTGCCTTATATGATGTCAGTCATTGGTTTGTTCAAGTTTATGATGATCGTAAGTTCAATAAAGATGTAATTATCTCTTTGTTGAAAAGTGGTGGCTTGATTACTTCAACAGAATTAGATACTTCATTATCAGGTTATATCTTACAGAAAAATGAAAATGCAACAAGATTTGCCATTGATTTATTGACTGAAATTATCGAATCTGATGATGTTCCATTATTAAGATCAGAATTCATTGGTATTATCGCGGCATTAAAGGCAGTAGATTCACCAGAAGCCGAGAGATTATTTGTAGAAATGAATGAATTACAAAATAAGGAAATGAGTTTGGAGGAACAATTTGGTTATATCTTTGCACAATGGGTCAAGATTTGTCTGCATGATTTATTACCTAACGCTGGAGAGGCAAGAAGAACATTTATTAAACAATTACTCGATACCAATATACTTTCGGAAAAAGATACATTTGTACAATTTTTGAGAATGGCTACAGAGATATCAGTTATTGCATTTAATAAAGAGAATGAATCTAAGAAGGCCAAAGTTGATTTTTATTTAACCACTGATGCCTATGCTGATTTAATTATGGAAATTCTTATCAATATTGAAGATGATAATGACTTCACTCAAAGAGGTATTATCTTGGACACTGCATTATCTGTACTTGTTTTATATTTTGCAGATGATCATTCACGCGTTGCAACATTTAATCAAAGACCTTATTTTAGAATTATATCCAGTTTACTTTCAAATTTTTCTGAATATGTTTTAAATAATGAAAGTTATAAAAATTTTGAAGAGAAATTTTATTTAACTATTGCTGATAAGTTAATTGCAATGCAACCATTAGCATTCCCTGGTTTCACATTCGGTTGGATTACTTTAATTTCTCATAGATTATTCTTGCCATTCATATTAGGTTTAGAAAATAAAGCAGGTTGCACGAAATATGTTAGCCTCTTGGCTGCATTATTAAATTTCCAATCAACTTATGCTACTGGAGCACAGATACCAGATATGTTAGTCTTAGTATATAAGGGAACATTACGTATAATGTTATTATTATTACATGATTTCCCCGAGTTATTAGTTGAGAACCATTATCAATTAACAATCAATATTCCACCATCATTTGTTCAATTGAGAAATGTTGTCTTATCTGCATTCCCTAAAGATATGTCATTCCCTGATCCGTTCCAACCAGGTTTAAAAATTGAAAGAATTCCAGAAATTACAGTGGCACCAAAAGTTAGTTATAACCCTGCAATTGATTTAGAAAATGCATCAAAATCGTTGAAGAAGAATATTGATAATTATATGCGTGTTCCATCTAAGCCATTATTGAAAAATATAATTAATGCATTAACATTAAGTGAACCTAAAAATGAAGGTGGTATCGGATACGTTAAATGTAATTTCAATGTTAAATTAGTTAACGCGTTAGTGTTATATATTGGTATGATATCAGTTAATGAAAAGCAATCTACGTTCACTACTAATTCAGATGAGTGTATATTCTTAAGAGATTTGATGCTGGAATCAAGTATTGAATTACAATATCAATTATTTGAAGCTATCACTAATCAATTAAGATTTCCTAATGCCCATACTCATTGGTTTAGTTGTATCATTATATATTTCTTCAGTTCATCTACATTGTGGGGCACTGAAAGGGAGAACGTTCAACAAATTATTACCAGAGTGTTATTGGAGAGAACTATAGCAAGTAGACCACATCCATGGGGATTACTTATTACATTCACTGAGTTATTGAAGAATAGTGAATATGCATTTTTCGATTTACCATTTACGAAATCGGCACCGGAATTTAAAGTTATATTTGGATCATTATTGAAGAATATTGGTAGTAGTTCCACCACAGTGACAACACCAAATGTTTAAATTTATTCGATATTTGAATAAATTTATTTGTATAATAGTTAAAGCTTTTTATTTGTAAATTAAATCATTATTATTATTATTATTATTATTATTATTATTATTATCAAAATGTACGTAACTCCGTAAACCTATTCCTATACTATTTCCCATTTTCATCAATTTTTAAATCATTTATTAAATTTTCAATTTTTGCCAGTTTATCCACTGTTCTCTTACTATCAACACTCGATGATCTGCTGCCCATACTCCTCTTCTTCAAATTTTTCTTCCTATGTATCTTCACCGTGTCGTCGTCTCTGTGAATATCTACCGATTCGGATCTAGGCACTCTGGTATCAGACTTGTGCGTGTCTACATTTATTCCTAAGTGGTTTTGCCCTGGCGCTATTGTGCTAGCTAGGATATCTTCATGTTTGAAATACAAATAATTATGTAATGCCATGGTGTATATGTATCTCTCTATCTCTATTCAATATCTAGTCAAATACAACTTATTCAATAACATACAGAGATCGTATCGTATATATACCAAACCAAACAAAATCGAACCATATTTAAAACAATAAGATTCTTTACAAATTTAAATTAAATAAGAAAGGGGATGATACCTTACATAGTTAAGAGCGAGAGAAAAAATTTAAAAAGTGGTACCATAACCCATATGCGGTAATTACCCCATTGGGAAGTCATAATGTATTATGTGTTATATATTTATATATTGTTACAGTGGTTAATCTATATCTGATTCTATATCGATATCTGAACTATCTTCTTCGTCTGATATGTCTGATATGTCTGAGTTGTCTGAGTTATTATCGATGTTATCTTCTTGAACTTCTTGATCTTCTTGATCAACAAATTCAATAATACCATGAATTAAAAATTTAATTAAATTTAATTTTCTCAATACTGATTTATCATTTAAGAAATTTGTTAAATTTAATTTAGCGAATTCGTTATCGTCCTCTAACACGGTTTCAATTATCGTATTTGAATGATTATTAGAGAAATGCAATTTCTTTAAATTTGCAGTCGATTTGATATTATAAATTCTCTTATTTTCATCGATATTCTCCAAGAAAATCGACATCTCTTCATTTGTTGCATGGTCTGGATACACCATTAGCGGGTGCTCAGATCTGTTGTCCAGGTGTAATTGCAGTGACGACGATACTGATCTGAGGATCTTGTTGTTGACTAATTTCCTCTTCGCGATCTTGATCAATTTTTCATCACTGTATTCTTTATTATTATTTAATGAATTTTGTAAAAGGTAACCAATATATGAATAAAGTTTTTCATTTTGTAAATTTAATGATTTTATTTGAAAATTCAATTTAATTAACTCTTGATTGTATTGATATTTTATCTCAGACTCATTTAATTCATCAGCCAAAGTCTGTTGTGGTGGTTTAGAATTCAAATTTAAATTCAAATCAGGACTCGTGTAAACATTTTCAACATCAATATCTCCATATGATGAATCACTACCGAATGACAAGTCATGTTGTTGATGTTTCTCAATTTCATCATGTATATTTAAATTTGAGAATGACGATTCTTGTTGTAATTTGTCAAATTCATTTTTTAAAAGGTTATAATTTAATTCTAAATTTAAATAATTTTGCTTAACAATTTCAAATTCATCAATGATCAACATTTTTGAATTCTTTTCTAAATCATAATCAGACTTTAATGATTTTAATTTCTTTGTTAAATTATTAATTGTAATTTGATCTTGTGATGTTGTTGTTGTTGTTGTATTGTTATTAGTTAAATTTTTAATTCGATTATTTAGATTTGAAATCTTATTCTCATATTGTTGCTTCATTGAAATCCAATTCGAATAATTCTGCTCATTATTACGTATCTCCATAGTGAGATTCTTCTCCAATTGTTTATTAGATATAATCAATTCATTTATCTTACTCGATTTCATTAATAAATTTTTTTCATTTAATAATAATTCCATTTCAAAATTTTGATTCTCCTGTGCGAGATTATTATTTTGTATCATTATACTAGACATCTGTCTCTCTAAATTTTGATAATCCTTTAGTAAATTTTCAAATTCTTCATTCTTAGTATCAGGTAGTATAAATGAATCTTGTAATTTTATTGTATGTTGTGAACGATTCTTATTCCGAAGTGGTGATTGCTTTGATATACTATTATTCCTCTTTCTTAACGGTGTAGATATGTCATCTTGACTTATTATGATATTCTCTTTATTAAATGAATCCATTTTTGTAAATATATATATATATATGTTGTGATGACTTTGTTCACTTTAATTAAAATTATATAAACATTTATAGTATAAAGTGGATGGTTTAATTAGCAAATTTTTGTATGTTTGTATTAGTTTATTTATAAAGTTGAAACGAATGTATAAGTGAGTGTGAATTGAATGGTAATAGTATATATGGTGGTATATTAATCGAATATATCTATAAAGGTTGTTGACGTTTTAAATTGTTTTGTGTTAAGATTTCAAATTGTTTACTTTTATATCTGTGACTTTCCTAATCGGGACATTGGGGAGTGGTGCACGACATAAGGAGTACAATACTTTACTATAGTATAATATAGGGTATAGGATATATCTATAGAGTAGTATAGTATAGATATAGATAGTGTGGCTATAGAGTATAGAGTATATCATATAGTATACTTTATAGTATAGTGTATATCTCTATGGTATATGGTATAATGTTATAGTATAGTATAGTATAGTATAGTATAGTATAGTATAGTATAGTATAGTATAGTATAGTAGAGTATAGTATAGTATAGTATAGGGATATAGCACTATAGAGTATAGCACTACAGAGTACAGTAGAGATAAAGAATAGAAAGATATCTATAGTTTAAAATATATATTCATGCCAACTGACACCCCTCTTTCCTCTTTATACAAATCCAGACGGGTTCTTATATGACAGGTATTGATCTAACCATCAGCTATCGCGTTGAGAGATATGAGAGATTATAAAGAAATAATATAATTAAACAGAAAAAAATCATCAAATACTGATAATATAAGAATTCTTATGAATTAAATTAAATTCGATATATATACTCCCACGCACTGTCTAATGTGATGGTATCCTTTTGGACAAAGGTGAAGAAGAAGTAAAAATATATTTGAAATTGAATTGAAGTTTTTTCATTTTCAATGGGAGACGAGATTGATACTGTGTGCACTACTATTTGTGTAACGGGGTTACCCTCTCCATAAGGCTTTACCTAGGGTTATCTACTGCTGTATTACAGTATAGTATACTATATATCATACTGTACTACATTATACTATATCATATCAGTATAGGAGTGCTATACTATACTATACTATACTATACTATACTATACTATCTCTATCTCTCTGTGTTATACTATACTCCATACCGTACTCTATGGTATCTCTATATCTATACTATACTATACTATACTATAGGGAATTACGGGAGAATAGATGTCAGTCTTGGACTCCCCCATTGGGTAATTCCCCTATCTGGTTGTCCATAACAATAAAAATTTGTAAAGGAGACCGAATTTATTACTCTCGTGTCGATTAATTGATATAAAGATATTGCTCTTATAGTGTATACTGAAATTTTTGATCTAGATATATTAAGAGACTGTATTATACTATACTAAGATATATCTGCTCACTATATATCTTCTATATTATATACTGTATCATATATAATACTGTATTATACACTATTTGCTACTTCTTGACGGAATCCTAAGAGAAAAAAATTATTAAAGGAGAGATCAATTTAAATTAAACAAGGGTGGATTATCATATCATTACACAATACATCATCATATATCCAATAAGATAATCTATTCGTACTATAAGATTAGCCTTGTCATATATATTAATTAGTCTGGTACTAATTAAAATCATTTCCACGTTATTTAATCTTATTATATTCATTTTATTTTTACTCCTTTTTATTGAGTCTCGTTTAATAAGTCATAGATATAATAATGGCTTCATTCCCAGTGACAAATATTAAATTAGAGTCACTGGTATCAAATATTAAATTAGAATCACCAAATTTATTTATTCAACAACAACAATCACAAGAAAATTCCCCTTCATTATCACCAATTAAAAATTCTCCTTCTGATAATTTACAACCAATACCAAAGAAATCTGCTATTATCAAAACAGATAGACCAAGACCTTATATATGTACCACATGTACTAGAGCGTTTGCCCGTTTGGAACATTTGAAAAGACATGAAAGATCTCATACAAACGAAAAACCATTTCAATGTGGTGTTTGTGGTCGTTGCTTTGCACGTCGTGATTTAGTCTTGAGGCATCAACAAAAATTACATGCAAAATTACCAACTTCAAATAGAGCAAGAATAAGGAAACATAATTTTGATCATGATGTACAGGCTGGTGATATTGTACAAGATTATCTCAATGAAAATATTAATATTGTTTTCAAAAATACTAATGCACAATTACCATTACCAAATGATTTAAAAGAACAAGATGAAATTAAACAAAAACCTAAAAAGCAAAGAAGAACTTCGATTAAGAAGACCCCTTCTTCTCATTCACCAAATTCATATACATCAACACTGTCTTCCTTAGACGTTTCACCACAAGTAGTGGAATCATTATTTGGCACTATACCACAACATAATTTCAAACCACAACAGCAAGATTCTCCAATCACTTCTAACACATCACCTCCGGATAAAGTACATGTAATAACTGAAGATCATCAATTACAACAATACCAGAATTCCACTCCTTTGTCTTATACTTCACATGGAATGTATCCAAGTGTAAGTGAACACACAACACAAGAAGCCGAGGATATTTCGAAGACCAGGGGGAGACATTCGTCATTCAGTGCACTGTGTCTGTCCTCGTATACGTTACCTAAAGATGCACAAGACATCAAGGCTCATGATTTACCTGAGGCACCACATCAAGTCGGATTCGCCACACCACAGTTAACAGCACAAGAATTATCAGATAGAGCAGTGATGGCTGGATTTGATTTGGATGCCTTAGGGATAGATGCTCGTGATTATACTAATGAAAATAATAATACTGAAAAGAAATTAGAATATTTTGGACAACAACATCATGAAAATAGTAACAATAATAATAAGGGAAATAATACACCTTTTGAATTCAAAATAACCCCAGGTGGGTCAATGGTAGATATGCCACTTTTACAACAATATTTACAAGTTGGAGGTGCAGGAGGTGGTGCCGGTTTTGAAAGTTCAAATAATTTCAAACTTCAACCAAAGAATAAGGACAATAATAATAACAGTAATAATAATAAGACTAATGATTGGCTCGCGGAATTTATAGGTACACCATTCGATATCAATTTCCCACAACTGTCACAAAATATTGGATTTAATGGTACGGAACAAAATAATGGGATATTTAATGGTACTAACGATTCACCAACTGCAGATGATATACCGTTATTATTTAGAACAAGACAAATTGATTTATTTAATCAGATTTTGTTGAATAATAATTCTAACAATAAGAGTGGTGAATTTTTTACAGTAGAGTTGAGAAATGAAATCTTGCAAAGGTACGATTTACAGAATAATCAATTCCCTATCTTGGAAGATTTAAATAAATATATCTCCTCATATGAATCAGAATTCGACAAGTACTTCCCATTTATCCATTTACCTTCATTACACCAAAATCATGGTGAAGAACATTTACCTTTACTTCTTGCCATGGCCGCCATTGGAGCACTTTATTCATTTCATGGTACAAATTCATCTATTTTACTGAAATTATCTCATTATTTAATACACAATTTCATGGGTTCACAAAAATCATTTGATCATTATAATGATATACCATTACCTATTATTCAGGGGTTAATATTGGATATTTATTTAGGTATGTTTGGTAATGAGACTGATGTTAATAAAATCACATCGAAACATTTACATTCGGTGATATGTCTTGTGAAGTCAACACAATTAAATATCGGTTTAGAGAATTTTGTATTACCACCACCGATAATTGATAGTAACACCAACGATAATCCACAACAATTAACACAAAATTATGAATATTTCATCTTAGCTCAATCTAGGATAAGAACTGTGCATGTGTTGTATTATCTTTGTGTATTGTTCGCGTCATTACTGGGTAACGATATCGAATTAACACTGAAAGATTTACAAAATGGTAGTCCATGTCAATTAGAAAATTTATGGAAGGCTGAGAGCGCACAGGATTGGGCATTGATTTTAAAACTGAATAAAATCTCAATTGATTCTAAATTTTCCTTGATACAGTTAAGTAATGGAGAATCAATGAAAGATGTTATCACAGATTTAGAAAATCATTACTCGGACAAGACATTAAATTTCAAGACGTTATTAAGTGGATTAATGTACATTAGTGAAGTTATTTATAAACGTAGAATGAAATTAGAAAAAGATTCAGATGTTGCATTGAAAGCCACCAAGTGGAGAATGAATACAAGACCTGAAATTGAAAGTTTAATTAAATCATGGGAATTTCTTTACGTGAAGAACGGAGGTGTATTGGTGCCACGTGAAGCTAATATTCACGTCATAAACCAGACCCCAGTTTTGAAATTGATCTTACCATTGTTATCATTCGCCAAGATAAGAAAATGTGTTTATTTCACACCGATCTTGACAAATATCTGGTCTAAGAATTGGGATGCAATGAATAAAGAATTAAGATGTTTAGAAGCTGACCCGGAACTGTTAAGAGATGGGACAAATTACTCGTTAGATATTGTTAATCTTTGGATTGATCTCATATCTATAAGTAAAGACGCTGAGAAGACATCGATAAGAACACCAATTTTCTTCTTAACTTGTATCTTTGCAGCTATATTAATGATTGGTGAGTACTTATACGCTACAGAGATGTGGGCGCAGAATTACCTCAATGTTCACTCCACTACCAATTCTATAACAAGTTCACCACTGAATAGTGTTGGATCACATACACTGGTCACAACATTAAACGCTATTGATAGAGTATTATGGTTAAAGATACAAAATCTGATGAAAAAAGTTGAAGAAAATTTAAATGTAACAAATAATGAAGAAAGTTTTAATAACGTTAATGAAGAAATTTCAAAATTAGTCTTAGAACCAAGTATTGATTTAAAACACACTGCAGAGATCATTACAATGGCAAAATTATCACTCAAGAGTTTTAACGTTGGTGTTAGAATCTTGGCTGACGCACCGGTATGGCCTGTAGGTTTAGTCTTCGCCGAAGCATTGAAACTGAGATCTAAATTCATTAATGAAGATCATCTTAGATAGACACTCTTATGTATAAAATTATAAACCCAGATAGTCGTTCCCGCAGTATCAAATTCCGTAATGTCATTTTCTTTTAAAAAACAGAGCACAGAGTAAAAACTAAGGACAGATCATATAAAATTAATATTCAAGAGATAGATAGGGATAAATGGAATCACTCAATAAGTCAATCAATAACATCTCGTTATATGAGGTGAAGCTGTATGTGCGCAAGGCGCAGAACGCCGTGATGGGGCTCACTGAGATGGAGGCGAAAGTGAGAGAAGCGACAAATAATGAGCCATGGGGAGCTTCATCATCTTTAATGCAACAGATCGCTGCTGCTACGTATAATTATAGAGAAAGAGAAGAGATCATGAATATGATATATAGGAGATTCACCGAAAAGACCACCGCGGAGCATAAGCATGAATGGAGACAAATTTATAAAGCGTTACAATTGATGGAGTATGTGATTAAGAACGGTAGTGAAAAATTTGTCGATGAAGCTCGTGCTAACGTTAGTGCATTGAAATTTTTAAGATCGTTCCAGTATATTGACCCTCAGGGTAGAGATCAGGGGATCAATGTGCGTAATAGGGCAAAGCAATTGATGCTGCTTTTGCAAGATGAGGATTTGATAAGGGAAGAACGTAAAAAGGCCAAGCTGAATCTGAAAAAATTCGGTGGTGTCGCTGGTGGTAAATCAAGTGTTAACCCAAATAGAAGATTCAATAGCTCTAGTGCGTTCGATGAAGACGATGGAGAGGATTTAGACGCTGGTTACTCGGGGTTCGGTGGGTATCAGAATAGAGTCTTTGGTGATGGTGGTGTCTACGGTGAGAGATACGAAGAAGAGAGAAGTGCCGGTGCTATTCTGAATGAATTTGAAGAGTACGAGGTGGGTTCTACAAGAAGAAGTTCAAGAACTAGCAAGCCAACCACGAAGACTACGAATACCAATGTCACTCTGACAAAGAATAATAACGAAGTTGATTTATTTGGTTTGGATAGTAATAAAGCTACACCTGCCGCACTGGAAGATGATGACGACGATGATGAATTTGATGATTTCCAAAGCGCCGCACCAACACCTGCTCCAACAACGAATGCCAATTCACTTGCTGGACTCTTCAATACCACTCAATCTAATGGTAATATATTACAACAATATCAGCAACCAACACAAACTTTCAGTGCACCACTGCCTGTTCCAGGTGCAATGCCCGTTCAACCTTCATATAACTTGTCCCAGGTGACTCCACAATTCACATCCCCAGTGTCCCAGCCAGTGACACCACAAGTGGCCCAGCCAAAACCTAAGACTGATGCATTTTCATCGTTATTCAGTACTGCAAAGACACAAACCACTAGTCGCTCGACGTCAACCACTAAGCCAACACCAGTCAGTGTGACTAAAGATGACGACGATTTTTTCGGGTCATTCACTCTGTCGCCTGCTCCTGCTCCTGCTCCTGTTCCTGCTCAATCGAATACCAATAACGATGAGATAGATTTATTATCATTCTAGTTTTATATATTTTTTAAATTTTGTGTGTAATTGATATTTTTAATTCTTTGAAAAAATTGTAATCAGTATTTTATTAAGAGATAGATATTGAGATAAGTAGCGGTAAAGATGGCTGTATTCTCATTTTGGATCTTTGATAGACACTGTGAGTGACTTATAATAGATAAAGATATACGGGATATGGATTACTAATATAAAGTAGGCAATTGCATATATAGTAGAGAATGGACACCATTAGAAGTGAGAAAGCAAATACCGCATCTGAACAACACGACATCCGGGTCGATCAACGTCAGGAACGAAGACCACTCAGCGAAATTACTATTCGGAGCTTTGTTCTCACTCAAACAGATCTCGTCCAAGTTGAACCCTAGTGAGTCTATAAATAATTTCAAATCATTCTCAACGGCGAAATACCGTTGTCATTTTTATGAAAGTGGGTCAGGATTAAAGTTTTGCTTGTTGACTGATCCGATGGTGGAGAATATGCAATTCGCTTTGAAAGAGATTTACACGAATCTTTTCATCAACTGTGTGATAAAGAAGTGAGTATTATCTGTTATCTTCTTGATATGTAATTTTACTAACTGTTATATAGCGGGTTATCACCAGTGGATTTCAAAGAGAATCAGTATATTAACAACGACACGTTCATTACCGGTGTGGATAATTATATAAGTTCATTACAAGCTTTCACTACGTGATTTAATATGACTGATATGATATTTTGATATTTTGATATGATGTACCGATCTGAATTGATCTGCTTAGATACTGTATGATCTACACTTTAAAAACTCTTAAAACTCTCAATTGTATATGTTTTCTACATACACTCTCTCTGCTCTTACTATTCCTCATACTCTCATGAATCTCATAACTCTCGATTCTGTCAATTTCTTGATAATATCACTTCCCGTATAAATATCAAATTAAAAAAAATGAAATGAAATATCAAATGCAAGAATAATACAAGAGATAAATGAGTTATAATAGAAGGAAAGTGAATAGTCATGGCTCGGCATTAGACGATGCCTCTGAATTGTTATTCATTGTCGAATCTGAATGGCCCAAATTAAGTCAAAAGAATTTTAATCCATTAGATACCGTCTTACCATTATTGGACAACACATCTGTTGGATTAGCACATAAACAATCAAAATTTGATCAATTAAATACACAAATTTCCCAAGTGTTAAATAGTTGTATCAGTGGCAATAAACAACAATTCATCGATCATCTTAATTACTATAGTGATGTCTCCCGAAGTTTTAATGAAAGTTTCGAATTGGTGGAACAGATATCGAAGGATTTATCAATGACCAATGAATCGATAGTGTCAGATAATAAGACTTATTTAAAAGATTTGAATCAAAGTTCAATGGTTTACGGGAGATTGTTAGACACTATAGAGCTGGTCGAGTTTGTGAAATCTGCTACTGAAGATTTAAATAAATTTATTGGTGATAAAGATTTTGTCCAATGTGAAGAATTAGTTAATAAATGTTTCAAATTAGCTAAAGAATACGAGTTGTGGAAATTACCACTGTTACAATCGATAAGAAATCAATTGAATGATCAACTGAATAACCTTTTTGAAATGGTTGTTGAAGAATTACATGGTATTATTTATTTAAAATTAAATTTAAATAAAAATTTAATTAAATTTAATAATAATAATAAATTGATTGATATTTCAAGTAAATGTCTTTTGATCAATAAGAGTTTAACCCATTTCATATCCAAGTTACATGATGGTAATCATGAAGATGAAGATCATGTATTAATGTTGCAAAATTTGATATTGGAAGATGATGAAAATTTTAATAAATTAAGAAATTTATTGATTGTATTACATAAATTGGGGAAGTTTGATAAGTTGTTAGACATATTGGTCGCTAGAGAGTCCACTGAATTGAACCAATTGTTTAATCAAACTGTGGAGGATATCAAGAGACGTATACCTTCTTCGATGACATCATCCAATTTTTGGCAAGATAATAACGATTTATTGTTATTAGAATTCGGTCCTTCATCACAGGAGAGTATCAAATTACGAGAATTGTTCCAAAATATCTTCAATAACTCATTGGTCGTTTTACAATACCATCGTATCGTATATGAGATCGGATCAAAATTCGGTCACGATTACGCTATTGAAAAGATATTCGATATCATGGAAAGCTCCATCAGGAACGTCATCACCCAGTACATCCACGACGACAACATCACTGACCCTACGAGAAACACCAAGATGAACAAGATGAACAATTCGAAGAGACTGAAGTTATTCGAGTTCATTATAAAGGAGAACGACGAGATGAAATCGTTGTCCTCACAATTACAAGAATTTTTCCCATCTTTTGCAGTGGACGAGAAGATATATATTGATAGTAACGAGCAAACAGCGACGCTCGATACGATAGTGGAGCCGGGAATATTCAATATGAGAGTCATCTTGGAGCCATTTTTGGTGTTTGTGGAAGGTTCGAAGATGATTATGCCGATGAGTAAGAAATTGATCAAAGGTTCAGACTCATTTTTCATCGAGTATATGAGAAATGACTTCTTGAAGAATTTCAATTACACGTTACAGTTTTACTATGATTCTATTTGTAATTCGAATGACTCATTTGATATCTTGATTAACAATAATGGGATATTTAAGAGTTGTGAAGTGTTCAAGAAATATTTATACTCCGTTTTGGAGATGTTGAATACTTCATTGATTTTCAAAGAAGAATACGTGAATTCTGTGTTCATATTGTTTAACGCTTTCTCGAATAGGTTTCAATTGTATTTCCAAGAGATCTCAGATGAGGCAGATATACCCTGGTTGGAAGATACGAAGTTAACACAGGTGTCATTAGAATTAATCCACACCGAAGACGAATCCATCTTGTCACAAGAGATTGAATTAATCTTCCAAAATTTGAATATTGGTAATGAAATAGCTAAGATTGATATCCTTTTCGAAAAAAGTTCACAATTATTGCATAGTGTCACCTGGCTTTTGGAATGGTTGAAACCGTTGATAAGGATAGAGAACGCTAATCCTGTAAATAACTTGACCAAGATCGAGACGTATAAGAAAGATTGGGAATTAATTGACATCAATTACAATCATAGTCATGAAAAGCAAATTTACTTGACACTTGATAGCAGGAACCACGAGAGGTTTAATAAATTCATTGGGAATTTCGAATCTCTAGCGGACAACATTCAATTGATATTACGGTACAATTTAATTTACCAGTCGTCGTTCCTGGTTTCAAGATTTTTCAATACAAATGATTTCTTCTTATTGAATGAGATTGGAGAACCAGATTCTCATATCTTGAAGCTCATCACTGTCTTCCTCAATGCGAATAAGATCTTCAATAGGAATTTGCCGAACCATTCACAGATCGTTATCGGGTTATCCAACCTCCTTGACCTGTTGTTCATCAAAGGTTCATTCAAGATCAAAAGACTTAATGAGAACGGATTGAAGAAGATATTCTTAAATATCTTAATACTCCAACAGTTACTACGTAACTTGTTCCACATGGAGATCAAATTCACCAACAGTGTCAAGTATTTTGAAAATTTCCGTATTAACGATAAGGGTATCCTAGACCAAATTAGCAAGAAGCGTAATAAGTTTTCAATAGAGGAGAACTCAAATATGATCAGATTAATATACAGTGAAGACCCCACAAGAAACATGAAACGGTATAACGACTCCCTCGCCAAATTACAACAGTTATATAAGTAAATAGATCTTTATAAGAGCAGAATAACACTTCTTGTTGTTGTTGTTGTTGTTGTTGAATGAAAAATTTTGAAATTCGTTGAAAAAATAAACAAAACACGTTAAACAGATCAATTTATAAACAGATTATATTGAATACTTATATATATATATATATAAGTGTATCTGTTATCTGGTGTCTTCATATATCTATTACCATATAGATTTCAATACAAGATGTCGTATTTACCAAGTTTAGAAACCCCATTTATTATCAAGTTATGGCCAATATTCGACCACGTTGTGTCCACTATAACACAGGGCCATTTCATACCACACGAGTTCACTTTCAGACAAGGAGAGTTGCCACTCTCCACGTTGTACCCGGTGTTGCTGATGATCACTTTCTACTACACGGTTATATTCGGTGGTAGATATGTCATTAAGCAAGTCGGGTTAAAACCGTTGGTATTAAATGGATTATTTCAAATTCATAATTTATTCTTAACTACGTTGTCTGCTACTTTGTTGTTATTGATGATTGAACAGTTGGTGCCAATGATCCTGACCCATGGCTTGTTTTACGCTATCTGTAACAACGGTGCTTGGACCCAAGAGTTGGTTTGTCTTTACTATATGAACTACATCACCAAATTCATCGAATTCATCGATACCGTGTTCTTAGTCGTCAAGCAAAAGAAATTGACTTTCTTACACACCTATCATCACGGTGCTACACTGCTTTTATGTTTCACTCAATTGATCGGTCAAACTTCAATCAGTTGGGTTCCTATCTCATTGAATTTGGGTGTCCATGTCGTGATGTATTTTTACTATTTATTGCTGGCTAGAGGTATCAGAGTCTGGTGGAAAGAATGGGTCACCCGTTTCCAAATCATCCAATTCATCTTGGATTTAGCATTTGTCTATTTCGCCACTTACCAAAAATTCGCCTTCACTTTCTTCCCTAACGATTTACCTTACTGTGGTGATTGTGCTGGACAACTGCAAGCTGCCTTCTACGGTTGTCTGATCTTGTCCAGTTACTTGGTCTTGTTCATCGCTTTCTATATCGAAGTCTACAAGAAATCTGGCTCCAAAAAGGCCAAACACGTCAAGGCTATTAGAGGTGGTGTCGCAGCCAAGGTTAACGAATACGTTAACTTGGAAGGTGTCAAATTAGCTAGCGCTACACCAAGTCCAGCTCCAACTAAGACTAGAAGAAGAAGAAAGAACTAGACTCGTTATATTATACCTTATTTATATTATACCTTATACCCCATTTATGAAAAATTTTTTGACATCATTCTCAATTATTCTTTTATAATTATAATTCAATTTATGATATGTTACTTGTGTGCCATCTGTAGTGACATGGGTGTAATTAGGGATAACCATTGTCTGATATATCGTGATACCATTATCTATAATACAACAATCACCAATGATACCATTAATCAGACACCCATCACCTATCAATACTCTACTGCCTATGCTTATCGCGTCATCCACAACAGTTCCACCACCTATATAAACGTAATTACCCACCACCACTGGGTTTCTGTCACTTTTAATCTTGCAGCCATTCCGTAGTAAACAAAATTTACCCAACTGGATAGATATCGCGAATTTCAAATTCCCCTCCAAGTGAACATCTCTGTCCACTATACCTGATCCCAATATAGAGATAGTATTCTTATTCAACAATTGACTACGTCTATGGATCCTATTCCCAGATCCCGTGACTATATATTCCATCTACTGATTTCAATAATTAGGTCTACCCCAATGGAAATCCCAAACAATGAAGAAAAAAAAATCTGAACACATTTGTTGAAATATTGCAATTCATTTAAATCAATTCAAATTATATTCCTATCACTATAAACTGTATAGATTATCACAGATAATGTCTGACTTATTATTTCAAATCACTTGTGGTATGTGTTGAGAGTGTATTGTTTTCGCATATAGTTTAGCATATTAACATGTAGTAGGATACCAAAATTACGATTGGGGTAAGATTGGTTCATCATCAGCCGTAGCACAGTATGCTAAACTGACCGATGACAGCTTGGTTATCGACGAGAGCAAACCGTATGCGGAGTTGTGGATGGGTACCCACCCTTCAAAACCTTCAACGAAGACAATAACCGGTGAAGTGTTGAAGGATATCATCTTGTCTGACCCAAAGAAGTACTTATCACAAAGTATTATCGATAAATTCGGTGAAGATTTACCGTTCTTGTTTAAAGTGTTATCAATTGAAAAAGTCTTGAGTATCCAGGCACACCCGGATAAGTCGTTAGGTAAGATCTTGCACGCTCAAGACCCTAAGAATTACCCAGATGATAACCATAAACCTGAAATGGCCATCGCTGTCACGGATTTTGAAGGTTTCTGCGGTTTCAAGCCATTAGAGCAATTGGATTTGGAGTTGCAAACTATACCTGAATTAAGATCAGTTATCGGTGATGAATTATCCGATGAGTTCCACCTGGGTATCAAACCTGATGCAGAGATTGGTTCACTGGACGATAAGCAAAATCGTATATTATTACAAAAAATCTTTGGTAAATTGATGAACACCGATGAAGCAGTTATTGCAACTAAGGGTGAATCATTAGTCAAGAGAACCCAAAGTGAACCACACTTGTTTGGTGACTCCTTAGTGGAATTGATTCAAAGATTGGATAAACAGTTCCCTAACGATATCGGGTTATTCTGTGGTTGTCTCTTATTGAACCACTGTATCTTGAAACCGGGTGAAGCGATGTTCTTACAAGCCAAAGATCCACATCTGTATATCAATGGTGATATTATAGAATGTATGGCGGCATCGGATAACGTTGTCAGAGCCGGTTTTACACCAAAATTCAAAGACGTTAAAAATTTAGTCGAGATGTTGACTTATAGTTACGATGACGTTGAGAAGCAAAAGATGGTCAAATTGCCATTCGAGAGATCCACCGGTGATGCCAAGATCGCCCTTTACAACCCACCAATTCTGGAATTCAGTGTCTTGCAAACACAATTCTTGAATCAACCTGTTGGTGCAGTGCAAACCACGTTGGGTATTGAAGGTCCATCGATTTTAATCTTGACTAAAGGGGAAGGTTCATTACAAATCAAAGGGGACCCATCGACTAAAGTTTCAGGTAAAGCCGGATTCGTCTATTTCATTGGCCCTGGAGCAGAGATCGAGATGATCAATGGAGATGCCACTGAATTTACAAGTTATAGAGCTTTTGTTGAAGCTTAGAAATATATATATATTTATTTGCTAATTAAATAATAGAATTTAATTTTTTCCATTTATTTATCCTCTTCTTTAAATCACCACTTGATTGTTGAAATACATTTAATTTTTTATCCCATTTCATCTTTTCATAATCATCACCGTACTTGTGATACAATTTTGATAACCATTCTGTTTCTCTATCACTTTGAACTCTTTGTCTTTGATATTTAATCTCAGATAATTCTTGTAATTTTTGTAATACCAGTGGTTGCTCTGTTGTTTGTGATTCTTTCTTGTCCTCTTTTAATCCATATATTATCTTTATAACATCACCATTATCATCTCTTATAATATTTGCCTTACCAACAGGTATCTTATTAGGGTCTTCCTCTTCTGGATCTAATGGTTCCTGCTCTTCGTATAATGGTACAGCGTCTAATGACTTCTCGGTACCACCTGTTTGTTTACCTAATTTTGCAGTTAATCCCATCTTTTGATAATTCTGTGATAATGTCAATTTTTTATCCCAATTTGCCAGTATAATCGGGTTGGAGTTGATATTGATTTTACGTTGTCTATCCTTGGTTCTTCTTGTGGATTTCTTCACAGAAGATTTATTCATCTTTCTCTTTCTAACTGATGTCATCTTTATAAATTATTCGTTATGATATCTATATCTTACTTACTTCCTCTTTATAAAATTATGAAAATTTTTTTATAAATTTTTTTATTTGAGCAATTTATTGATTTTAGAGATGAGATGGATCTGGTGTAGATAAGATAGAGATTATATGATAAGATACGCTAGATGAGATAGAGATGAGAATATAGTATACTGCACTCTTATATGAATAGCTATTAAATAATTCTTCTACAGTGAGACAATTTATTCTGTATGTTATGTAATATATATGATTATCGATTAGATATGAAAATTTGGGGATATATATCATATATGAGAATCTGAAACCTGTATGGGAGTAGAGAGTACATAAGAGTAGAGATAGGTCTATATAAGTATATATCACTCTATATCGCTCTATAAGAGTATACATGAGTCTATATACTACTATAGTGCTTATTAGTCTGTAATGGCTATGTCACATCTGTATCACTAGCCTAATACAGTATCCTATACAGTTAAATTTATAATAAATACATCGAAATTACTATAGATTATATAAATTATATATGGTATGATATATCTGAAACACATATATCTTATCTACAGTATTATAGAAGACATAATATAGTTAAATATAATAAAATGAATGATAAAGTATAAATTGTCACAAGAATTATATATAGTTAAAAATCCCGTTTAGGCAGACGATAGTCGAGGGTTTGGCCGAGTGGTTAAGGCGCCACATTTAGGTGTTTTATTATTTTAATTTATTTTAAGATAATGGTCGAAAGACTGTGGTTTCAGATTAACGTATGAAGCGCGGGTTCGAATCCCGCATCCCTCAATATCATTTTTTATTTAGACAATATGATAAATTAAATGCCGATAGGCATTATACCGAAAGGCATAGTGATTTGATATGCCTTCAGGCATACCATTAATGAATTATTACAAGATGAAGAGTTTTTTTTTAACCAGATATCATACTTAAACATTATCCTTCACCTCTGTACACCTCAGTTCACAGTACTAGATTCACTATCCTCTATAGTATAAGAGATAGAGAGCTTCTCATTGAGTTATACAACTATTTATTACCTATATTACTGCATCGTACACCATTCACCGCTAGAGATACAATATAATCAATACACAATCCTCTATATAATTAGATTCATTATTCTCTTTCACATGGGAGACAGAGATTCTAATATTGAGTAATACAATATCGTACTGTATACTGCTTCACCGTACATCATACTTTATACCATATTCACTACAGTCTACAGTATAAGATACAGAGCACTTTACTAAATGCTATACCTATACTGTTATATAGTATATTATATATAGTATGCTGTATAGAGTATATATCTCTACTGTACAAATTCAATTTTACAAAAAAATATTTTAATTTTACAATTAGACAAGGGAAGTAAAGGATAAATAATACAATACGATAGACTATCAAAATGGTAAGTACTATATGATATCTATAATGAGAGTTACTAATGCAAATAGTTAAAAATACGTCAATTACAAAAACAGAAGAAAGATGATAAGAAAGAGACGGTTATAAATAATTCCATAGATCCAGCAAAGATCAGAGTGCAAAAAGATCTAAGTGAATTAAATTTACCCAACACGATAAATATAATATTCCCCAGCACTAAGGATATAATGAATTTTGAGATAACTATTGTGCCAAATGAAGGTTATTACAAAGATGGATTATTTAAATTTAAATGTGAAATTAACTCAAATTACCCCATTCAACCACCAAAATTAAAATGTCTCAATAAGATTTATCATCCTAATATCGATCTTGATGGTAATATCTGCTTGAATATCTTGAGAGAAGATTGGAGCCCCGTCTTAACGTTGAATGCCATTATTATAGGATTACAATTCTTATTCTTGGATCCAAACCCTAATGACCCTTTGAATAAAACTGCTGCAAACGATTTAAATAAAGATGTTAAATTATTCAAGAGGAACGTTACAATTTCAATGAGAGGTGGTAAAGTTGGTGATGATTTTTTTGATCGTGTTATATAAATATACGTATATATATAAACTATCTTATAATGTTACCCTTTATTATATTAATTTCATCATTATCTGAATAAATAACCGGCTCAAATTTATCCTTTGATGGGGTATCAGCTTTGGTCTTGGGTTTCTCACTTGTATTACTAGATTTCTTTATAGCTTTCAGTTCCATTGGTGTTGATAATTTTGTGAATGATCTTAATGATACAACACATTTTGATGCTGATTTGATCGATGATACTGTATATGAATTCATATTGAGTAGATATATTCGATATCGATATCGGTATACTGTCATATCATATCGTATCGTATCGGTATCTACTCCCTTATATAACGTGATAAACCATATATCCGATGCGCAACTATCGAAATCATCCTTTAAACCATAGAAATGAGCCCGGTAATTGATATTAAAATCAATTAACCCGGGTCACACGTGTTCCGTTTATCCTATATAGAACATCGTATAATCTTATCATATCTTATAGGTCATAGGTCACGTATATGCCCATAGTGTTATACTGCTGTTGTATCTAATCTGTTATGTCATTTTTGCGTATGTGATCTATTTGATTTATCTGGGAAAGCGATGCTTAATATGACGTGGTATACTAAACAACTCGATACACAAACTTTGTTTCAACTTGTGCCATCGTGGTTGTTCAATGCACCATGAGTGATCTTGATTGATAAGAGAATGAAATTATCTAATCTTTAAAGGGATTCAATCGACTATATGCTCAAGGTAGACCGATAAATGAAATGGTATCATATAGGTATAGCTGATCCGGAGTGATCGTATCGCATCGCATCGTGTCCTTGTCGACATATCATTAATTTGTATATGAGATCTTCATGTAGTTTCTATCATCTTATGTTATCTATAGTAATTTATATGTAATGGTCATAATGTATAGATAAGTTATCTCATTGAGTACTCAATTATCTCTTAACTTAACTGATATATTGAACTGGAATTGACACCGGACTGATCATATAGTTTACTGACATATCTCATCCTCTGTATTGAATTGAAATGAATTGAAATGAATTGTATCCTATCACATTAAATAATACTTAATAGATAAACTTCATTAATGCGGATATATCTCCATTATACAATTAAAACATAATCATTGAATTTATCATATTTCATAAGTATTATATATCATATCTCATATAGATCATATCTCGTAGATAGATCATACACTGTATACTACACACAGATGTAATTCTACTGTCTTTTAAAATTTTTCATAAAAATCAAAATCAAATTGAAATATCAACTCTAACTATACAAAACCATGACAAATAATGGCACCAACCGCAATAAGATACTTCAAATATTGCAAAACGATTCAATTTCATCATTTATATCAGGTGGTATCGCTGGTTCACTCTCACGTACCGCATCAGCACCTTTTGAAAGAGTTAAAGTGTTATATCAAGTTCAAGGCCCCGGGCAGGCACTGTATAATGGGGGAATAATACGCACGATAATCAAGATCTGGCATGAAGAAGGAATTAAAGGATTGTTTCGTGGGAATGGGTTGAATTGTATTAGAGTATTCCCATATAGTGCAGTACAATACGCTACATATCAAAGATTGAAAAATTTATTAACGACACCAGATAAATTAGAGTTAACCACAGTGGAGAAACTAATGTCTGGTGCTATAGCAGGGTTGACATCGGTACTGCTGACGTATCCTATGGATTTAGTCAAGACGAGGTTATCTATCCAAACGGCCTCATTAACTAATTTGACACGATCTAAAATAGATTCACACAAGTCTAAACCTCCAGGGATAATCAAGTCAATGATCAATATCTACCGAAATGAAGGTGGTGTGAAGCTGTTGTATAGAGGATTCATACCGACATCAATGGGAGTGGCACCGTATACGTCGTTAAGTTTCACCATTTATGAGAATTTGAAAGAGCTCCTACCGGTGGCGTATCACGATAACGCGTTGTGTAAATTGGTGATGGGCGGTGTCAGTGGTGCCTCGGCACAGTGTGTTATCTACCCATTTGACTTGTTGAGAAGACGATTTCAAGTAGCGAGTATGGGTAATAACGAGATGGGATTCAAATACAATGGGGTACTAGACGCCATATTGCAGATATCTAGACTGGAGGGCATCAAGGGGCTATACAAAGGTCTCACAGCGAACTTGTTCAAGATAGTGCCTCAAATGGCCATCCAGTGGACTTCGTATGAACTCCTAAGAGATCTCATGAAATGACAGAATACATGTAAAAAACACCGTGTCACTAACTGGCAAATCAAATTTCTTCAAAATTTTTTACGCAATTCGATACTGTTATACAAAGATATTATCAAAGTATCTTATAGGCATACTAGGTATATATTAGATAAGATATATAGAATTCAAAATGAGAGCATCACAAATTCTTTTCAATCAGGCTGTATGTGCTATATGTTTTATAATCATCGTTTTTTGTGGTGTTTGTAAAGAGATATACTTGTATCGTTTACTTTCTATCATACAAGAAAAACGTACCATATATACTAACATGTATCAATTATAGAAAAAATCATCAATAATCAAACAAATCCCAGTTGAAATGACTCCATTGTGTATGTGACTTTCAATTGTATATATTATGTTATTTACTAACTCTATTTAGTTGTCGCTATGGGTATCGCTGTTCTGTGTAAGTACTATTTATTATCAAACACCGTATCGTACATCGATACGTATATTCAATCCGATTTCGAAAAACTAACTCAATCTAGCTGCCACATTTTTCACAACTAAGAAAATTAAGACTGATAAGACTTTAAGATTAGGTAGAACTAGTCCAACTTTCCCAGAAAAATACGAAGAAGTTATCCATTCAGAGGATTAATTTATATATATTAAATAATAATAATTTTATATTCAGTCTTTTATATTTGTATATACAGATGTAACATCATCAACTTCATCAATTTTGTTTAAGAATTTCTCCACCGATGATTTTTGATCTTCGTTCACGGTAATCATCATATCTTCCTTAGGTTTATACCCAATTACTTGATCAGTAATTTTAAAACCCTGTTCTTTTAAATTCTTAGTGACTTGAGCCGTCTCAACTGGGTCGGTGATCACTTGTATCAACTCACCCTTCGGATTCTCATCTTCATCAACCACCATTTCTTCAATATCTAAAGCACCACAATCTAAAATTTTTTCAAAAAAATTATCAAATTCATCACCTTCGGTATCAACAGTGATAAAACCTCTCTTATCGAACATATACTGTGTCGGGGTCAACTGACCACCATGCTTGCTGAAACACGGCTTGATAAACCCGACAGTACGACTCTTGTTATCCGTCAACAGCTCAATTATCACCGCGACACCCATGGGTCCCATACCTTCATACGTAACAGTCTCTAATTGATTATCCTTTGAGTCACTCTGCCCAGAGGCTCTCTTGATGGCACTATCGATGACTTTCTTAGGCACACTCATCTTCTTCGCACGCTCAAGGCAATTAGCTAACCCTGGATTACCTTCTGGATCGGCACCACCTGTTCTCACCGCTATGGTTATCTGTTGTGCAACTTTGAATGCCAGGTTAGCCCTTTGCAGATCATTTTTGGCCTTGTCTCGTTTGATCGTGGACCACTTATTATGCCCGGATAACGATGTGGCAGTGGTACTGAATAGTCTACAACTTATAGAACCTCTACTACCTATCCTCAACATCCTCTCTTGTATACCTTGTATATCTTGTATAAATGAAAACCCGTGTCAATAAAAAGTTTGTTGCAAATTAAATTGAACAAGTTATAGGACACAAGCAGATAATTACAGACAACGATGTCAGATAGTAAGAATCGTACATTGATCGCCGTCATAGGCGACGAAGACACAGTGACGGGGATGCTCTTAGC
This sequence comes from Nakazawaea wickerhamii, assembly GCA_030567635.1. NCBI lineage: Eukaryota > Fungi > Ascomycota > Pichiomycetes > Alaninales > Pachysolenaceae > Nakazawaea > Nakazawaea wickerhamii. Next base: position 249,477 of record JAJLSR010000008.1, read on the forward strand.
TGGGATAGGATCGATCTCCTCCGAATTGAACAAGGAGAAGAATTTCATCGTAATTGACGACTCTAAGACGCCCGATGAAGAAATCTCACAGTCTTTTGAAATGTTCACCGAGACAAGAGACGATATTGCCATCTTATTGATTAATCAGCATTTGGCGGAGAAGATCAGGTTTAAAGTCGATACGTTCACTAAACTGTTCCCTGCAGTTTTGGAAATACCTTCAAAAGATCATCCTTATGATCCAGAGAAGGATAGCGTTTTGAGAAGGGTTAGAAGATTATTTGGTGAGTAAATTACATAGTTTTATAGTTTAATTCAATTCAATTTTACAAATTTGTTTTATATAATATAATGTAATGTAGTCAATATCATTTCTTACCATTCTTCTTCTTTTTATTCTTCTTCTTTTTTTTATTTATATCGTTGGAATCCGTTGATAAGGGTACATCTTCTGTAGAGTCGATGGATTCAATTGGTTCAGTGGAGTCTTCGATAGGAAATGTAGGTTCAGTAGGTTCAGTTGGTTCACCAACAGCTTCATCAATTGGTTCTTCAGTAAGTGGTACTTCAGTTATTGAATCTTCAGTGACTGGCTCAGCAACAACTGGTTCTTCAGTGACTGGCTCTTCGGTTACAGCTGACTCTTCAACAGGTTCAGCAATTGGCTCAGTTACAGCTTCGACTGGTTCTTCAGTGGCAACTGGTTCTTCAGTAACAGCTTCAACTGTTTCCTCAACAGGCTCAGAAACAGGTTCCTCAACAGCAGCCTCTTCAACAACTGGTTCAACAGCAGTCTCTTCAACAATTGGCTCTTCAGCAACTGGTGCTGGTTCTTCAGCAACTGGTGCTGGTTCTTCAGCAACTGGTTCTTCAGTAGTAGATTCTTCAACAGCTGGCTCCGCAGCTGTTTCAGTTGTTGGTTCAACTACCTCGGCTGGCGCCTCGGTAGTTTCAGCAGCATCGGTAGTTGGAATTGGTGGTGTCAGTTTGCTTACACTTGAATCACTTACCACATTATCACCCCAATAATCTCTTTGTTTCAAAACCGAATCATCAGCATCTAAATAAAACATTCTCACTCCAATAATTCTTCTCTCCAATTCACACAGTTTCAACCATTCAGGTCTAACTATAGGAATATTACTATCCAACAGTTTCTTCCATTCTCTACCCATTGGCTTTGTACAAATGAAATGGGTAGTGTCAACGAGTACTTTATCCTGTAATGGCTTGGCATTCATTTTCAACAAAGATTCTTCAATTTTGGTTCTTGTGATCTTTGGATCATCAATTTCTCCAATACATACAGTGATACCACTAAGATCGGTCATCTTATGTGTTCTGACAACGATTTCATCACTCTTAAATACACCAGCAGTTGTCGATAATTTCAATTGGAATTTGAATTGAGTATCAACTGGTAAACCCGAAAGTTTTGTCGTTGTGTTTTGTAATGGGTTTGGTATTTGACCCAATCTAATACCATCTTTATATAAATTTAACGATTTTATCGTCGAAGTTGCCAATTCTAATTTATCCCATTCTAATACACAACTCGTTTGTGTGATATTACGAATTTTCAAGATTGGCAGTTGTGGTAAATTCAATCCAAACTTCTCTAAGATATCTTGTTGTGTCTTATTGAATAATTCAATTTCACGTTGTTCCAATTCTAAATCACGATCGCATTTAATCTTAACAACGCTACCGGCAATGACACCATCAGGTAACAAGATAGTTGGAAATTCAATTAAATGATGATCTTTTGTAAGTAAAAGCAGCAACGAAGCATCTAGCTTCCCAATTGTCAATGACACTTCAACCATATCTTATATCTATATCTCTATATCTCTTATATCTATCCAATATATCCAATTTATCTATATGATTTGTTGTTAATATTAAAATTCGTTTGGCGAAAGAAAAAATTAAAATTTTTAAATTTAACAAAGAGATACCACTGTGAAGATACTACAACGATGACAGATATTAAAGTGGCGGCTCCTGGACAGTTGTTGGTGCCGGAGTACGATACCAGTGACGAACAGGGGAATGTTAAGTATATACTGGGGCCAGGAACGAGTTTACAGAAGTTGTCAGTGGACGAGAAGGAAGTTTCAGTGATTGTGTCTAGTATACTTGGACAGGTGAAAATAATCCCACAGGAGTCAGATACTGATTCTAAAGTGATAACGGGACAGTATTTGGTCACCGTTGTGGGGAAATCTAATGAATACACTCAGCTAGACTCAAATGTTGTCTCCCACTTGTCTTCATTACCGCAGGAAAACGATGTTGTCTTGTGTAGGGTGACAAAGATCACTAATAGACAAGCCCATGTCGAGATAATCGCTGTGGAGACAAAAGGGTTGATATCAAAGGATTCCGGGTTAAACGCGAATGAGATATCGGATAACGGAGGCTCATTGTACTCCTCGATACTGTCATCCTCCACCACGTCATACAATGCAGCTGATATAGGTGAAAATTTTAAAGGTTTAATCAGGGTACAAGATATAAGATCCACTGAACGTGATAAGTTGAAAATATTTGAGAATTTCCAGCCTGGTGATATCATCAGAGCTGTAATTATCTCGAAAGGTGACGGTACAAATTATTACTTATCGACATCGAGAAATGATCTAGGTGTTGTATTCGCCCGTGCTAAGAGCGGCGAAGGTGATGTGATGTACGCTTGGGATTGGGAAACGATGATTGAAGTATCTACGGGAGATGTCGAATTACGTAAATGTGCAAAACCCTTTTAATCTATAGATATATATATAATTTATACATTAGCACCTCTAACTAAATAAACAGTATCACCATCCTGGATCTCCTTCATGACACGAGACTGAGCAGGGATATATATCGGGTCCTTCACCGATTCCAGCACACGTGGAGCCCGGAATATAGTGAGTCTCTGTTGCTCGTCCGTGGTCTTGTTATTGACATTGACGATTTTTAAATGGAATGACGCTTGGTCTAGTAACCTACCAATAGGCCATGACCTTGATACGTAAAGCGATATCGTCTTGTCCTTATTGGTAACTTGCTGTATTTCAGGAACATATTGCACTTTGATATATAATCTCTCACTTACCGGTATCTTCGCATCACCCACTGCGGTTTTCTTAAGATTACTAATCTCAATGATCTTTTGTGTTGACGATGAAGAGAATACATTCTTCTTTTTGGTCATTGTCAGCTTGTTTTTATGCAAGAACAGTTTCAATTTCAGTAACAGTGATTTTGCCAAATTGTCTTCATTCAGTGATTTAGATTCTAATGATGATAAGATCGTGTTTGGTGCATTCGGTTTCACTGATCTATCAACATCGCTTGGCCATACCACTTTCTCCCGTGCAGTATTCACCACTGGTTTCTTCTTCAGCTGGGCCTTGGATTTCCCCGAACACATATGTTCATTATATAATTCTCTATGATTTGAACAAAAACTCAAATGACACCATTGACATGTAAAGGGTAAGAAATCTAGTTGATTACACACAGTGCAATGCTCACCGATGTTATCCATCATCGTCCGAGACTTGTCGAAGTTGTCCTGAGACGTGGACGATATACCTGACATTATCTATACTTGAATGATTAATAATAACAAAAGTTGATCTCTTGCCACTTGAATTATTTTTTTATAAAATTTGGGAATTTAAAAGTATGGTCAAGGTGACTGGAATTGGAATCTTCTAGAACTGCGACGAGTCCTAGGTGATCTTATCTTGATATTAGTAATCTATATCTAATCTCATCTCATATCTTATCATATCTACTCTCATATAAACCATTCATTGTAACATATCAATCTCATCTCTTCACTTTTAAAAAAATAACAAAAAATTTTCATACTCCATTTATATGATAATATTGGATAAATACATAGGATATCATGGTCTTATGTGATTTGAATATCCCATGGCCTTGTAAGGACTACACTAAACCCACTGCATCGCAATTACAACATTTGAAACTGACTTTATTATGTTGTCAGAGCTTACAATACACTCATATCGCTATAAATTTCACAATATCACAGGATGTCAAGATACCCACAACACCAAGTGAAATAAACCCTATTGATATAACTGATTTAATGAAAGATATGGATTTACAGATATACACGAGGGTAACTTTAATCATCGACGATATCTCCAACCTGGCAAATTTCTCCAAATTAGCACAACATTTCGATTTACTTTCTGTATTACCATTAAGTGAAAAACTGCTTATGCTCGCAGTGACCCAAGATATTGATTTGATCACGTTCAAGTACGATGAGAGGTTACCTTGTTTCTTGAAACATAAATTGATGAAGTCCGCAATAGATAAGGGAATCAAATTCGAGATCGTGTATCAGTCGCTATTCACCAGTAATAAGAAACAATTCTTCACTAATACGTTATCACTAATAAGATCCACCCGGAACCGTGGAATGATCATCTCGAGTGGTGCTCAGTCGGCGTTACAAGTGAAGCTGATGTTCGATATCACGAATTTACTCATCGTGTTAGGTTTGAATCATAATTCATGTTTATTAAGTATGACTGATTTACCTTTGAAAGTTATCTTGAATGGTAAATTGAGGAATAAGAGTTATAAACAGTTGATTACAGTGGAAGGTAAGAGGAAGCTGGATAGTTTATTACAAAGACAACAGAAGAAATTTAAGAAATAATGTGTATTTATATATAATTTACTGTCCTTTAACACCACCTGCTAATGCTATAAATATTGATGATTTCTTTAACGTCTTTGACTGCAGCAGCGGTCTCTGTTGCCTCTGAGATTTGATCTTTCTCTTCTTGGGCACAGTGGATGGTGCTAGTATCGTAGGTTTAGATCTTGGTATGAATATTGAGTTGGGTATTGTCTTGGGTGTTGGTTTCTGTTCTGATTTAGATATTGACTTCGATTCTGGTTTTGATTCTTGTTTCGGTATTTTAACTTTCCTTGGTATATCATCTTCACTCATCTTCCGCTTCATCACTCTCTTGGAGTTCAAATTATTAAATCTTATATTATGATTAAACTTCTTCTCCCTTATAGAACATTCTTTATTAATTTTCTGTAATATTGAACTCTTGAAATGTAATTTCGGATCTTTCGATGGCGTCTGGATATGATCGATGACTTCTATCTGATCAATACTCTTCTGTTTCTCTAACTCCTTAGTGTGTAATCGTAATTTACGTACCAGTGATTCCCTTTTCAATTGTAATTCTGATTCTAATTGTAAATACCTGTCTCTTGAGCTAATACCGGGCTCTTCAGTCAGTTGTGGGAACCTTTTCAATAACAACCCATTCCAAATCTCTTCAGTCAAGGGGATCAATTTCTCATCACGTAATTCTAAATTAAATAACTGTTGTTTTGTTAATTTAAATAAAATTGGTTTTATTAGATGATAATAAATCGATAAGTTATCAATATCACGAAGTAAATGATGATTTGAACTTAATTTCAATATCGCAAGATGATGTAATGAAGTCACCTTCTTTCGCCTCTGTGTCTGTGATAGTGACATCTCTATCTCTTATACTCTTATCCTATATCTTATACTCTTATCCTCTGTATCATATAAATTGTAGTGTAATTGAAAATGAGAAAATATTTTACAAATGAGATTTTAATTATCAATTAAATTACATAGGAGAATGGACAAGTTCCCACTGTATATAGATGGAAAGCCGCCTGTGGTGACACTCCGCCAGTACGATGATCTGGAATGGTTGAATTTGACATGTGTCGATTACAACCAAGGCGAGAACAAATATTACGTTGTAGAGTTTAATAAAGCTGAACATATCATCGCACAGATAGATCCACTGGATAATTATAAATTAGATATGATTTTCAAAGATGCACAAGTTAAATTTGATCAACAGAAGCAACAGACATGAGTTCCCCAAAAATATATATATAAATTTCTATATAATATTATATTAATTTAAATTTTTAAACTATCAACGTTATCACTTAATTCAGAAACCAGCAGTTTTTCCTTTGATGTTGTAGTGGTGGAACTAACCACGGCAGTCAAATCAGATCCCAAACCGGCGCTACCGACTGGGATCTGTACTGTGTCGTGAGTGCCTCTTAAATCGTATTCACTTAACCCGATACAACTACCGAATTTTTCAAAACGTTCTATATATCTTTCTCTTTGCTTTATTGAAATTTCCTTCAATTTTGGCCAATATAATTCATGTTTATAAATGAAATTAACATCACCTTCGAATTCTTTATCTAATTGTTCCTTTGGACAATACTTGGCAAATGGTTCATCAAATACCAATTTCTCTCTAGTCAAAGGGTCAATAAATGGATGAATCATCTTCAAAAAAGCCCAACCAAGCCAGGGAATATTAGTCAACAACAGCTTCCCCAACCTCTCAGGGTAATGCGTCTGCAAGATATGCAAGACCTGGCGTCCGATACCTATAGGTGGGATCTTACTTGACTTGATATCAGCACCGTTCATGTCACTATGTTGTTTAAAATCAATTAAAAGCAGTAATGAATCTTGTCCACTTGGCATGAAACTGATGACTTTCTCTAACATGAAAACTAAATGTTGCACTTGTCTGAAACTTGTCTTTGTATTTTGTCTACCTGGTTTTAAATATAAATTTGGTCTACAATCGTTATCGAACCCCAATATGACTTCCTTACCGGTTTTGTTCTCAGGCGAGGTTAATTCGAAATTAACCAAATCCTTTGAATCATCACCGGTGTCAATCCCGAATTCACGACGCCATGCCACAGTTAATTCAATCCTCTTAATACAGTCCAGTGTATCCCATTTAGTCAGTCTAAGATACCTCAAGATACACTCTCTAGTGAGCCACGATTTCTCGTAGAAAGTCAAAGCTTTCTTCTCATCACCGGCCTTCGGGTTCTCCGAAGTCGCAATGACTAATTCTTCATTCTGGAAATATTTAAGTATCTTAATATATTTACTAAACTCATCTTTTGTTAATTTTGTCTCCAGTGGTGGATGTAAATTACTTGGTGGCTTCTCAAATGGGTAATAAGTTGGTTCCGCCTCTGGTTCTGAACTTTTCTTTGACTTCTTCTTAAACATCTTATCTATACTCTATACTCTATACTACTCTATAGCTCTATAGTCTTTATTTATATTTTATGATATATGATTGATTTACGTGTTTAAAGGTCGGCAATTTTAAGAAACTCGTTGAAAATTGGACGCCGCGTGCACGACCGTTTTATATTTAAATTGTAATTGGTAATAGCAATATTTGTAGATCCGATCAAACCTCTATGATATTAGATAATCTATAAATGTTAGATAATAGAGCTATTAGATAATACAAATAGATAAAATACAAATTAATTATAAAACTAAATAATAAAAAAATTCAAATGATAATTTTAAAAGGCAATCATTAAATGATAATGAAAATGACTATAATGTTAAATGATATTTAAAAAAATGTTTATTAATTACTTGAAGATGATAAGACAAGATTAAAAGCAGAAGCAAGTTTTCTTTTCTTTATCTTTATCATTTTCAATAATTTGTTGTGTCTTTGTATGATTATTATTATCTAACTGTGGTTCATCAAGCATTGAATAAATTTGTGATGATGGTACTTGTGGTAATGGTCTTAATGCAGTTTGACCATTATCTAAATTATTATTTCTATTTAAATTATTATTATTTGAAAAATTTTGTAACTGTTGTTGTTGATTTGATGATGGTGGTGGTGGAGCTTGTCTTGCAGGTGCTCTTCTTTGTTGTTGTTGCAGTTGTTGTTGTTGCTGCAGTTGTTGTTGATGACGTTTTTCTCTTTCTCCAGGTGGATTTGGATGTCCATAACCATGTAAATTTGGTTTTTTATTTATTGATGCATCCCAACCACGTCCACCATTTAATCTTTGCCAATCATATGTACCATCCAGTTTTTCACCTAAATCGTCTAATGAACTTAATAACAAATTTCTAAGATAATTATAATCAGGTTCTGCATCAAACAGTAAACCTCTAACAGTTTCTAAATAAACTGCAAATTGTTTTGGTAATCCTGCACATAATTCTAAAACTGGTGTTGTTCTCTTTTTTTCACCAATTTTTTCATATTTTTGTTTATTTGTTGGCAGTTTTAATCCTTGCCATGGTAATTGACCTCTTAAGAAATAAAAGAATACATGACCTAACAGTTCTAAATCATCTCTTCTTGATTGTTCTCTACCTAAATGAGTATTAACACTCATATAACGTGCTGTACCACTTAATGATTTTTTTTCTCTATATGGAATATGTTGCTTAGTTCTTGGATCTCTATATTGTTTAGCCATACCAAAATCAATTAAATGAACTTTATGTTCATCACTTAATCCTGGACGTCCAATGAGGAAATTATCAGGTTTAATATCTCTATAAATTAAATCATGTTGATGAACTTCTTCAATTAATGTAATCATTTGTACAGCAACTTGTACAACAGTTTTAACAGTGAAACGACGACCACACCAATCAAATAAATCTTCTAATGATGGTCCCAATAAATCAATAACTAAGATATTATGTAAACCTTCTTGACCAAAATAATATGCATTAGGTATACCTGGACAACCAGCTAAATGTTTATAAGTTCTATATTCATCTCTTAATTGTGGTGCCTCAGTTTTTCTTGGTTCAAATTTAATTGCTACAGGAACACCATTAATCATATTTGTACCTTCAAATATAACACCAAATGAACCTTCACCAACTTTTTTACCAATTTTATAATGTAAACCAACAATTTGTGATTGTGACGTTGAATTGGAGTTGGAGTTGGAATTAATTGATTGTTGTTGTTGTTGATTAATTTGTGATGTTGATATTTGATTTGTATTATTTGAATTTGAATTTAAATTAACATTATTATTATGTTGTAAATTATATTGTGATGGATGTTGATGTTGTGAACCTAAATTATTTGATGAAGCAGCTAATGCAGCTTGTGCCGCCGATGTTGATGGTGGTATAGCACGACTTGGCATCATATATAATAATAATCAAATGGTATATAAGCGTTAAAGTTTTTAACAAACGCTGAGTTAATGAATAATGAATGAATGAATCAATCTATATATATCAAATTGTATCCCTAGAAGTAATTCAATATATCTATCTATTGAACTTATAAAATGAATGAATATCGTTTATAATCTAAATAACTCTTATATATAGGAATATAATCAAGTTATATTAAAATGGCTTGATAAACAAAATTACAAACAAAATACAGATACAAACCGCTTATTAAATGAGATAAAACTGGTGATGTAGTTGGCTGATATGATGGAGATGATGAATATAATGATGATGATCTATTATATTATATCCAATACAGTTATTCAATATATATATATATTATATATATATATATATATATATGTTATTTGTTTAAAAACGGTGGGTGGTGTTTTTTTCCAAATTGATTTCTTTGTGTTCAATTTTAAATTTTTCTTTTCGTTCAATAATTGTTGGTAACGGGGGAGTTGTACTAGGATATATTGGATACTATATATCAGATATCGTAGATGAGTTAGAATAGAGTGGAAATAGAGATACAAACTCTTATAATTATATATATAGATCATTTAGTCGGATAGAGTATAGTAAATAGAGTGTAGATATAAAGTCGTGTATCGATATCTAATTAGCAGATCAGGCACGACCATGATTTCACTAAGATCTAAGTGATACAGAAGATACTATTCATATAGATCATACATTTCATTCTATCATATATCATATAACTCATATATATAGCTCATATCTATATATATCTCATATGTCACATAAAATCGTAAATATGCAATTAGCATCTTTAATATAAACAAATAATACAAATTATCATGGACAAACTTCAACTTCACTCCAATGATCACTCTTAACTCTGCTGCTGATAAATCTTCTATTATCCAAATTATCTAAATCGACAAAATCCACTACATCAACGAACATGCAAATTATACTAAAATTTTCAAAACCAAATTCATCTTTACCACCATCAACACGTCGACTTATTGCATCTATTAATACTCTCTTTTCCGAATTGATCAGTGATCCAGGTGTAGGCTTGCGGAATGATGATTTCATAGTACGTGATAATTGACCCCATTGACGGGAAAGTTCGGATTGCCATTCTTGTTCCGTTGGTGATGTTAAGATTTCTTCAATATCTTCATCTATATTTGTGGAACTGTATTTCGTAACCATCGCTGGCGACACTAAAGGGTACACCAAAGGGTCATTCAATTTTGTTGATTGATTTGTATCATCAAGATTATTAAAAATATTTGGTATTATACTTTCATCAATATTATTTGATAAACTTTTCTTTAAAATTGGTGATGACGATGAAGACAGCACCGTGTTAACTTGCATTTGTGATGGTAATATAATTGATGGCGTTATATCATTATTTATCACTTTGGCGACACCTGAAAATCTGAATTGTTTCTTTGACTTGGGGAAATAAAAACATGCTTCAAATTTACAATCATTATTTAATTCTTGTAATTTTAACATTCTCTTATCTGTAGTGAATGTAAGAACGTTAGTGGCGCTCTTATTAAATAAAAAACCACGATAAACACATGTTCTCACTTTTGGTCTACCATTTTGATCTACCGTGGCAAATGAAAATGTAATAAAATCCAGTTGCTCAGAATCAACACAATTCTTAAATGTTGGAACCCATGGTCCCATCATCTGCAACATTATCTCTATATTATCTATCTTATATCCTATAAATAACTAATATCTAATATAAGTAATTCCCAATATTTAATTCTGGTGATGAACAAAATTTTTTAATTTTGTTTTTTTCGCTTTCTCTTCCGATATTTGGCTGCTTCAAATTACTCTTATAAAGGAGATACACACACAAGATATACAAGATTATATAGGTAAGATATTAGGAATTGGACCTAGCGGAGTGATACCGTGTGGATTTATCGCTGGGTGAGATTTCGTGTAATGGAATTTAATGTGATCGAAATTTGTCTCTTCTTTGAATCCAGGTATTTGCCAATACAAATGCTGACACCATTCATTAATTAAGGGGTAATTGAATCTGATCATACCTAGATTACATTTGAAATGTTGCACATACACTGGGTCGAATCTTATAATGGTGACAAATAAACGAATATCGGCCTCGGTTAACCTCCCACCGACTAAGTATCTCTCACCCTTTGCCTTGTTCTCCTTAAGGATTGATTCAATCTTGTCTAAATGTGCAAATACATTAACACACTCTTTCTCATATACTTCTTGCTTAGTGGAGAATCCAGTCTTGTAGACTCCATTATTGATATTATCATAAACTAAATCATTAATATGATCAATTTGTAATTGCAACTCCTTGGGGTAAAAATCAATTTTTTGAAATGTTTCCAGTACTAAACTGTTGAACTCTGTATTAAACATTCTTATAATCTCTGAACTCTCATTATTAACAATCGTGTGAGTCTGCTTATCCCACAACACAGGCACTGTGAACCTGCCCAGATAATTCAGATCAGCTTTATAATACAATTGACTCAATCTTTGGTACCCATATAGTGGTTCCTCGGTGGCACCATCACAAGGATCATCCTTTGAGGGGAACCTCCAACCTTTGTTGTCCATATGCCAATGCACCACGCTCAATCCTATAATGGACAGAAGACCTTTCAACCTACGCACGATCAACAGTCTCGTGGCCCATGGACACAGATACGACACATATAAATGGTACCGACCCAGTTGTGGTGGGTACAAGGCACCAGGTTCAGATGAAATCCAATTACGAAAATTTGATGGCTTCCTTTGGAATTCACCAGATTCATTGGCAAATTTATGTATCTCTACTTTTGGTTCTTTTAAATCTGACATATCTAATCTCAATTACTTCTTATATCTATATATCAATATATCAACACAGCAATATCATATCTCTTATATATCTAAGTTATAATTGCTAAGTAATCATTTAGTAATCGCTCCCTACAGACAGCCCCCGACTGCCTATTATAGTATCACACATTTCATTTTCTTCTTCTTCTTATTCACAGTCTTTGATTTACTATTCACATTATTATTACTTGTTGTCAGTGGCTTTTGTTGTGTTACCGGTTTCTGTGGTGCCAGTTTCTGTGGTAAGGGCAGTTGCTGTTGTGGTGTTGGTGCGGATTGCGTTTGTGGTTGTGATTCGCTTTGACCAACAACTTCCTTTCTGATAATCTGTCTCACAACGTCAACGAACGCTTCTTCGACGTTGGTCTTATACATTGCACTTGTCTCATAGAATGGAACTTTCCCCCAACGTTGTGACACCGCGATACCTTGCTCTGCACTGACTTCTCTCTCGTCGTCCAAATCACATTTATTCCCAATTAACAGCATTGGCACATTCTCTGTATCTTTGATCCTCACCAACTGTTGTCTAATACTCTCTAACTCCTTCAATGAATTCTCATCAGTGACAGAATAGACTAACAAGAACCCTTTACCTGATTTAATATACAATTCTCTCATCGCAGTGAATTGAGCCACTCCAGCGGTATCTAAGATCTCTAAATCACATGCTCGTCCATCGACTTCGATCTGTTTACGATACGAGTCTTCAATGGTTGGGTCATAACTTTCTACATATACTCCTTGTACAAATTGTACTGTAATTGATGATTTACCAACACCTCCTGCTCCTAATACAACAAGTTTATAATCTATACATATTAGTATTTTATATAATCTAATTCAATACAATTCTCATATAACATACCTCTCATTATTTATCTTATATATATATATATCACTTATACAATTATTCAATTCGGTATTATATATAATAATTTGGAATTTTGATTTCATAATTTATTTTTTCGTGTGTGAATTAAATTATGAGCACTTTCTCATTTCTTTATAACGCGTCACCCCCAATTTAGTACCTTATCATTTAAACAGTTGCCGTTGCTGTGGTAGTACTTGTGTTCTCATCGTAATGCTGTTTCCATTCTGTAGGGTTAACTTTTAATGAACATTCATTAACATGGTTGAAGAAATCCTTGATTTGACTGAATTGACTTTGACATGCACGACACCAACCTTGTTCAATTTTCCATTTAGGTGGATACAGCGCTCTATCTTGAACGTAGTGAACTAATTTTAAATGTCTCTTTAAAACATCTAATCTGTTAAAGGCACCTCCGTTTCTATGGCATGTAGGGTCATTACGCCAGTAGGGGCATTGGAACTGTGGTGGTTGATGTGATTTCATATGTCTTTTCAAATCACTTAATCGGGCGAATGACCAACGACATGAGTCCTCAGTGCAGAGGAATGGTCTATTGCTGGGCACTTGTGGTGGTGACAGTGTACTTGACAGCTCTGTAGATACTGCAGATACTGTAGTCAGCGCTGTAGTCAGCGCTGCTGGCAATGCTGCTGGCAGTGCCGCAGCTGATTTACCCTTTTTACTACGTGAATCTACTTTAAATTTCTTCACCGTACCCACATCACGCTCCAATGACAGACGTGACCGTTTCTTACTAGGAACATCATCCAATTCTTGCTTCACTTCTTCAGGTGAATTCGACTCAGTCTTATCATCTTCTTTAACCTCACTTTTCTCAACTGGTTTCCTTTCAGGTTTTGGCACTTGTGGCGACTGATACATATGAGCTTGCAGTGCCACTTGTTGTTGATACTGTTGTTGTTGTTGCTGTTGTTGTTGCATATGAAGCATTCCCTTTGAGTAATTTTGATATAAATAACTATTATACAGATGAATCATATCTGCTTGAGTTGGTGGTGGTGGCAGTGAAATTGGTGGCAATTGTTGATAATACGATGAAAATTGATTATAGTATTGGTAGTAATCTGGATAATGATGATTATAATAAGATGCCGCTGTAGGCGGCATCATAGTTGGCATCATTGCAGGTCTCATCTCTACCGGTTGTGAAGGACTCGGGACCAGTGACGGTGGTTTCACAGACACCGTGGCGACACTCTCCGCAATGGGTTCATTTTCATTTGATACTAAATTTGAAATTATTGGTCTCTTATCGAGTGAAGATTTGAGCAGGGTCCCATTATCGTTATCGGTATTTTCCAGACCATTAGATTCATTGGCCAGTGACATATTCAATAAATGACTCTCAAAACGGTATTGGAATATCTAATCACCATATAATATATATAGAAATATAACAAAACTCTATAGTTATTGAGTATTTGGTGAAAAGGAAAACGAGTATTAAATGATCCGATTTACCTAATCAAACTTTGATCACCTTATTTATACACACAGTTAACCCAATATTATCATATATCAATATCAATATCAGTATGAATGTATAATATATCTATCCAATATGTATACTAATAGATCCCACTGTGCTAACTCTATCAATAACCGCTGCTGTATATCCAGTCCTATGTTGTTCCCTGTGATTCCATTTCCTCACAAACTGCGGCGAAATTTTTTCGTTTTTCGTTTTGCGAATTTTGCGCTCTCGAGACTCACATAGTGAAGGAGACAGTGCTTGGGGCGGTATTCAAGTGTTTGTATTGGTGAGAGATGTTTAAGAGTGGATTAAGAAGTTTGAATAGAGTGAGGTTCTATAGTACTATCACTCCAATACAACAATGTGAGTCTTAACAGAGATATTCAGTTATATGGCGAGTACTAACTCTTATAGATGGTCCAAATTTACTTTCCTTAAAGGTGGGCAAGATTGTAGATATCAAACCCCATGAGAATGCATCAAAATTGTATGTTTCACAAGTACAAATTTCCAATAGCGTGGAGGATACTATACAGATATGTTCAGGGCTTGTACCGTATATGCCACCCTTGGAGCTTTTACAAACAAAGATCATAGTGTTAGCTAATTTGAAAAAATCAAAGATGAGAGGTGTTGAATCACAACTGATGTTATTAGCTGCGACGAAAATTGATCCTGATAATGGGAATGTATCGTGTGAAGTAGTGAGACCTTCTGAGGGATCAGAAGTAGGAGATCAATTGGTGTTTGAAGGGTATGATACCCCAGAACAATCAAAGATCATTAAGAGTAAGCAGTTATCACAATTAATACCGCAACTTCGTACCAATACATCATGTGAAGTAATTTACGTTGATCCTGATACAGAGAAGCCTCATTTTTTGCATAATAGTAGAACCGGGGGCCATTGTATAGTCAAGACATTATCTAATGCTTCAGTTAGTTAATATCAAAGAACAAATTCATTATATTAAATTAAAATAAAAATACAGATACTATAAAGTATCTTTGTTAAAAATTGATAATAATTACATTAAATACTAATTAAAACTCCAAATTAAAACACCTTTTTAGTAATGACAATATATAAAGAACAATTTTTAAAACCAGCAAAAAATCATTCCCCCAATACATATCATTTTCTTGATTTATGCAACTCATCTGTGCTATTATTATTAGTTATATCTCCTCTCTTAAAATCCGCTGCACTATTTTCGAAATACTGTGAACCTTCATTACCATCCGCGTCTAATTCATCACCCAGCTCTAAATCACTACTGGTAAAATTCTCTTCAAAAAAATTTGGATTCAGTTTCAAAAAATTATCACATCTCAACATGATTTCCTTTGTAGTTAATTCATCATCTTTACCAAACCCGGCCTGATCGTAAAAATTAGTCAAGAATGATGGCACTATGGCTAACTCTTCAGGTGATTGCAATAACATATCCAACACCTCGATCAGCAATAAATACGCTTCACCCCCTGGGATGGTATCCACAGTGGACATCGAGTCTTGTTTACCATTTTGCAATAACGGTTTAGAGTACAAGATATTTGGAGTGATCACTGTGGCAAGATTATGTGTATGCATCTTTGATCCGGTATCCTTATCGATATACGAAAATGATGTGACCCATCTTAAGAAATATAATAACACTTCGGTGAAATCACGATGTGCAGTGGGTAACATACAATTACAAATTTTCAAAATCCTGTATTTCAATTCAGTTTCCTGGTATTTCTGTGAAGATATCCACAAATCGTATAATTTGAAAGTCAATAGTGGATCAGGCAATTCTCTTAAGAATTTTTTCAAAAGCAGCGCTAGTTGAATAGGAGTCTCCTTGGTGAAATCAGGTAACCTTGTCGGGTTACTGTTGATCGAGTCGGTCAACATCCTCAAGCCCTTGATGTTACCGTTCTTACGGAACACACCTTCCACGGACATATCCATCTGATGCATCGCAGATATACAGTCATCCACGAGGGCTGGAACTTTCAATTTCGCTGGCCCAACACCGAGATCTGAGTCAACACCGTACCGGAAAGTCAAATCTTCTAAAGGTGTTCCAAACACAGCGGATGACATTGACGATTTCCTTGTCGTTACTGAGTCTGATGATTTGAAAATCTTGCCCCAGAATGTAGGACTCTTCTTCGTTGGTATCAACAACAATAATTCTTCTCTTGTGTACTTGTCATTAGTCTTGATCAATGACAAGATCGCAATATGTCTCAAGATGAAATGTTGTTGTTCTGTCAATTCAGAATAATACCACTGCTTATCTTCTTTAACAGGATCACTCTCATCTGAACCAGCACTCTTTGTCAATTTCGTAGTATCCATTGTCGTGGCCGCGGTGGTGGCCACTACAGGGTTAGGTAAATTCTTAACAGGTTTCGTCGCCGTGGCAGTTGTGGTATTAGTAGTTTTTGTCGCCGTAGCAGCAACCAGTTTGCTTGTAGTGTTGCTTCTCCCCGCCAACTTCATCGATCTCGGTTTAGGATCAATTGTCGCATTGGTGTTAGTCAGATGCTTGAAAGCGTTAGGTCTCTGTTCACGGGCTTGTTCCAGTGAGACGATTCTTGGGATATCGTCCAACGTCAATGATTTTTGGTTCTTCAATAAATCGGTGGTCCTGTCAAAAAATTTAGCGTCGTTCTTGGACATAGGCTCGTCTTCCACTATAAGTTTCCTATGACCCTGTCTTCTCTGATGAGATTCTAATTCATTTTCCACATTCGAGTGCAAGAATGATAATTTTCTCGAGATGTTGGCTTCATCGTCATCGAGTAACATCTCCGACTCTGCGAAATCTGCATCCGGTGTTTCGATGATCCTTGAACGACGTGCCTCTTGTTTCAGCGAGTCAAATATCTTTTGATCCCTTCTCGTTGATCTCATTCTCTTTATATCAGTTAAAGTCTGCTTATACCTCAACTCCGTCTCTGAGTTCTTGATATCCAGCAAATGATCCACATCGTTCATCTTCATATCCCTTTGCATGATCACTTTAGATCTCACCAAGGCGATTTTCAAAAGATATATCAACTGAGATAACCTTGAGACATTGACAAACCCGCGCTCGACATCGCTGATCTCCGTAGCACATTGGGAACAGAAGATGGAATCCGTCAATGACCGATACGACGCGTCCAAAATGGTAGAATTGGTGAAATTCTTATGACAATGATCACATTTCAAACAATCCAAATGCCATCTCTGGTGTTCGAACAGCACACACTCTTCTTCGATGCTTTTCTTACATACTGAGCAACTGTCTGTGGAACTTGGCGGCACGTTCAAGATGGGGAACACATCGTCGGGTATCTTTTCATGAGCTCTCACTTCTTTAGAAAATTTCTCCAATGCTAAATTAGAATGAGCAAATTTGTTATATTGCAATGCATGGTATAATCCATACCTTATGATCAATTTCAAATAATGAGCCAAACCTGTTATTAACGACAATAACTCCTTTGAGTGGTCGTTATTCACTTTATTATTCGAAGATTTCCTCAATATCGCCAAGTAAGTCATCATCTTTGCCGACAAGCTTCTTGGTTCCTTTTTCAAATTTTGATATTTTGGGTCATTGACTTCTAAATTCTCTACACCTAAGAGATGCAATGCATTTATACCGTTGAACAAATCCTCAACCATCAACAGCAACCTCCCCGTGGTCATCAACCCCTTTAATTGCTGACCCGTCGAGGCGTACTGCAACATATTCGATATGCACGCCAGAGTCGCCTCTTCGAAAGTCGAAAAAGTCATCCACACGGACATGATCATCTGTTCCAACTTGTGTTCAATTTTGAAAAGCTCATCCCTTGAGAGATCAAGATGTCCCAAACTCTTGTAATTCCCATCGCTGGAGAGGAACTTCTGTGGTGGGAAGGGGAACCCCGCGTAGTCTGCGGTGATAGTGATACTCCAGAACTTATGCACCATGAAACACTCCGGATGCCACTGCTGTATCCTACCACCTCTGAAAATTTCCGCGTACTGTTTCAAAATCGGTGAATGACAACCTTCACAATGCGACGCGTATTGTTTCGAGTAATGGTAATGGCAATATATACCATCGTCGTGCTCGTAGAAACTCTCATCTTTAGCGAAGATCCTCGAGCATACTGAACATGTGAAATGTTCTAAATGATATTTCCTATTCAATGCAGTCACATACGGACCACGTAACAGTTGTTGACAACTGTAACAGACCAAATCCAATTTCTTGAAATAGTCTTGTTCGCAAAGAGCGATCTTGATCTCCTTACCTGTGGTGGGGTCAATACTTTCAGATGAGAAAAATTTTGATGCACATTCTTTACCACATTCATAACAACAAAAGCATTCAACGTGGTAGATCTCACCAAGAGCACGCACGAATTGGCCAGTTAATTTATCACCACAGGCTTTACAATACTTGGTTGGCTTTTTCAGTTTGGGTTTCTGTGTATTTGTTGCAATATCTTGTTTCCGCACTGAAGTTGATTTATTTCTTTGTAATGTTGTTGATGTATGCAGTGGAGGTGGAGCTGATGGTGGTTGATTACTATTGAAATTGAAAATGTCCTGCTGTGGTGACACCTGAACGCGTTCAGGTGTTATATTATTGATCTGTTGTCTATTCTTCAAAGGACTTGTACTGTTATTATCATGAAATTGAAAATTTGTCATTTCTCTCAGTGGGGATCCCAGTAAGAAACTCTCTTTATACGGATGCACAGCTCTGGGCGTGTCCGAGGACTGTCTGGAGCCCATGGGAGAATTATAAGTTTTCCAATTGGGTTTCAGATCAATGGAAACGCCTGATTGTTGACGAGGATGATCCATCGTTAATTAAATATCCTTTTCACCTTATAAATTGTCTCTTTTAATTGAAAATGAAAAATCTCAAATCTCAATATACTAGCAATCTCTTAATTTGAGATGAACTGATAAGTTTATATATAATATTAGTGGTAATTGACAAAGGTATTATATATATTAAAATATGTATATGACACAAATTGAGTAGTGTAGTGACAAAATTAGTTTATAAGACTGTAATCAATGTAAATAAAGTTTAAAAGAATGAATAAATGAGTGGGTGAATGATATACAGCATAAGGCTAATAGATATAAAAAAAGATGAATTAATATCTTGTATTATAAATTTGATAATTTTAGAAACAATCTACTTCTTCACAAGAGTTGAATGTGACCCAAACTCTGATTTTATTTAAATTTTTTCTTTTCTCTTAATGTTGTTTTGGAAATGACCCAATTAGGAAATATTTTGGAATAAAGTACACGAACGTGATGATATTATATCTAGGTGATTATAGGATATCTGTATCATGTAGATGTTCTGTATATGATATAGTAAATCTATATATAGATCTATATATATTTCAAGGATTTTAATACTACGTATAATAGAAGATTTTCAAAATTTATAATCTAATTGATCTTATGATCCATGTAATTAATACATCATTACAAGATAATTCGAGGCAATTACGAGTCTACTCAGCAGTTACTATACCACATGCAAACAATATAATCATATAAAACATATTCAAATAAATTAAAATCTGAAACATTTATCATGTAAGATAAGCAATAACTTAATTGTATCATGATCCAATCTCAGCGTAGTGCACGATCTTACAAAAGATCCGTATCCAGATATTTGATACACAGATACACTACCTCCAGAAGATAAATTATCATATTGATTAATCAACTATGTCAACTAGTGTAAGATAAGTACAGTGATAAAAGATATGAGTCAGTATGTCCACTGACAGATTGAAATAAGCGGTAGATGCATCTAAGTCTATATGACTCGCATATCTCATATAATCAGAAAAGTGTACATAAACGTATAGAAATACTCTTGTGGCATCATTATTAATAGCCGCTATCTGTTGCACTAAGTTACTTACTTTGTCAATAACATTTAGCTCATTGAATTAAAACAAATCGCTTGCGATAGCGGAATTTTAAAATTAATTTTTTTTGGTTTTTTTTCTTTAGCGGTTAATTTTGTTTGGCTTTTGGCTTATGCGGTGCGTAGAGAGAGATGGGAAGGGAAGCCCATCGATGAAGTGATTAAATTTATATAAATATTGAGATAATTGCCAATATATTGATTTATATATTCTTATTTATATTATTAAGATATATTGAGATCATGTCCATTTCAGAGAAGTATTACCCAGAAGAACCAACTGGACCAACCATCAAATCAGATGTCATTCCAGGTCCAGAATCAGATAAACTGATGTCAAATTTATCAAAAGTATTTGATACTCGTCCATGTTATTTTGTCGCTGATTATAATAAATCAAATGGTAATTATATAACTGATGTCGATGGTAATGTCTATTTAGATCTTTATGCGCAAATCGCTTCCATTGCATTAGGTTACAATAATCCAGCTTTGATCGAAGTTGCTAAATCACAAAAGATGATTAATCTGTTAATTGAGAGACCTGCATTGGGTAATTTCCCTTCCAATGATTTAGCCGAGATCTTAAATGATATCTTAAAAGCTGCTCCAAAAGGCCAAGATAAAGTATGGTCAGGTTTATCAGGTGCCGATGCTAATGAATTAGCTTTCAAAGCTGTATTCATGCATTATCAAAACAAGAAGAGAAATGGTGCTGCTTTCACCACTGAGGAGCAAACCACTACTATGGAAAACCAGGCTCCAGGTTCTCCAGAGTTAGCTATTCTCTCTTTTGAAAGAGCATTCCATGGTCGTCTTTTCGCCTCGGCATCAGTCACTAGATCAAAGCCAATTCACAAAATCGATTTACCATCTTTTAAATGGCCAAAAGCCCAATTCCCAGCTTATAAATATCCATTAGAAAGTAACACCGATTACAACACCAAAGAGGATAAACGTTGTTTAGATATTGTTGAAGAAATCTTCAAGACATGGCATTGTCCAATTGCAGGTCTTATCATCGAACCAATTCAATCTGAAGGTGGTGATAATCATGCTTCATCAAGTTTCTTCCAAGGATTAAGAGATTTGACTTTGAAATACGATGTCCTCTTCATTCTGGATGAAGTACAAACCGGTGTTGGTGCCACTGGTAAATTATGGGCTCATGAACATTTCAATATCACTCCACCACCTGATTTAGTCACATTCTCCAAAAAATTCCAATCTGCAGGTTATTTCTTCCACGACCCAGCTATCATTCCTCCACAACCTTATCGTCAATTCAACACCTGGTGTGGTGACCCAGCTAGAATGATCATTGCAGGTGCTATCGCTAAGGAAGTCCTCGATAACGACTTGGTTTCAAAGATCAATGAAACAGGTGATTACCTCTATGCCGCTTTAGAAAAACTTCAACTGAAATACCCAAATTCTATCAAAGACTTACGTGGTAAGAACCGTGCATGTTTCATCGCCTGGGATATGGAATCCGACAGTGTAAGAAATAAATTCTTATCAACGATGAGAGAAAATGGTGTCAATGTAGGTGGTTGTGCAGAGAGAGGTGTCCGTTTACGTCCAACTTTGACTTTCGAAAAGAAACATGCTGATATCTTTATTGACGTTGTCGATAAAGTCTTGTCTACTTTTTAAATAATTTTTGTATAAAGGGTTTGGCTTAGAAAAATAATTTTATTCCATTTTGTTTTGTAATTTATATGATATAAGAATCGTATTGACCTTTATCCATTGTATCGTTGTTTTGCATCGATAGTGACTCATAATCAATCAATCTGTATACTTTGCAAAGTTATCTATCTGGTTGTCACAATTATTTCATACAATTTTACAACAATTTCCATATCCAATTTACCCCCTTTTTTAAAAAAATGTTGGAGATTACATGGGTAGATTCCATCATTTACATGGCCATAGTGTGCTATGTGATCATCGTTGATCAAGGATTTGCTAGTTTCATCTCATTCGTCACCCTGAACAGTCTGCTCTTCAGTGAGTAATATTTAAATATTCTTGATTTACCCCTTGTTTAATTACTAACGAAGACAAAGTGTTTAAAATGCCATACAGGGTGTTTATGGATAGATTCATGAAACCGTTCGAGTGGCAAACTAATTATAACAAGAGAGCTAGTAATTGTGAATATATACTCTCCATAGCTATGAAACATGTATTCACTCAGTCAGAGGGGAGCCAATTCCCCAATTTGTTCATCGATGATCGTATTTGCAAATACTTCTACTTGTATCGTGTCTATACACAAGGGTTTTCTCAATTAGGCGACACCATGTATGTCATGGAGGACTCCAACGACATCTCAGGGATGTGGATTTTCTCCAAATCAAGAGGGTTCGAAGAAATAGATTTTATATTATATTATATCCAAGGAGATGCATTTGCTATCACTTCACCTTATGTGTACTTGGAATACATGCAGAGATTGATTGTCGTATTACAAGAGCAAGGTTTCAATAACCCAGTGGTATTCATGCCAAAGACCATAATGGATTCCAGTGATAAATTCCCTGACCCATCAAGACGCGCTTATAATAGTTGGAATTATGTGTTTGCTAAATATCCTAATAGTAAGAAAATACTTTCAGGTGATTCCAGTGGTGCCAATATCGCCATATCGTTACTTCTCTTATTGTCTCAAGATTTTCCCTCGGGGGATATTGCCACTGATAAAGTGCAACCAATTGAACTGGATGCGATGTTATTGATTTCACCCCTCACAAAATTTAATTTACATTCAGATGATGTTTCTGATAATTTTAAATCTGATTTCTTAGATCTGGATTTAGTCAAACTGTGGGGTGCAAGGTATCTTCAACCTTCTGTTATAAATTCTGACGATATCTTTCTCAGATACCTTGGAAGTCCCGGTTTATGTGAAGATAAGGAAATTTGGAAAAAAGCTTACCCTAAATATGGGGTAATTATCACATATGGTGGTGCCGAAGTGTTAGCTCCAGAAATTGAAAAATTTATCACCACGTTACAGGGGATTGGGAAATTGAAAATTGATAAACATGATTCTCATATTCATAATTGGCCCTTGTTGACATATATCACTGAGAGAAATGTTAATGATAGAGAAGAGAGTATTGATTTATTTGCTGGAATTTTCTCCCGAATGTTGTTATGGGACACAGAAAGTTATTTTGTCGAAGGTGCTAAAGAACCTACACCAGTGATTCATATCGATGATAAATTCACATAATTCTAAGTCTATAAATTTAAAACTTCTTTTAAAACTTCTTCAAATTTAGCAACAACGATCTTATTCTCCTCTACAGTACCAACGGTGACTCTGAGACAACCTGTACAACCTAATTCTTTACCTCTGAATCTAACGACAACTGCTTTCTCTACCGCGAGCTTATTATATACCTCATAAGCGACGTCATTTGAAGGTTTACCATTTTTATCCAAGATTTCAATTAAGATAAAATTAGCATCCATACCACCAATATTCTTACCAACACCTTCCAAAGCTAACAATTGTTTCTCCAAGACGCCACGATTAGCGATCAAGACATCACAACTCAGTCTCATCTGAGCGATAGATTCCTTCGTAGTTGCCCTAATTGCCACATCCGAAGTTAAATTCGAGATGTTATAAGGGTACTTCATCGAATTCAACAACGTCGCAATAGCAGGGTCACAGTAAGAGATACCGAGACGGATCCCAGCTAGGCCGAATGACTTGGACAAAGTTTGCAACACGACTAAATTTGGGTACTTGTTGACTAATGGACTCAATGACGATCCCACGGGTGAGAAATCGATATACAGTTCATCGGCGATAACGACACCGTTCCAACTCTCGTTAGTTAAGATTTTTTCAATTAAGGAGAAGTCTATTTTCTTCGCTGTTGGGTTACCTGGGGTAGTGATATACATTATCTTAATACTTGGGTCTTTAGACAATGTCTCGTTGATTAAATCAGGTTGGATTTGGAATGTTGATAATTCTAATGGCACTTTAACGATCTCGACATCGTTCACCGTAGCACACACGGAGTACATACCGTAAGTTGGTGGACAAACTAACATCTTATCCTTACCTGGTACACAGAAACATCTTATCAATGCGTCGATACTTTCATCTGAACCAACACCGAGTGCTAAATTTTCCGGGGTGATTTTCTCAGAGTCAATAGACAGCTCCCCGTTTCTGAAATCACAAATTTGCTGTTTCAATGCAATTTGATGTGGATCAGGGTACCTATTCAATTCGAGTCGTATCTCAGTATCGGTTAAATTGGAAGATGCAGGTCCATGGGTGTTTTCATTGGCATCTAAGAGCACACCTTCTTTGAAATCGTCCCTGGCACAACGGTATGGCTCTAAGGCCAAGATATTGGGTCTAGCTAATGTCTGTAAATTGAATCCCATATTGTATGTAGTATCTTCTATATAGTTTATAAGACAGAATCACTGAAGATTGAAAAAAACGTTAAGAGTCATCCAGCGCCAATAATCAATAAAGTAGTGTATAAGAACTCAAAACATTTTGTAATTTTTTTTTAAATTTTCATTCAACACTGGGAGTTGTACTACAAAGGAGAACAAGGAGTAGACAGTATATTTATATACAAAGATAACATATAGAAGATGGCACGTCAGAATTTTGTTGGGCTTGTTGTCTCGCAGGGGAAGATGAACAAGACAGTGAAAGTGAGAGTTCAAAGAACCGCTTACGATAGAGTCATCAATAAGGATATGATAAAGAGAAAAGATTATTTAGTACATGATGAAGCTAATATCTGTAGAGAAGGTGATATTGTCCGTATAGAGGCAACAAGACCACTCTCAAAGAAGAAGTTCTTTGCCGTTGCAGAGATCAAGAGAAATCAAGGTTCCGAGTTTGCTACATATGAGCAAGAAGCTCAAGTTATTGTACACCAAGATGAAGTCACTAAACATGATGAATTCTTACAGAGGAAAACTGAATTTCTGAAACCTTCATTAATTGAAAATTTATACAAGATTGAGAAATTAGCTTTGAGTACACCTGAAGATAAATATGATGAAAGTACTATAAAAGAAATTGAAGCATTAAAATCCAAATATGGAATAAATACATGGCCACCAAAGGAAAAATTAGTTGATTTAGAAGTTGAAAATTTACAAAGAGAATTAAAGTCATTTTTAATAAAATTTGATTCAGATTATCTTATTAAATCAGTAATGGAAGATCAAGATAAGATAAATTTAATTTTGCAAAAGATGTCAAAAGATGATGTTACAAAGAAAAGTATTCAAAGAAATTTAATAAGAAAGTTTATTAAAACCACTCCAACTGATGAATTAAAGGAGTTAGGTCTTTATGAATTATGAACTTCTTACCACCATTATAAATAACCTGTATATATATACATATATAAATATATCAATATTAGAATATAATCTCTACTACAAGTCGTGTACAAACAACACAAGGCCCTTAATAATTTTTTGTTTTTTTGTCTTTTTGGTAAATCAAACCCAGAAGGAGATCTGTCTGAATTGACAACTACTTTCAAAATAGCTTACTTACCACGGATTTAATCGTGATAGATTTAAGTATCTGAATTGACGAGTGGGATTGTAAGTTTTCCCCAGGTATATCGTTGTTGTCTTACGCTGGCTGGTCAATTTGTAATACCGTAGGTTAGTGATACCGTGTGTGTTCTTGAGGATTAAGATTTTGTGTTTTCCACTGTGATATAGATACTGCATAAATCATTTTAAATAGAGGATACAAATATGAGTACTGATGCAGTGGTGACTGCCGGTATAGTGGAGGCTGAACCTACTCCAGTGGAATCAATTCCAATAACACAACCAATAAGTGGTGGTAATGATAATGACACCGTGACACCAGCCCTGCTGGAAAATCAAGATGA
Source organism: Nakazawaea wickerhamii (assembly GCA_030567635.1). Classification (NCBI taxonomy): domain Eukaryota; kingdom Fungi; phylum Ascomycota; class Pichiomycetes; order Alaninales; family Pachysolenaceae; genus Nakazawaea; species Nakazawaea wickerhamii. The sequence continues at coordinate 275,647 of JAJLSR010000008.1, forward strand.
TTCAGATCTTCCAACAAGAGAGGCTTCTGTCGATTTAGAAAGTGACGCTTCAGTGGAGCCGTCATCGACAATACAACCCACAACGAGTGATCTGGATAATATACAACAAAAGGAGCCACAGGCTATTGCTGACCCCACAGTGCCCCAAAAGAAGAAAAGACTCACGTTGCAAGAGAGATTGGCATTGGCTGCTAATAAAGGTGGGAAGAAACCCGCGAAGAAACTGCCGCTGTCTGCTCCACTGCGGGACTCGTCAACGGAAGTGACCCCAAGAACTAGTATCGATACACAGGAAAGACCTTCAATTGATCTTGACCTGGCACTTGAAGTGAAATCGGCACTGATAGTGGAGGGAGATGTTAGTCTTGTGCCACTGAATTATCTGGAACTTGATCATTCGGCTTTATTGGAGGTGATAAAGACCGGGTTGGAGAAATTTTCTAATTTGAAAACATCATTACAAAAAGAAGTTAGTGTGAGTCAAGATTTGAAAAATAAATTGGCTAGTAAGGAACTGGAATTGAAATTGAAAGATAATAAGATCACGGAGTTATCTAAATCTTCAGGAGACTCGAATCTCAGTAAGAAATTACTGGAGAAGGATAATTTGATAAAAGAGTTAATGGAAGAAGGTTCAAAATTATCAATGACAGAATTGAATCTCAATAACACTATCAAGACATTGAAGAAGAAAACTAATGAAGATTCACAAATGATAAGTGACTTGCAAGAGAAACTTGACTCTACGTTAGAGAAATTGGCAACTTTTGAAGAAAAGGAAATTGAATTAAAAGAGTTTGATAGTAAGAGAGAACAGTTGAATTCAGATTTTAAGACTCTTGAATCCAAGTACAACAAGGCTCAAGATGAACTCAACAAGGTGTCTCAACAATATAAAGATCTAAAAGCGCAAAGATTTGAACAACAATTAGAATCTACTAAGGCTAAATTAGATGAACAATTGAAGAAGAATAAAGATCTCACACAGCAATTAAACGAGTTGAACATAAGACTCAAATTGGCCAAAGATCAATCCAAGAATGAACTTGATGAACTGGAAGAGAGAATCAAGAGAGAGCAGAGAAAATATAAATCCTTACAAGAAGAAACCGCCACAGAGATCAAGAGATTGGAAGACAAGATGGAGCTGTTGAGGATAATGACCGAGAGTTCCTCCACATCGAAGAATGACGATTTGGGTAATGAATCATTCAAGAAATTAGCTGCATCGAATGAATTACTTCAATCTCAATACACACAGGCACAGGAGAATTGGAAATTTATTGAGAGTTCATATATGAATAAACTTGCGCTGGCAGAGAAGGATATCAATACATTAAAACAAAAAGATTTGAATTCAATGAAGAAAATCAAAGTCTTGTCTAGTGATTTCAAATCGAAGAATGATGAATTAGAAGAAGCGCTCGAGAGAGAAGGATCACTGATTGGTGAGTTGGCCAAGATGGGTGAAATTCTCAAACAGAAAGACCTTGAGTTAGATAATTTGAAACAAGAGATTGTCAAATTATCCAAGGAGTTAGAAACTACGAAATCTAATTTCGCTCAACAGTTACAAACAGAGTTAGCTGCACAAAAAGACACACTCGAAAGAGAAATGGAACAACAGTCCAACAAGTCATTAGACGGTCCATTACACCAACAGGCATTATATTTGAACGACTTATTACCTAACCCGTCGTTCCTCAAGACCCGTTCTGTCTCGAACATGAGTTGGAACGATAATATAGCATTTGGTGAATCATCCACCACCCCAAGATCATCGCATGCAAATTCACGTAAACCATCCAGCTCTATCTTGAACCAATTTGGTGTGCCGAATAATAACCCATTACGTACTCCGATTAATGAAAGCAGTGCTAGGTTTTTCGAGTCACCTAAAGCAGGTGAATCACCATCACAAAATTATGATAACTTCTTTAATAGTGCACATCACGAGGACAGTTATTTCGATGATGAGTTTGGAGATGATTACCAGAACCAGTCACCAACGAGTCAAACGTCGAGTAAATACACTTTGAACAGAGACAATCCACAAGGGAACTTGATCAGGAATTCATCTGGTGTTTTGAATAATAAACATATTCAAATAATAAGTAAACTTTCATCACAGATTAGAAGGATGGAGATAGAGTCAGTGACGTTGAAAGATGAGATATCTAATTTGAACAATTTGAAGAACGAGTCAAATGAAGAGATATTAAGATTAATGAAAGAGAACTCTGAAGTTCAATTTTTGAAAACTGATAAGGAATCATTAGAGAAAAGAGTCACCGATTTGGATAAGAAGTATCAAAAGACATTAGAATTATTAGGTGAAAAATCTGAAAGGGTCGAAGAATTAAAAGCAGATGTTGATGATTTAAAACAATTATGTAGAGAGCAAGTACAACAATTAGTTGAATTACAAACTAAGAATTAATAGCTTTTTAATAAAAATATAATAATCCAATTAAGTAATATAAATAATATTTAACAATTACCTTGTTCATTAGCTAATTTACTATGGGTATCTATATCAACAGCTTCCCAAGGGAAATTACACCAACTATCACCACATTCTCTTGGTGCGAAATATCTATGTTTTTCAAACATTTCCTTTGGTAAATCTGCCTTCTTTGGTTTATTCTTGTTAATTAATACAAAGATAGAGAACTTGGTATCTTCATTTGATCTGCCCAATAACACAGCTTGCTCTTCTACATCTTTTTGTAACTCAGTCAAGGCATAGTGTAATGTGGTTCTAGTATCGTCAACTTCATCAACGATTAAGATATTCTTACCTATCAAAGTATCGAAATGTTTCTCCAAAGCACCAAAATCTAACCATTGAGTACGTACAACCTCTTTACCTATCACACCTTCACCACCGGCAGTGCCCATGTCTTCATAAAGAGACAATCCAATCGCCTGAATAGGAATGTTTTTCTCGCCTTCATGCTTGATAAAAGATCTCAAGATCCTGGCCGGAATGAATCCACCTCCACCAATAGCGATAATCACATCTGGTTTCCCTACACTTGCTCTGATTTGCTCAGCTCCGATCTGACAAAGCTTGTGCACATAGTTATAGTGAATGTAAAGTTTCTCTGTTGGCTCTGGTGTCCCTGACATGTCTGTAATATAGTCCCTCTGATATTTATAGAGAAATAAAAAAATGTGATAAAAATTTTTTTTTTCTTTTCTTTAAGTGAGATGAGATGGATTTTGTAATTGTAATTGAAAATGAAATTTTATACAAGTTATTTACTCTTCATCTTCATCTTCTGGGTCTATCACGTCTTTGTCATCGTAGACGATGTCGTCGTTACCCTCACCATTGACGTAGAAACTGCCGCCGTTACCATTAGTATGTGTTTCGTCTTCATCGTCTTCGTCGTCATCGCTTTCGCTTTCATCATCATCGGATTCTTCAATACTTAAATTAGCCATCTCATTTCTTAATTGTAATTGAGATTTTAATAATTGTAAACGACCTTGTAATGCGACTAAATTAGGTAAATTCTTAGTGCTCTCTAAGAGTGATGACCTTAATAATTTCAAAATCGCAACGTTGTCACTGGATCTAATGATATTGTTACCGTGGATCAATAAGAGATATTTCAACCATTTTGATAAATTTGTGGAATTCGATGGTTGTCCCGATATCTTTACCGATAACTTGGTGAAAATTATCACAGATTGCTCTGCGGTGACGTTCTTCAAAATGGTTTGCTTGATGTTGAGGTCACTGTTATTGGATTGACATATAAGCATCAACTCTTCATCGTTTTGTGTATTTATAGCGAAATCTAATAAACTGTATAACTGATCAGCACTTGAGACGACATAATCGTTATCGATATTAGTCTGATTATCACTCTCTGACACTTGATCAATCACCATATCTTCATCTTCACTATCCACTGGTTGAACATTTTCATTAGCACCGTTAGTTTTCAATTGCTTAGGTTTTATAACATTTTCAGCTCTGGATAAGTTAATGTCATGGAACTGTGGTTCAATGTCATCGAAAAGCACACATTTCAAAAAATTATGTTGACGATCTACAAAGATACTGTCGATATCCAATGTAGATTCCACTTTGACTGCTGCGAGTAATTTATCATCTTTAACTCTCTTCAGTTGCCAGTCTTGGAAGATTTCCACTTTACCATTCAGTAAATATGCAATGAGTAACTCTTTACCAGACATTTCGACAATTTGTAAAGACGACACAGGTGAACTTGCCTGCAACAAGCCATTAAAGATTTTCCTCAGATGTACATGGATAATATCATCATCAACTCTAGACGTCACGAACAAGCTTGGATGTTGTGAAGATTGAACACAACTGTTAATCGGAGAACCATGACCCCTTGGTACTGGGATCCTGAACGCAGTTTCGATATTTCTTCCCTGGCCTATAGTCCCCACATAGAGTGAACTAGAAACCATCAGAATCTTATGATCATCACCTATGACTGGCATAATCTTTGAGATGGCAATATCGTCTTCAAACAAATAAGTGGAGATGACTTCATTTTGTAATAATGCAAACTCTTTGATCTGTCCTGACTTGTCTAACCCGAAAAACACTTCTTTACCAGACTCTTGTAACAGTGGGAATAATGATATTACCTTTGACTCATTTGAGATCTTATTCACTATATCTTTCTGCAATGGAGAGAAGACCAATACATCACCTTGCTCCAACGTGACAATTAAATGCACAGACACCGCGTTCTTGTCCTCGGACAGTGATCCATCTGCATTTCTCTTATTGCTTCCCTTCAGACCGACTCTTTGCACTGTCCACTGTATCACACTTATCAGATCCTCAGAGTCTAATTCGAATCTAGTGATGACTTGCCTAGTGGACAAATCGAGCACTTGTACCTCGCTTCTATTCGGAGTCTGGATAGATACGGCCATATACGACTCAGAGGAGTCCACATAGCTCTTCACAGATTTCGTAGAGACCATTATGGTGGTAGTAATGATGTTATCTGATATATATATTTCTCTATATTAAAAATTTTTCAGATTTTTTTTTTTCAAATTTTATTTTTTGTTAGTGAAGAGTTTAATTATGAGATTTGGATAAGATATTGGTATGATTATTGATATAAGGATTGGATTGAGTTGAGATAGGAGTTGGATTTGGTATGAGGGTATTGAACTATCGATTAACTTAATTCTATATCAAATTAGTCTTCTGCTGAAAAGTTTCTACAATTAAATATTCAGTTTCTTCATTTTCATTAATGACTTTGATTTTATATATTTAAATCAGCTTTTAGAATTTACAATCAGTCTCTAATTGGAGATCTTGAACGATCACGAACTGGTGATCTCTCCTCTCTCTCCTCTCTTTCATCTCTTCTCTCATAACTACCCCTTCTTTCACCTTCTCCATGGTCGTCGGAACCACGTCTTTCTTCTCTTGATGGGTACCTGTCCCTAGGAGGGTACCTTTCTCTAGGAGGATAATCTCTATCTCTTGGAGGATAATCTCTTTCTCTTCTTGGTGGGTAGTCCCTTTCTCTAGGTGGATAGTCTCTATCTCTTGGTGGGTAATCTCTATCTCCTCTCCTCGGTGGATAACCTCTTTCACGATACCCTCCGTAATCTCTTCTTGGAGGATAATCGTCATAACGACCATAACGACCTCCACCGTAACGACCTCCATAATCACCACGTCTACTACCACCACTGTAACCTCTTGAATATGATCTTGTTGGGTAAGGATCACTTCTTGCCCATTGTACTACGATACCCTTTTCTTGATCTAATGCTAATTCACCTTTTAACCCTTCTTTTGTTTGTTCCAAAGCTTCTTCTGCGTCTTTAATATCGAGATACTCTATAAATGCATATTGTTGACCATCATCTGATCTTGGAGGTGGGATATCTACTCTTTTAATCTGACCAAATCTGTTTAAGTGAATTGAATTGAGTTAGTATTTATCTGTATTGAGTTGAATTGAAATGATTGTGGTTTGAGATGATATGATATGAAACAGTGATGATTAATTGTATAAGATCAATTGGATTGATATGATTGATAATGATATGATGATTCATACTGTTGTTATCTACTGCTCCCAAGTTTATGTTATTCTATCATAAAATGGTATAGTACCCGTACGTGTATATACATAAATATAAACACATACAGCTTCTTTAAAAATGATTTGAACTTACTTTTCAAACAAGTCACCAAGCTCTTTAGCCTTGGTTCCCTTAATGAAACCAGTAACGTATAATGTAGATACTGGCATATTTTGAATTGAATTTATCTTATTACAATCAGTTAAATTTCCAATTTCCATTTTCAAAAATTATAATATGTCAATGACAGATGTGTCAGTAAGGGATAAGTTATAAGAGACATGGTGAAGATATTATATTGAGAGCTATATATGAGATCTAGGTGATAGTTATAAGTATTACAGAAGGTGTCTGAAAGTGGGTATGAAAGAACATCTAGTAAAATAGTATAGCTATACAAGATCTTACGTGTGACATGATGAGTAGTGTCACGTGACAAGTCACTTCTCAGAGTTTCTATCTGTATTATATAACTGTAGAGTTTTGATTGTAAGAGAAATGATAGATATGAGTATAGAGAATTGGGTATTACACTCCTTTCAAACTAGAGATGTTCTATCTATTTATAAGGTACTTTCAAATTATTACCAAATAGCCACACCGTTTTAATAAAATGTAAATGAGAAAATTATGACTCCTATAAGTGATAGCAATGAGTATATTAAATAAGTAAAACAACTCGATACGTTATTATATCTAAGTTTATAGAACTACACTCTCTTACAATATACTCTATCTTCATATAACATCCTTCTTTATATCTCTTATACCATTATAATATCTCTTATTATATAAATAAATAGGGTCGTGCACTGGAGCCAGTCCCTTAATTTAACAAAGCGAGAAAAGTTTGAATTGAGAGAAAAAAGGGTGACACCAAAAAGTTATTGAAAACAAGGGGCCCCTTATAACAAATCGACCACACATAGTATATATAAGAGATAATCATTTCAAGAAAAGGGTCTTTGTTCAAGAATATATGCAATTACTTCCACTGGCATCACAAAATATTGGATATATCTTTAAAATAAATCATGCCAGAGACTTCTGCGTTCGATATGTTGACCTCCTTTAACAATCCAGAGTTATTACAACAATCATCTGAGGATAATCAACAACAACAACATAATCATGATGATGATTTGTTAAATGAATTTTTAGATACAAGAATTTATAATAATAGTAATAATAATTCACGCCCAAATGTTTCAATAAAGGAAGAATTACCATCACCAGATCAACAAGATATTAATGGATTTGCCTTCCAACCCACTGCAACACCAAATATGGATTTTTATCAAACTGATGTCACCTCAGATCAAAAAGACTTGATTGATTCGTTATTATCACAAAATTATTTGGAAAATTCTTCTCATATACTGGAAGATACTGATCAAATTTTCAAAATTAATAGTAGCAATGATAGTAATAATAGTATTGTACACCCTCAAACTCCAACACCAAATGATACTAATTATGAAGTATTTGATCATCAACAGAATATGGATGTGATGGATATCGATTATAGTTTTAATGAATATGTTAAGATTGCTGATGTTCAATCTGAAGAATTTAAATTATATGAAGAATCAAGAAAGGAATTAATGAAATTAAAATTTGGTGGTCCAAAGAATCAAAATAATGGTATCTTGAATACTACAATACCATCTCATGTTAAAACTGAGGACTCTGAACTGGCAAATATGGATTCATATGAAGTACCCGAAGAATATTATAACACTGCAAATGACGCAAATTTACCTTATAATTTGAAAATTTCTGGACTTCCTGATCACTCTAGAGTGGAGACTCAAATTAAATTATCCCTCTCGATATCACCACCTCCACCACAGTTTTTATTACAATTACCAGCTGATACTATATCAAAGACTAAATTGAAATTACAAGAAGAAGTACCAGAATCTTCAAAGAAACATATCTTGTATTTGGACACTTATGTGTTGACAAGTGGGCAAGAAAGTGCTGCTAATAATGCTCCATTGAAACAAGAAATGGCTAAAGAGATGACAAATTCTCCAACCTCAGAGGGAGCATCACCAAATTCTAACATAACTTCAAATGACACAACTCAATTAAATCCTTCAATGAAGAGTTGTAATATTTGTAGTAGATGTATCAGAAGAGAATTGAAAAGAGCTTCGAGAAGGAAAAATGGTACTTTAGAAGATGGATTCAATTGGAATTTAATGGGTCCAAAAAGAGCTGTCATTTTCAATTGTAAAGAGATCATTTCATTCCCACCTCCAACTGTTGGATCACCATTATCAAATAAATCTAATGGTGATGAATTAAATGATTACCTTGCAAACGTGGATGAAAATAATAATAACAAATTGGAATCTGAGAAGGAAAAGAAAATTGAAATTTCATCAAGAATTATTTGTTATTGTAGACATCATTCAGAATCCAAGGGTTTCAGATTGTTTTTTGTTTTGAAAAACAGTGATGGTGAAGTCTTGGGTAAGACATTTTCTGATCCAATTATGATTATGGATAGAAAGAAATCAACAGTCTCAGGTAAATCATTACCAAATTCTACAGATATCAAAAAGGATCATCTCTTATCACCAACTTCATTAGAGGAATCTTCATCAGAGGCACAAACTAATGCTTCTGATTATTCACGCCCTTCCAAAAGGAAAAGAGCTTGGTCACCTACAGCCACAGGAAGTGGATCCACTTCAACGTATTACGATGGTATATCTCAACAAAGATCACTTAGTAGTGCCAATACCACTGTCACAAGGAAAGACGGGTTCTCGCCAACTGATAGTGAGCATCAAAGATCTCCTAATATGTTCCATAACACTCCACAGAGAGCTGAATCAATCACCTCGATCACATCAAATTCATCCTCATATGTCGGAAACAAAGCCGCTGCTCCACTGATACCGTCCACAATATCTTACTCTGCTAATTCTAATCAACCATACATTCAAAGAATTATCCCAGCACAAGGTCCAATTAGAGGTGGTATCGAAGTGACATTATTAGGTTCGAAATTCCGCCCTGGTTTGGTGGTGAAATTCGGTGCTAATCAAGCATTAACTACCCACTGTTGGTCAGATTCTACAATAGTGACATATTTACCACCAGCAAGTAATCCAGGTCAAGTTATGGTGACATTTGATAATTTCAGCAGCGATAATAAACATCCTATTCAACAACAAGTTTTCACTTATACCGATGACACAGATCGTCAATTAATCGAATTGGCATTACAAATTGTCGGATTGAAAATGAATGGTAAATTAGAAGACGCTAAGAATATTGCAAAGAGAATTATTGGTAATAGTAATGATTCAACGAACACTGCATCGACACCACTGAATGATAAAAATGGTAGTGGCGCCGTGGAGGAAGTTGATGATGAATGGTTCTCGAAAGCCACAGAGACTGTTAAACAGTTGAGTCAATCATCATCTGATTCCGAGGAAGTTCTTTTGAAATTCTTATCGTTATTAGATCTTCCAAATGCACCTATTTCAAGTCCTAATTGGGCTGTATGTACCACAGAGGGACAAACTTTATTACATTTAGCCTCTATCAGAAATTATTATAAATTAGTTTTATATTTAATTAATAGAGGTTCAAGAATTGATTATAAAGATGTTAATGATTTTACTCCATTACATTTAGCATTTTTGAATGGTAATAGAGAAATTATTGAAGTATTAATTAAATGTGGTGCTAAAGTTAATAATAGAATTAAGAAGAATGTCACTTTACAGCAGATAAGTAATTCTAATGTGTTGGATTTAATTAATGAGGAAATCACAGGTTCTACAATTGATGAATTCAACTCACACCAGAGAAGTTCATCATCAGACTCGATCACATCGATGTTTAACGATATTGATGATAATTTAAGGCAACATGTATCTCGTATGGTTGCCGATGACGCCGTGGTGGATAAATTCTCAACTGACACGGTGAGTGATGATACTCATGATGAATTTGATGAAGATGATGAAGACTTATCAGGTGATGAAACCAATACTGAAGAGAGAGTTGATGTACAACAAGAAGATTTACCAAATTATGATGATCTTTTCCCATCTAGTTCATCATTAAAATCATTAATTAAATCTGTTACTGGAGGTTCCAAAACAGTGGAGGAGACCACTGAGGCTGAATTAGAAATCGTTAATAAATCTGAGGAAGTCACACATAGTGATGATCGTTTCCTTAGATTTTTCCTTAATAATTCACAAAGGACAACACCTATTATGCGTGATAGAATGTTATTCTTTTTCTGGTTGCCACTTTTACTTATTACATTTATATTAATAATGGGGTCCAACCATAATTGGGTTCTTGATGAACAATTTGATAAATGTAATGAATTTATCAGATATAATTTACTGAATTTTATGTTAGGTAGAAGTCGTGTTGAAGGTGTTATTAATAGCGTTAACGCAGCTGTCACTGCTGGATTAAATAATATGACCGGATGATGTGATACCTTTTCTTTTAATATGCTTTTTATTTCGTACTGTTAATGCTGGTTTTTTATTTTTGGGGACTCTTTAAGATTAAGGAGTTTAATTTTATTTGGTATTTATATTTTATTGAAAGAATATAATTTAATTATTTATCTATACTCTATATTAGCTATATTAAAACACTATGAAGCTATAATGATACATCCGTAACCGCCAGTTTAAATTCATAATCCTAACCCCTAAGGACAAAAACGCGATTAACTTTAGTACCTGTAGTGCTTTTATCTTTTTTAAAAATTGAACTGAATTTCATCTTGAAATCTTTATTGAATGTAGATTGATTTGAATCTGTATTTGAATATGACATGTTATAATCACAGTACTTCTTCCCCCAAGGTAATCTCATCTCATTTTATATAAAAGTATACAAATTTGTCAGCGGTAGAATTTTTCTGATTATGTAAAGAAGATGTCATCGATGACAATAAGAGATTCTTAGGTAATACACATATTTGTCATCATTGGCTGTGGTATTTGAGTAAATTATCCGTTACTTAGCCGTTCCGTAAATACGTTATAAATAGTCCGGATATCTCTTGAATACCCTCACTGAAGCCGCGTTACTTATAAGTGATACCAGAGGGGTTTACCTCATACTGAATACAGTGAATACATTAAATACAGTAGATACTAGTAGATACTAGTAGATATTACAAGGTGTAGTACCAGATACAGCTAATGGACTATATCCAATATCTACTCTTATAGCTTCATATAGATACTGGTAAGATTGAAATAAGGTTGTAAATCCATAGATTTCATATAAAACGCTCTGTTCTGTATTAGTAAGAACTCTTAATATATCAACTTATACAACAGTAAAACCACTAAGATAACATTCTATGACTTGTCATGGACTGGTAAACCAGAGAGTTGGTCACCTAACACTGCTCGGGTGAAATTATTACTCAATCATTTAAATTTAAACTATGAATCAAAATTTATTGAGTACCCTGAAATACGTCATCTTTTACAAGAGCTCGGAGTTAAATCATGGGATGAACAAGGTATTAAGATGTATATATCGTGTACGTTACGAGTACTCAAAATTGAACATGATTATACTATGCCAATTGTACCCAACATTACATGATAACATATATGGCGATGATGAAATTGTTAATTTAAAATCATTTAGTCAATATATGAAGGATATTGGTGAGATATCAGTTGACTTTAGATAAATTTTGGCTGGTTGAAAGTGAATTTATTATTGCTGATACCTTAACATATGCTGATACGTCATTACCGGGGTAATGCTTTTTTGCTAAACTGGCAATTAAAGGTGGTCTCATCGATTATGATCTTGTTAATGAATGTGGTGATGTTATTTGTAAATGGTGGCACCATGTGGCTGAGTAAATGATGATATAATTATTGTGGCTGGTGTAAATGTTGATCTTCCATTGATCCGGAACACACGACCTTTGATTATAAAATTGAATGATTCAATTCAATCACTTGGAATTCAAACATGTTTATAAAAGTTATAATTGTTATTGTAAATATTTATAATCATATATAGATAGAGTATACAGATAGAATATCTAATAAAGTGGTTAATAAATAACTCATTGTATATCGATTAAACCCCGGATATTTGTTGTGTCTTCGTTAAAATTTGACAGATTTATACCCATATATGAGTCACGTTGTTGAAATTGAGAAAATAAATTGATATACAAGAAATGACATCTTCATCACGATGGACACTTACACCTCAGTTGAGGAAGCAAATGTATGAATATGCTAGATTACAAGCCACCGGTGTTTCGTTAAAGGATATGGTTAAATTTGGACCGAGGCCATCGCCTGGTACTTTGTTTCATGCGTCACAATTCGTGGTACAAGAACTACCCGTTAGGTTAGCTCATCGTGTTAAAGAATTAGAAGAATTGCCCTATGGATTGAATGAGAATAGTTCGATTTTGAAAGTGAGAGATTGGTATAGTCAATCATTTGAAGAGTTGACTACATTACCCAGGCCAAAGATTGATCTGGATTTGAAAAAATTACTATACAAGAATGGATCAAATGATTTTCAAATCCCATTACCTGATCATACACAACCAGCAGTAAGTGAGCCTACTATAGGACCGAAGAAGAGGATCTTTGAAGATGATGGCTTAATCATTAAGACTAGGAGGCAACATCCATCTCATCACCTGCTGTCAGGTGCTAATGAATTGAAAAAATCGTATTATATAAGCGCTCCATCAGATATCGTTTATCCTGCTGAAGTTTACGAGTATAATAAATTAGTCACTGATACTTTAAAGATAATTAAAAAGAGACATGACGCCACTGTGACCACCGTGGCTAGAGGTGTACAAGAATGGAAAAGATCAAATCGTAATTTATTACTTGATTCACAAATACAAAATTTCCTTGATGCTTTCTACTTGTCAAGAATTGGCATTAGAATGTTAATTGGACAACAAATTGCCATTAATCAAGAATATTCACTGTTTAATGATGATTACGTTGGAATCATTTGTCTTAATACTAATATATCAGATATCGCTAATGATGCCATTGACAGTGCTCGGTTTGTATGTGAAGAGCATTATGGATTATTTGAAGCTCCAAAAGTACAATTATACTGCCCTGAGGATTTAAATTTCATGTACGTGCCAGGACATCTTTTACATATGTTATTTGAAACTTTGAAAAATTCATTACGTGCCACTGTGGAACATCACATAAAGCAAAACCCTGATAAGGACATTGAAGATATCGAATTCCCACCTATCAAGATAATCGTTGCCGAGGGGCAAGAAGATATCACTATAAAGATATCAGATGAAGGGGGTGGTATAGCACGTAGTGCCATACCATTAATTTGGACTTATTTATATACGACAGTGGATCTGTTACCAAGTATCGAACCAGATCATAATAGTAAATCAGATTTCCGTGCTCCAATGGCTGGCTATGGGTACGGATTACCAATTAGTCGTCTTTATGCAAAATATTTTGGTGGTGATTTAAAATTAATTAGTATGGAAGGTTATGGAACTGATGTTTATTTGCATTTAAATAGATTGAGCTCTTCCAATGAGCCATTACCATGATCATATCATTGATTCATTATTTGCTTAATCATTGATGTTATTATTGAAGATTACCCCTGGTGAAAATATACAGCCCCCGACTGCCGTATTAGGAAATTGAAAAAAAATTTGTTGAAAATGGAAAATGACAACAAACTTCTCTCACAAGGATAATTAACAATTTAAAATATACAAATTTATATTTATATTTATATATAATTAAAATCAATATAATATGAAGATTTCTAGTCTATTTGCCATCACTTCTGTACTTGTGTGTTTAACTGGTGCCGATGTCTTAGCCGTGAAAGACCAATCCGCTACCAAATTACTGACTACTGATGTCACCGATACTAGTGTACCAGTGTCAGGTGTCAGAAAGATAAACACTGATTTCAATCCAAATGCCGATTCAAAGCAGACATCCAGTGGTAAGGAAACCGTAGGTGCCTCCAACCCCTTTTTGATGTCCATATCAATGATTATCGTATCAGAAATTGGTGATAAGACTTTCTTAATAGCTGCATTAATGCTGATGAAACTGTCAAGATTAACCGTGTTCACAGCACTGTTTGCCGCGTTGGCGGTGATGACTGTGTTGTCCGGTATAGTCGGCCACACGTTGCCACTGTTGATCCCACAGAAGTATACTCAGTTATTAGCAGGTGGGTTATTTATAGTATTTGGTTATAAATTATTTAGAGAAGGTTTAGCAATGTCTAAAAATATTGGTGTTGATGAAGAATTAGCTGAAGTCGAAGAAGAGATCGCTATGAGTGATATTAATCAACGTATGGATTCTCAGGAGACAGGTGGTGTAGAGTCACAATTATCACGTAAATCAAAATTATCTTCATTACTGTCAAGTGTCAAAGATTTATTCTCATTTGTACTTTCACCAGTTTGGGTACAAACTTTTGTTATGACATTCTTAGGTGAATGGGGGGACCGTTCTCAAATCTCCACTATCGCAATGGCCGCTGGTAGTGATTACTGGTCTGTTATCTTAGGTGCCGTTATAGGTCACGGAATATGTACTGGTGGTGCCGTATTGGGTGGTAAATTGTTGGCTACAAGGATCAGTATGAGAAATGTCACATTGGGTGGATCATTTGCATTTTTAGTTTTTGCAATTTTGTATTTCTATGATGCTATTTATGGTGAACATGAAGAATAAATTTAGATTAAAAATAGCATTCATACATTATTATTATTATTATTATTATTATTTTTATTATTATTTATTAATATCATAGAGGGCTCTTATTTTTATTTTACAGCTAATATTAGATTCAAAGGTCATTGAATTATATACAAGACAAATAAATAGATATGTATATACTAAAAATACATTAAACCAATATTACTTTTCCGAATTTAAAACCTTTCTTAACTCTAGGATCTTATCATTAGTCATTTTCAACAACTCCAATTCTTGTAATTTTAACTTCTCTCTATACTCATCCCCGACTTTGGTCTCTTTCACTCTCACTTTCTCCTCAACATCATCACCTGCTAACAGTTTAACCCAATCTACTTTAGTCAATTGATTATATTTCGCCAAGAGTTCCAGCTCAAGCTCCTTAGATTGACCCGCCACAGTGTCTTCACCGTCTAACACTATCTTACCACTTGGTTTCACCTCTTGGTCTTCCTCTTCTTCAGAGTCATGACTCACGGTATTATGCTCGATGTAATTACGATGCACCACTTTGGGTTTCTTCAAATCTGGCTCTACTCTGGATTTTCCATCTTCTGATTTATTACTCGCCACAGCTCTCTTAGCTCGAAGTTGTGATAATCTCTCTTTACGGCTTAATGCCTCTTGTTCTAATGATGACATTGATACGATATGTATTTGTATTTTATAAAATAAATTTGATATTTTTTTATTTTTCTAAGAGATCTTAAATTTTAGATAATTACAATTCAGACTACAACATCAAGAGTTATCATTATAATGCAAATAGAATTTTTTAATATATATGTACATATATGGATAATGGACATGAACTTAATAATCATCTTCTCATTTAAGACTTTTTATAAATTTGTTCAAATCGTATTCTTCTTCATACTCATTCTTATCCCATAATTCACCTAATTCACCAACTGCTGCACCGGCTTTACCTCCTAATCCGGTCTCATCCATCTCTTCAGGTTTCTCACCTTGCTCTTTCTCCTTCAGTTTCATTGCATCTTCATCAACTTCAAATAAATCTAATAATTGATTTGTATCCATTGAACTTAATCCACCATTTTGTTGATTAATGATAGTTGATGCAATATTCATTTTGAATTTTTGTAATCCCATAATTTTCTCTTCTAATGTGTTCTTAGTTATTAAACGATAAACGTTAACAACTTTTTTCTGTCCTAATCTATGAGCTCTATCCATAGCTTGTAAATCATTCATTGGATTCCAATCATGTTCAACGAATATCACAGTATCTGCTCCGGTTAAATTCAAACCTAAACCACCGACTTTTGTCGTCAATAATAAGACATCAATGGAAGGATCTTCATTGAATTTACGTACTATTGATTGTCTATCACGTGGATCTGTGGAACCATCTAATCTCATATATGTAACACTTGGCATATATTTCTTAAATAAATCATTTTCCACCATGTCTAACATATCTTTCAATTGACAAAATACTAAGGCTCTATGTTGACTAATAACTAAATCCAGTGGATTAACCAAAACATTTGATTTCAGTTTACTTGAACCATTCAATGGATCTGTAGTACCGATACCACATTCCAATAACAAAGTTCTTAATGATTGTAATTTAGGTGCATGTCTAATATCTTTCAAATCCATATTAGAATCTTTTAGATATTTCAACACTTGCAGATACTGTGGATGACTTGGTGTAACCACTAACGCTGGATGATTACATAATTTTCTCATATATTGTAATGCTTGGAAAATATGTTGTTTGTTGGAATCTTCTGTAACGTCTTCAATATCTTCAGCAACAATTGATTTTTGCTTTTTGGCAAAATCATTATATAATTGTTTTTGTAAATCACTTAATTCACAATAATAATCTTGAATAATCTTTGGTGGTAAATCAGATAATACATCTTCTTTCAAACGACGTAACATGAATGGTAATGTCTGTTTATGTAAGGCCTCTAAGGCCAATGCACCTGCTTCTTGTTCCTTTGATGAAGTCTTACTGTTTCTTGATGCCGCAATAGGTTTAGCGAATTTCTCTTGGAAATGTTTTTCAGATCCTAAGAATCCAGGCATTAAAAAGTCAAATAATGACCATAATTCCAAGACATTATTTTGAATTGGTGTACCTGATAAGATTAAACGATGTTCAGCTCTTAATCTCTTAACTGACTTGGATAACTTCGTTGAAGCGTTCTTAATGATATGACCTTCATCCAAGACACAATAATTATAGTCGATATGTTCCAAAATTTCAATATCATTACGAATAACATCATAACTAGTCACGATAACATCATAATTCTTCAAACCTGCTCTCAATGGTGCCCTCACAGAGGGACCACCAGCGTATACAATGACCGTTAATCCTGGTGCATAAGTATTAACTTCTTGCTCCCAATGACCTGTCAATGAAGGAGGACAAACAATCAACGATGGCAATGGACGGAACTCAGCTTCCTGGCTTTTCAGGAAATTTTGAGCTCTAATGAATTGATCACTTGCGACGATACAAATTGTTTGTAATGTCTTTCCCAAACCCATATCATCACATAAGATACCATGTAAATGATATTTGTTCAAAAATGCTAACCAATTAACACCTTCTTGTTGATATTTTCTCAATGTGGCTTTAATAGCAACAGGTAATTCAAATGATTTCACCTTTGAAGGGTCCATCATTTGTTGAATGAATTCTCTTTCACGATCTCTTCCTTCCAACAAGTCTTGAGGTAATCCTAATGGATCAGGAATACCTGCTTCCAAAGGAACCAATTTAATGATGGATGCAAAAGTTGTTGTTGCTAAAGTACGTACTTCCTTGTCTGAATCACTCATTCTACCTAATACTGGAACAATCAAAAATACCACATAAGGTAAGATATCTGATCCCATATCATTGGAGAGATGGTAGATACATTCAATAGCACCTTGACGTTCAGTGACTTCACCGGCATTTTTCAATAATGGCAAGACAGATTTAATCAAAAATGGGAAAGTCTTTACAGGAAGTCTAGCACATGCAGTCGCCAAACATCTAGCAACAGAATAACGGAATACTGATAATTCAGATTTCAATCCAATTGCCAAAGTTGGTAATTTCTCTTGAAACTGATCGTATAATGAAGGATGTAATTTAGGAATCAAAGCTCTTAGTATACCTAAGGCATCAACAACGGCTTGTCCATTAGCATCGATTTCGAAGATTGGATCAGTACTTGGTTTTTGTAACATATCCAATGAATCTAACATGATTTCTTTCAATTTTGGAATTTCATCAAACAATGATCCGTTATAGTACAGTAAGAAATTTTCAAGCGATAATTGAGCACCTCTTCTCTTTCTCTTTGCCTCTTGAGACGATTTCTCAAAAGCGGCAATATCCAATGGATCACTTCTCTCCTCTTTTTTCAAAGACAATATGATATCTTTGAAAGTCTTGTTAGGACCAAATTCAGGAACTTCTGAAGTGTCAACGCATAAGAAAGCACACAAGTTTTTAACAATCTTATCAGCTGGACCTTTCTTACCTACTTTGATCAACTCAACAGCAAGATTACAAATGGCATCACTTGATCTCTTTTGTAACAACTCGGTATTTTCAAGCTTGATACTATCCATCAATGATCTGATGACATAGTTCAATTTCTTAGGAAGTCCACCTAATTGCAATGCAGCTGACGCATAAGAGGCCATAATGGCGGTTTCTCTCTCTGTCTTCGAGGCCACGGCGTCATCGATAGCCAAGCGTACCCTGGCACTGGCATCTTCCAACAATTTTGATGCAGTTAATCTGTATGTAGCAGATAATGATTTCATTAATTTATTATATTGTTCATTGATAATTTTTTCAGCCACATCGATACCAAATGCATCAGGTCCTGCTTGTACATCACCTCTAACAACAACGGCTAATTGAGGTAACTTGTGTTGTGATATCTTACCGGCTTCATGGAAAGTGTTGAACAATTGTAAGCATTGAACTCTTACATTTCTCAAAGTTGGTACCAATTCACGGAAATCTGATAAATCATTCTCGACCAAACTGTTATTCAAAGCATTCAATATACTGTCTTTGAAAAAAGGTGAAATTTCCTTCTGTGAAAGGTTCATTGCCTTTGCGTATTCCTCGATGGCAATAGCAGAGAACAATTTAGGAGTAGAATGTGGAGTTTGTAAATAATATTTCAACAATGCTCCAACTTCCTCCAACAGCTTGTCATCTGAGTATTTGGCAATAGTCTTACCGTAACAGACAGCAGCAGCGGTCTTAGTTCTGATAAATACCTCTTGTCCCACCAATGTGATATCACCATTGAAGATAGGTGCATCAATATTGATTCTATGATCCTCGAATGGGATACCAGAACCTCCAGTCTTATCATCTGAAGTATCTGCCAACGTGGCAAACGTTGAAGGTGGAGTCTTTCTCTTACGGCCACGACGAGCGGCGTCTTTAGAATCTTCACCTGGCTCCAATGGCTCTAAGATCGCAGTGTTCAGTAATGGAGACACACTCGATGGTGTATGCGAAGGTGATGATGAGCCGCTATTCAAGCTTTGAATCTGTATTGAGTTGGCTCTACGAGGAACTTTAGAACCTGAGAATGTGGCACCACTTGGTCTCATGATAAGATCGATGTTCATTGAGTAGTTATGTCTTGATATACCGATTGGAGTCATTAAAAGTGTCATCAATGGCTGTGCATGTTCTTGGAATAAAGATTCCATTGATCTGTTCAATAATTTATTTTGTGAGATTTCATTGATTAAGGAATCGTAAACTTTGATTGAAAGATCTAAGACTTCTTGATTTTGTTCGAACAAGATGTTTTGGAAGATCAATCTTAACACTTTCCCATCTATCCAATCCTTCACGGAATCATCATCAATTTCCAAGAAAGCCAACAATGTTCTCAACACGGATTTTCTAACATCTGTAATAGAATGTCTTAAAAATGGAAACAATCTAGGCACCAAATTTTTAAAAGTCAAGTTCGAATCGTTCAAAGCATCAGTTTTCATTTTTTCTAAAACTTCTCTATGAGAACAAAGCTTAGCTAACAAGTCCATAACTGAACCGATAGATGCAGATAAATCGTCTCTTAAATTGGTCAACAGGTCCCAAATGACACCGACAACTTGGAAAACTAAATTCAATTTCAATTTGACAAATTCTGATGCTATAGGGATCAAAGTCGACGCAGCGACACTTTGAACGTCATCGTCACTCTCAGTTAAACCATGCAATACCATTGATATGACATCCTCCAATAACTCAGTGTGTTTAAATAAGATATCTGTCCTGACACTGACAAAGTATCTCAAACCTGACATACCCGCGTGTTTCACCTCCCAGATGGGAGTCTTCAAACCGATATCACTTGGATTATGCAATACCATCTTCTGTAGTGATTTGAAAGTGTTTAACACTATAGGCTCTGGTAAATGAATAAGCAAAGCCGCTAATGTCTGTGCAGCGTTTTCTCTCACTGGTGCAATGACTGTATCCGATACGTAATCGCCAAATCTATCCAAGGATAACAAGATCAATATTCTCACTGTTAAGTCTTCCAATGTCTTGGAGTTTCTTCTATCGTTCTCTTCTTTGCTTTTACCGCGAACTCTACCAGCTGCTGGTGCATGTTTCTTCACCAATTCTCTGAGCCCCATAGTGGCACCGTGTCTTCTTTCCCATTCCTCGTTATATAAATCTATTAATAATAATTCATATACACCTTGGAAGGGCCAGACCCATTTAGAGACTTTAGCATGTTGTGATAATAAAGGTGACGAGTCGTTTTTGTTCTCGACAACCAATTTCTCTCCATTGGCCTGTTCGGTGATATCAATAGTTGGTGATTCGTTTTCTAAATCGGCGTTGGAGACACCTCTATTCACCAATTCTCTACTCACTGTACTTTGAGATAAATCCACTGTCTTTTGTTTCATTACCGGGTTCTTAGCCTCGGCTTTAGCTTTCCTTCTTGCCAGAGCTCTCATTCTGGCACTTTGTTTCTCATTTACAGGTTCTTCCACTGATGGGGGCAATTGTTGTTGTGGTTCTTCCTTTATTGGTTCGGTTTTAATTTTCACGTCATCTTCTAATTTCATATCGATATCCTTATTTGATCCATTATTATATCCATTGAATCCAAGTCTTGCATTTATACTTGTCTTTTGTCTCTTATAAACGTCATCATCTAATTTAATTGAGAATTCATTATATTCATTACCACCACTTGCTAATAATTTTTGTCCATATTGTAATGTATCGTATAAATTCCAATGATCAAAGCTTATAAAAGCCGAGTCTTGTGTTTGTAAAAGATCTTTTAATTCATCAGCGGCTTCTTCTTTAACTTCCTTTTTAATTTGAAATTGATCAGGTAATTGTGATTCTTCAATTTCAATCTTATTTGGATCCCAAACTTCAATATTATTTACAATACCACCAAATGCTCTTGCGGCGGCAACCCTTGTTTCCCATTTTTTACTTTTTAAATAAGGATAAACTCGACTCAATAAATTGATTGAATCATCCAGATGAGCTTTAGATAAATCAGCTAATTGATCAGCTGCAGTATTTCTAATAAAAGGGGTAGACCCTGTTTCTAAAAGTAGTACTAATCTATCTAATCTAGACGCCATTATTTGATATTTGTCCTATCGGTAAGCAGATATATGTATGTGATGAATAAATAAAATTGTAATGAATGAATAAGTTTAAATGCAATGAGATGATAGTGTAATTGATTTGAATAATATAAAACTTACCCACTATCTATCTCTAATGCATATATATATTTTAATTCAAATATATATAATCGTGTTGTTGATTATAACTTTGATCGTCTTCTTGGGTCGTGTGTTGTGGCTCCAAATGAGATCACAAACCTCATCAATTACCCGGATATTTGTTAATTTCACACTAATTTTTATTTTGTTCTTAATGAGAATTTCGTTTTGCTTTTATAACGCTCGCTTTAAACGCGAAAATTAAATTAAATTAATTTTTTTTTTTTTTTGTTTGATTTTCAACAAACATTTTCTTTTGTTAGAGAGGATTTAATTTTTTTCTGGTTGTTGCAAAAAAAAAAAAAAAAAACTTCTCCAAACAGGAGAAGTTACTTATTTTTTCACTTTTTGGGCACCCCGCACACGACCGCAAGTCTAATTTTAAAAGAAATTCCACAGCCAAAGAAAATTTTTTTCTTAAAAGTGAATCACGCTTTTAGTCTTCGTTGACCGGCACACAATTTAGCGGTATCAAATGAGAAAAAACTTTCTTCAATGACTCAAATTGTGAAAAAATCAAGATCTTACTTAAGAGTAAATTGTATCTAGTTGTTTAAATTTTATGTATATATATATATTGAAATTTTTTTTAAATTTATATAACTTATTACTTTTAATTAATATAAAGATAATATCAATTTAATTACAATGCAAGATTTAAATACTTTTAACCCATATTCAAGACATCCATTGGACGTAGTGTCTAATGTGAGTAATTTTAAATTAATTGATACAACATTAAGAGAAGGTGAACAATTTGCAACATCATTTTTCACCACTGAGAAAAAATTAGAAATTGCTAAACTGTTAGATGAATTCGGTATCGATTATATAGAATTAACCTCGCCAGTGGTAAGTGAACAATCAAGAAGGGATTGTGATTTAATTTGTAAATTAGGTTTAAATGCCAAAATTTTAACTCATATTAGGTGTCATATGGATGACGCTAGACTGGCTGTTGAAACTGGTTGTGATGGTGTTAACATCTTCATCGGTACTTCTCAATTCTTAAGAAATTACAGTCACGGTAAGGATATGAATTTTATCACTAACTCGGCCGTTGAAGTTATAAATTTTGTCAAATCTCATGGTTTAGAAGTACGTTTCTCCACTGAGGATTCATTCAGATCAGATATCGTCGATTTGTTAAACATCTACACCACCGTGGATAAATTAGGTGTTCATAGAATCGGTATTGCCGACACCGTTGGTGGTGCTGATGCATTCCAAGTTTTCAACTTGGTTAGACAATTAAAATCAGTTATAAGTTGTGATATCGAATGTCATTTCCACAACGATACCGGTTGCTCTATATCTAATGCGTACTCCGCTTTACAAGCCGGTGCCAATTTCATCGATACTTGTATCTTGGGTATCGGTGAAAGAAACGGTATCACTTCATTAAGTGGATTAATGGCAAGATGTATTGTTGCTGATCGTGATTATATCTTATCTAAATACGATGTCACTAAATTGAAAGCCTTGGAAGAAATGATTGCTGAGTCAGTTGGTATCACTATCCCATTCAACAACCCAGTCACTGGGTTCAGTTCATTCACTCATAAAGCCGGTATTCACACCAAAGCTATCTTAACTAACCCATCAACATATGAAATCTTAAAACCTGAAGATTTCGGATTAGAGAGAACGATCAATTTCGCTAACAAGTTAACTGGATGGAATGTTATCAAATCAAGAATTCAAGATATCGGATTAGATTTACCAGATTCAGATTGTAAAGCAATCACAAATATAGTTAAAGTAGAAGGTGATCAAAAGCAATTAACAGTACAGGATGTCGACAAGATCATCCACGATTACGTCAATCTGCATTCCGAGGATGGTGTCATTGCAAAGAAGGCCAAGAAGAATTAGATTATCTAAATTGGAAACCTAATCGTCTTTTTTATCTAAATTAAAAAAAAAAATTTTAAAGAAAGTATTCTTCTTCTCCCCTTCTTATTGCATTAACATCAACCATTATTCGTTCAATTCGTTTTAACTCATTTCATTATCTGTGTTTATTTTCTCATCTATTGGTTTAACTCTGTTAATTCCAATTATTATTGTCGGTAAGGTTGTTTATTTGCAAAAAGGTTTTGTGTTTTTTTATGTCTATATAACGTTTGTATTTTGTCTTTTTCTAGTTTGGGTTTCTTCATTTTAAAATGAGAATAGAAAAAAGTTTTTAATCTATATTAATTGAATATGTAAGTGATTTACCGTATATTTGACATATTGTAACATCAACTTAAAGACCCCTAACCCCCAATTTATAAAATTACCCTGATCACATATTTTAGCTCACCGCGCACTACTTTCCCATTGCAACGCAAAAAATAAAATTTTTCACAGCGAGGAAAAAATTTTATTTTTCAGTATAAAAACCTCTGGGATCCCATTTAGTTTGAAATAATTTTTCACTTTTTAATTATCAAATTCAATCTAAGTCACAATGCCAAGTATGTACTAATATATATATAACACTTCAATACATGCTAGAATGGCCTATTATTGAAGAAATTCAGTAATAGGGACCATCTCATGTGAGGTTCGGGTCCTCGTTTTGGAATCTTTTCAAAACATACATTTACATTAAATTTTTATTTAATGTATTTGGAAATAACTTATAGTTCTTTGCACTGAATTCCCGACACTTCAGTTGCAAATGACCATTGGTCGATATCTTTGATATTGATGATGAGTCCTATTAGATGATATATATATATATATTTATGTTGTCATATTGTCTAGTAGGGTCTCAGCGTACTGATGTTTATAAGTATTTCTATATATGTTTTGTAAATCCAACTCGAGTAAACCTACATCTGTCTCTTCTATACAAATTCTAACATAATTTTTAAGGAGCTCCAAGAACTTACTCAAAGACTTACTCCGTCCCAAAAAGACCTTATGAATCCGCCAGATTAGATGGTGAATTAAAATTGGTTGGTGAATACGGTTTAAAAAACAAGAGAGAAATTTACAGAATTAACTTCCAATTATCTAAAATTAGAAGAGCTGCTCGTGATTTATTAACTAGAGATGAAAAAGATCCAAAGAGATTATTCGAAGGTAATGCTTTAATTAGAAGATTAGTTAGAATTGGTGTCTTATCTGATGATAAGATGAAATTAGATTATGTCTTAGCTTTAAAACCAGAAGATTTCTTAGAAAGAAGATTACAAACTCAAGTTTTCAGATTAGGTTTAGCTAGATCAATTCACCACGCTAGAGTCTTGATCTCTCAAAGACACATTGCTGTTGGTAAACAAATTGTTAACATTGCTTCATTCATGGTTAGATTAGATTCACAAAAACACATTGATTTTGCTCCAAACTCTCCATACGGTGGTGGAAGACCTGGTAGAGTTAAGAGAAGAAACCAAGCTAAATCATCTGAAGGTGGTGAAGAAGCTGAAGAAGATGATGAATAAATTATTTAATTTTTAATCATTTTGTAAAAGTTTCAAAAAACAGTTTATTGGAAAGTTTTGATGTTTTTATATATAATAATTCTAGAGCTTTAACCTTTTTTTAAAAAGATATAGTTGGGATTACGTAGGTGTTAATTGAATTTAAAATAGTATTTATTACTCAGTAGTCTCTATATGATATCTACATGAAATCTATACCATATACCATGTATCTACTCTATGTATTTACCTCATCTACTTCATATATCTAAATAGAGGTCAATGCAAAATATTAAATCACGTGCTCTCACACAGGTCTTTTGAATATATGGTGTTAAGATGTTATAATACCTGTGACTGGTGTTTTATGTAAACTGCGCAATAGTCGTGTATTTAACTGCATAAATAACCAAATTGAAACATAAATAGTCCAATAACAGTCGTGCCCCCTGAGCTCAATTTCGAACAAAACTTTTTCAATAAAATTTTCTTTAGAAAAAGTGAATACATTTTCAGATAATACTCATACAAAGTACATCAACTTTAAACAAATAATATAAAATGGGTAAAAGGTATGTGGTTATAATGAATCAATATAGTGATATGTTTCCAGATAGTAGAAAGACTGTAGTAGACTTATTGAAGTTCGTATGAAATGGATTAGATTCAGAGTTTATTCAATTATCGTTGATGATATCAATCATCAAAAAATTTTCAAATTTATACTTAAAATGAAATATAGTGGGAATAATATGATAATCAATTTGAAATCGATGTATTAGATATATTAAATGAATTTGAATGGGATACGAAAGTCTTGATTAGAAATATAAAACTATATGTAAAGCATAATATACAATAAATAACTAACAAATATTCAATATAGTCGTGGTTACAGATCAGGTACTCGTTACGCTTTCCAACGTGACTTTAAGAAACATGGTACCATTGCCTTGTCAACTTACTTAAAAGTTTACAAAGTTGGAGATATCGTTGATATTAAAGCTAATGGTTCTATCCAAAAGGGTATGCCACACAAGTACTACCACGGTAAGACTGGTATCATTTACAATGTTACTAAATCTTCTGTTGGTGTCATTGTTAACAAAGTTGTCGGTCACAGATATATCGAAAAGAGAGTTAACTTAAGAGTTGAACATATTAAACATTCAGCTTGTAGACAAGAATTCTTAAACAGAGTTAAATCAAATTTCGCAAAGAAAGCTGAAGCAAAGGCTAACGGTACCGTTGTTCAATTAAAGAGACAACCAGCTCAACCAAGAAAGGAATACGTCGTTTCAGGTGTCCCAACCACTTTAGCTCCAGTTCCATATGAAACCTTTATCTAAGAATTTTATTCCTTTATATTTGTTTATATGTTGTTTTTGGAGGGAAAGATTAATGTAATATTATCTTTAAAGAATTTATAATTTAAATTCTTTTTGATGTGTTGTATAGGTTTCTATTTTATAAGTAATTTAAAAAATAATAAACCGAAAATAAATATTATCTTATATTGTAATTTATATCTTTTGAAGTCTTTAAGACATCTCATTATCATCTCTTTTGTATAATACTATACCATACCATTTGAAACATTTTTCAAATAAAAAAAAATTTATTGGAAAAAGTCAAGGTGTGAAACAATATCAATATAAATCAAAAAGACACAAAGATGAGTCCCATGGACCCAAATAAATTAGAAATTTTGAAAACTGATATAAATAATGCATCAAATGATTTAGCAAACGATGAAAAAGTGGTGAATTTTAAGCAAGCACTGCTTACACTGACTGAATTACAACTGAAAAATGCTAAAGAGATAAAACCATGGGTCCACTTCGTAGCTGGTGGGTTAGGTGGGATGACAGGTGCCATTTTCACATGTCCCTTAGATGTGGTGAAGACAAGATTGCAGTCTTCGGTGTATAAGGACGTTTACAAGACGAGTCATGTCTCATCTAATGTCTTCAGACAAGCTGGTCAACATTTTAAAGAAACTTGCTCCATATTGTACAGTCTTTACTCCACGGAGGGGCTGAGAGCTCTTTTCAAAGGGTTAGGACCAAATTTAATCGGTGTCATCCCTGCTAGGTCAATCAATTTCTTCACCTATGGAACTGGTAAAGATCTCATAGCGAAGAATTTCTTTGAAGGTAAGGAAAATTCATTAGTACACCTTATCGCTGCTGTCAATGCCGGTATAGTGACTTCCACCGCGACAAATCCTATCTGGTTAGTGAAGACCAGATTACAATTAGACAGGGCCACCTCGAAACAGTACAAGAACTCATGGGACTGTATTAAATCCGTTGTGCGTCATGAAGGTATTAGAGGGTTATATAAAGGTTTGAGTGCATCTTATTTAGGTTCCGCTGAGTCTACACTTCAATGGATCCTTTATGAGCAGATGAAATTACTGATCCACTCACGTGCCTTGCTGCACGAGAGATCAGGTCACGCTAGGACTAAATGGGACTCATTTGTCGATTGGAGTGCTAGATCTACCGCTGCCGGTGCTGCCAAATTCATCGCATCGATGGTCACTTACCCACATGAAGTCATTAGAACAAGATTAAGACAACTGCCATCGTTGGAGAACGGTAAACCTAAATACACAGGCTTAGTGCAATGTTTCAGATTAATTTTGAAAGAAGAAGGTTTTATCAGTATGTACGGTGGGTTGACTCCACATTTGATGAGAACTGTACCTAATAGTATTATAATGTTTGGTACTTGGGAAATCTTTACCAAATTGTTATCATAATTCTTGTAATATTAAGGTAAAATATTAGATTGCTGGTAAGAACTGCTATACTCATTTTTCATACATTGCTTTAATCACTTATCAGTGATCCCTTCATATTTTTTTGTATATAGTTATTGGGTTTTGTATATCTCATTTGCAACAGGGGGGTCTTTCATTTTGTTTTATAGGTTATTGAACTATTACTTTTATTTGTTCATCTAATTTACAAAAATCTTTAAATAAATTAACATTTTTAAATGATATTATAGACATGATTAAATGAAAATATAACTAAAAATTGAATGACAGTAGCGATCAAAAATAAAAAACAATAAAAACAAATATAATGCAAACTTTTGTCAAAGTTTAAATCATGCAAGACCAAAACCTTCTCTTCCCTCGGTAATGGCAACCAATAACGCTCCTCTTAAAGTCTCATATGATTCATATTCTGGTAAATCAATTTGATTAAAACATGTATGAGATGATGGTAAACGATCATTTGATCCATAATCTCTATGAATACTGAATTTAGAAACTCCATTAACACCAGCTAATTCTTTAAAACCATGTAATGGTACTTTACTTGTACCTGTGGCAAATTGTAATAATTTAGCACGCTCTTCGGCGTCAAATGATCTAACTGCACGCCAGAACCATTGAATTTGTGGTGATGATGCTGAATAATTACTATATGTCGTGTTATTCTTCCAATCATCAACGTCAATATCAGGTAATCCTGAAATTAATAATTCCACTTCTTGTTCACTAAAGATGGCAATAAGATCCTTTGGAATGATCTCATGGAACCCAATCAAGAGATTTTCTAATTGCTCTGCGATAGAAGTTTGTAAACGATACTGGACAATACGGTTAACATACTCTTTTTTGTTCTCCTCAGTAACGGCAATGTTTCTTCCATCTGGTACCAAATCAACAATTTTATGTTCACCATAATCATCTGTCTCCACAGAGAAAGTTTCAACGATAATATCAGTGATATCATTCTCAAGCATCCAAATTAATGATTTATAGTAATCCAAATCCAAAGTTTCCATATCTTTTAATGATACTGGTATACCCAAGATATTCTTGTATACAGCTCTACTGAAATGACAATCTAAGAAATTTCCATCAAATACAGCTTTACCAATGACTCTACCAATGAATTTGAAAAATGAAAGATGCTCAGGATTAACCCATGATGTACGGTTAGGATGGAATGTTGTCTTATCTGCAGCAACAGGTGTGAATAATGCGTAATCGGCATTAAACATTTGACGCGATAACACTTGGTACCACTCACGAGTAACACCACCAGCATCAACACCATCTTCACCTTTAAATTTGATATCAAGTTTAGCGTTTTTCAATTCTTCATTTGGCTTGTAGAATAATGAACGGAATGAATCTAAGAAAACTTGATCACGACGAACATTGACGCTCAAAGTTGATCTTGTAACATTTTCTGAATGTAATTTTCTATCAAAGAAATTCTTCTTATTATCAAACTCAAGAACATGAGGATTTCTCACCAACATCGAGAATGGACCACTCATAAGTTTTGGATTTGATCTAACCATCAAATTCAAAATCTTTTTGTGTTCATTAGTGAAAGTGAAAAACAAACTTTCAATTGGTTCATTGGTGAAATCTGGTTTCTTAGCTTCATATTTCATTGCTTCCTTGATTGGTAACTCTTTAACTTTACTGTGTTTGCATACAACCATCAATGCTTCGATCAATGGTAAGAGAACAGTGGAAATGTGAGAAAGGTAAGTCTTTTCTTGTAATACTTTTAATGCATCACTTAAAGCACCCCATAATGGACCCAAAGCCAAGCTTCTATATAAGTTTGTCAAGGCCTTCACTTCAGATGTCTTTCTTTGACCATCTTTCTTTGAATCAAATAAGAAATCAAGTGCAGTTAACACTCTAAGAAGTTTGGCTTGATCAGAACTTGGTGGTGTGAATTTAGACAAGACATTACCTTCCAAATCTTCAGTTGACATCACTTTTCTAATAACATCAATAAGTGATCTCAAATCAGTAACTAATGATTGACCAAGAGTAGTCAGTTTCTCGGATAATGTAACTGGGAAAACTCTTTGAGCATTTGGTAAAACTGATAAATTTTGCATTGCACTCAAAGTTTGCTGGAAAGTCTTGGACGAACATTCATCAGCTAACAAGATGTTGATAATACGTTCTAAATTCTGATCAGGAACAAATGGTGGTACAATACCACCACTCTTGGCAGCTGCGTTACCTTCATCTTTGACATTATCTGAAGATACTTCCAACTTCATACTAGAATCAGAATCCAGAGATGCATCAGCAAGTGCCATATCATGTTTCTTATCATTTTTCAATGATTGTAATGGACGTGTAGCAATTTGCAAAGTTCTAGACAAGACATCCATCAATGATGTTTCCTCTTTAACGAGCTTTTGGTTCAACAAGGCAAATAATGAGTTAATAGGATATTTAAGACTCTTAGCTGTTGGGCCTTTCAAACTATTTTGACGACTAAATTTTCTCAAAGTGATCAAATTCTCATGCTCGATCAAGAAATAGTAACGCATGTGTGGATCTGATTCCAAAAGATACTTTATGGATTCTATGGCTTGGTATACAACAGTGAGTGGTGTAGTGTTATTTGGGAACTCGGAAACTGTCGACTGCTTGATTTCGTTGGTGATAGTGTTAGTAGCACCTTTGGCAGGATGGGTCAACAGTTTGGCACGTACAGACAAATGAACAAAAGACTTTTCAAGTGCTTTAAAGTCATTGATTCCCTCTTGAAGGAAAGAAAGTAAAAGACCCATAACATCTGATCTTGTTTGCTTGTTGTAGCAAAAGTATTCCATAGTCTTGTGCAAAGTTTCCTTGTGATGATAACTTTGTGGAATAAATAACAAACGTAATAAAGCGGCAACACCTGCTTTGTCAACCAAAGGCGAGAAGTACAACTTCTGTTTACCTGAATCTTCAGACAGCAGCACATTACTTGTGGTTCCAGATTCCGCAGCAACATGCTCTGTATCGTCGCCGGATACCCCATTGTCTCCCATTGAATTGAATGGATGGTAGCCACCTTCAAATTCATTCTCATCGAGTATCTCAGAACGTAAATGTTCTGGAAGTGCATCAAGGAATGCTGGATCAATTTCACGTGTCGATGAGCTCATCATAGAAGCTGTAGCTCTACGTTCTCTAACATGTTGGGTGAAAACTTCCTCTCTTAATTCGTCAGGTAAGGCTTCAAAAAATTCAGGATCAATATCAGTACCAGCAATATTAACTTCTCTATCACCAATGCTGACATATACTGGTTCTAACTCCGAATCACCATTTCCTGTTCCACTTGTTTCACCATCAGCAGCACGTTTGGCACGTTCCTCTTCAAGCTTCTTTTGTTCTTCCTCTTCTTTCTTTCTTCTCTTCTCAGCCAGAACTCTCAGCAGTTCTTCACGCTCCAGTTGTTCCTTTTCTGCAAGTTCAACACTAGGAGTGAAAATCAGATTGATAATTGTTGGAACAACTCTACATGCATCACGTTGAGAAGTATTTTTGTAAAACATAGTAGTGAATTCAGTCCATCTTTGTTGAGTGGACTTGATATTGAGATTTTTGAGATTATCATCATTTCTCAGACGAGACTCAGCACCTCCCAACATTCTTAACAATTGTGTAAATTGAGAAGATCCATCATCTCTCATATTCATACCCATTCCCATACCCATAGCGTTACGGCTACTGAATAATCCAGTGGCATTGGACATAACATCGAGAAGATCAGGCAATTCTGAAACTGCATCATTATGAAGACGACGCAGCATACCAGGGCGTGGAGTTACGGAAGGCTCATTTTGTAATAATGGATTTAATAACACTTGTTCATTAGTGTCACCTGCACGTCTTGTGGTACTATGTACCAACTCTGTACGTCCATTAGCCAAAACTCTGATATTCAAATTCAAACTTTCATCACTTGATTCTGCAACACGCTCCAGATCCATATCTTCATCACTTTCTTCTTCGTTGGACAAGTATATGATATTAGGTGGTGTTCTGGCATCAGCGTCTCTTTCAAAATCATCTCTGAATACACCAGCTTCGAATGGACCTTCTTCCTCTTCGTCATTTTCAGCTTCATAGTTTGCTGCCCATTCGTCTAAGAGACCTTCATCACTTGTGGAAATATCTTCTTCTTCATCTCCAAATGAAATATCACTATAGTATTCTTCACCATAGTCATCTTCTTCCGAATTAGAGTAATCATCTTCAGATGATCCTTCGTCATCATCTTCGTCATCACTCATTTCACCATGAATTTGTATTGCGACATCAGGATCATGTAATATCTCAATATCGTCATCTTCTTCACTATCAGAAATGATAGATTGAATATCTTCTTCGTGAATATGGTCAGAAAGTTCTGAATCTGAATCCATTTCACTATCTGACTCATCTTCAGCATCATGAATTTCTGCGTCTGAGTCTAAATCTTCTGAACCGAGATCTGATTCTGAGTATACAATATCGATAGCATCTCCTTCATCGTAATCCATATTCTCTTCGTCATAATCACTAACATCTTCGACGTCATACATTCCTAAAGTTGAATTTCTGAAAAGATCTGGGGTGTCTTCTCTTCCATCCATTTCATCGGTCTCCATCTCTTCCTCTTCGCCCTCTGCAGCACCTTCTTTGAATAACTGTTGATAGCCCTTCTTGGCATGACCCAAGCTGTTCAACAGTTTAAGACAACTAACAGATATCTTTGATGAGAATGGATAATTCAAATCGAGATTGGCTAAAATACTTGTAAGCTCTTGTGGGAAACCTTTTTCTAACATAACTTTGGACATGTGATATGAATCAAATGTAACAATATCCTTCTCGACAATATTACCGAACTGAGTTCTATTCTTTGAGATCAAAGAACCTGTCAATTCGATCAAATCAAAAATCTTGCTATAACGTTCATTTGCAGTATACTCCGAAGCATTAGTATCCTTCAACACTTTCAAGATAACATCAGCTGTGAATTGTCTAATGAATTTAATATCAGGATCACATTTTTTCCCATCTGGTGATTCATTCTCTTTAGAGAGGGGTGTTGAGACAAATCCAAAGATAGCAGCACGAGCCAATGTGGAAATGAAACATCTTCTTTCAAACTCTGCACCATCAGGTTTGACCAATTTATTTGTAGGGATCAACTTGTGAATGAACACATTCAAAGCTGTTGGTCTTGGTTTCAAAGGGACTTCGGATTGCAGTTTCTTTGAGAATGTTAAAAACTCTAACTTACTCTGTTTATAAGAGCAAAGAGTTTCCGTTAATGCTTGTAAAAGAAAAGCCAAATATGCACAATTTTTATTAGCAAGTGGATTGAATTTGAATTTATCTCTAATCTTCAGATCCTTCTCTTTGTTTTCATTGAACTTCTTTTCCAGTTCCAATTCATCTGGAGGACTGGAAACATAGTCCAATTTGGAAACGGACATCAACTCTGTCAATAACGTACGAATAAGTCCAGAAGAATGCACCACTGGAGTCTCCTCAGAACTCCCGTCAGACATCTCGACATCGTCTTCACCAGACTTCAAGACTTCATCTTTTATATAACGAACGTTTAAACTGGTCAATGGTATCTTTGGACTCTCTAAACGTACATGAGAAGCCAAGACTTCTGTGAAAGCATCTTCTGATCTCAATATAAGAGAAGCAGAATCTCTAGCCAATGCAGTCAACGATTTCTTAATTGATGAACCTGACTTCCTGTTTGCACCTATGGACTCTATCAATTCCCTTTCCATCACTTCCTTTATTATGGCTGGAGTTTCGATGCATGTTCTTATAAGTATAATCAAAGAGGATTGATATGCAAAAAATTTAGGAGAATCGAATCCCAACTTGACAGCAGAAATCAATATATTGAAAAGTCCTGCTGAAAATATCTTTTGAGCATCTTCTGCGTTCTGTGCATATAATATGAGAACACGACATACAGATAAAGCTGATTCAAGATTATCAAATTCTTTGATTTGAAGTATTTGATCCAATACAGCTTCAAATAAACCGTCTTCGAGATGATAAACGTTTGGAAATTTTTGAATAAATGCATTACAAGGAACTGAAACCTTGTCAACAAATGGTACTTGGGCATCTGCAACAATTCTCTCATATGGGAGCATGGCTTTTGGGAACCAATCATGATTTACGTATTCGGCTTTAACACTGTCCACCAAGAATGAAAGGAAATCTTCCAATGTCTCTTGACAGTTATAGAAGATAGAATCTTCCTGAATGAGTAATCCGAATAAATGTAACATTACAGCCAATTTGGAGGTATTTTCATGAGCACCCAAGTCAAACGATTGGATAAATTCTAGGATGGTAACAAGCACTGTAGATTCAAAATTAGATTTCCCCCCATACACAGAACGTGAGAAAACTTCTAACAACAAATCAGAGACTCTAAATACAGATTCTGGGAAATATTGTAAAAGCATCAACCATTGATCGAGGAAGTTTGATTCATTACCGTTTCTCAAGAAAATCAATTCATCATGTGTTGAGAAATTAGAGTACTGTGGTTCCACAGGTTGAAGAGGAACAGGCTTATATGGAGACAGCTTTGCCCTCTCAGGAAACACATCCCAATCGCTTTCGTCGAATTCAAGTTGACAAAAATCTGACTCGTATATAGGACTCATTTCACTAGAAGTTGAGCTCAAGAAATTTAATGCCTGTTCCTCGGTCATCCCAACAACATCTTGTAAATATTCCACTTTAGCATTCGAAGGTCTTGCCGCTTTCCAATCCAATGGGTATAATTTCCCAGACAGTTGTCTAACATGATCTTCACCAGCAGAGGCATAAACCACTTTACTTATATGTATGATCAACTCCACAATGGATAAAGAGTAATTTCTGATATTGTGGTCATTACAAAGAATACCATCATCTTGATTTAAAAGTTCCAATAGTATACCAAAGGCAAAAAGTCTTGCCTGGACAGTGAATGAGATGATGATTTCATGATGAATAATAACTCCACCATGCTCTTCATTATCATATAATGAACCTAAAAATGGGATAGGCATGAGTGCACTGTTATTGATGATCTTGGCAACCATGGTCAAGAATTGCTTAGCGATATTCAATGTGACACTCTCTCTAGTCAACGTGACATATTTCAAATCCTTGACTTCTTCAACTTTAGCAGGGTCAAGAGATTTGATACTCCTCATGTACAGCATACATAATGTACGAATATTTTTGAAACCGCCCTTTTGCATGATCATTATTGCAAAAGTACTGATTATTTGTTCATTAGGTCTTGATTTGGTGACTAATAATGAGTTAAGGAAATTTAAGACGATCAAGTAGTAAGTGGAAAGTTTTGTAGAGTCATCAATCAGCACATGCAGGAACAATTCAAGATAGTATTCTGTGAAATTATCTGTCACTCTGATACTGTTCTTAGAACTGTATGACAGTGGATCTTGTCTCTTTTGAATAGCCATCCTTGTCAAAGTGACAAAGATATAACCTAACCAAGTTTGAATTCTATTGATATGGAATCTGACTTGCAAGGTGTTTTTGAATTTAGCGCTTGACTTATCGAGTTTCTTCACCTTGGATTCATTAGGTTCACCAAGTTGGATCTTTACAGGTGAGAAATCAATAGTTTGGAAAAATGTTGTGTCCTTAATTGCCGCTACTGGCGTCTGTGATTGGAATGTGACTTCCTCAATGGTGACTCTTCTGAACAACAATGTCAACTCTTTCAACATATGTTGACCATCGTCGCTGTTGAAGAAAGAACATAATTGTTTAATTCTCAAGGGGAAAAGATTATTTGGTGTCACGTAGACATCGGTCAATATGAAAAGCAAATAATCAATCTTGTTAATCCGACTCAAATGTCTTCCTGCGATTTTATCACCATCGGTAACACCTTCATATTGTTCAAAAAAGCTAACGTTATCATTATCATAATGAATAAACTCTTTCAACTCATCTAAGGCGTTAATTATCACTGTGAAGAGATGATTTATGCCGTATTCTCTATCTTCATCATCGAAAAATCTTAATAACCCAGCGATCGCGTATAATCCATTAGATAACACATAATCGTATGGAGCGTTTTGAATGGTGATGAATCTCAACCAGTCATCTATTGTGATCTTCTCCACAAGGATTCTCCAACGTTGATGAGTTTGCACTAATTCAGCAAGGAAATTCGAGGCGTTATCGATGATATCTGCACCTTCTGAAGTTTCCCAACCGGGCAACACTTCCTGGCCCTCTTCCTCGTCCAAGACTTTTTCATCCACAGAGTGGTATAATGAACCATTTGGAGATTGGAAGAATTCAGGAGGTTTGAACAACTTGTCAACGATATCTGGAATATCCTTGACCATTTTAGCGACGTTGTCGATAATTGTTTCTTTCAAATCTGGATAATGTCTCGATAATTCATCGAATGTGACACCAAGATTGGACGAGTTATCCTCCTTAACTAACAACTTCGAGTACTTCACTTCTCTAAAGACATTGAAGTAGTAACTGATAACATCGTACTCGATCACTTTAGCCAACCCTTTCTTGTTCAAACAGATGGCACCGATGACGTCCGGTAATGATAATAACAAATCTTCATAACTGATGAAAAATTTTTGGAAATTGTTCAAGATTAATTCAATAACACCTGCCTCACTTAATATCGCGTACGCTGTAGGTTCACCGTGGATGATCGCAGTGATGATACTTAAGGTGTTAGAAATGGATTCTGGGCCGAACAAATCCGGGTGGCTCAAGATCTTGTTAAAAGTTTCAAGGATTGGTGAATCGTACAAATTTCTCATTCTATCACCCGAATCTAATTGAATCAAATGAAGTACAAATTTCAACAACGTTCTCAAATAGTTATTCTGTCTGAATGTGAATTTATAATGAACCACCGAATGCTTAGGTGGGCCACCACCGAAATCTGGGTTCTCAATAGCGAAATTCACCTCAAATTCAATAGTTTCTCTCAACAATTTAAACCCGTCATTCTCGACAAACTCGTCCAACGCACTAGGCTGCTGCTGAATCATCATACTGATCAAGTGCACGGCACCGGAACAGATCCATCTGCTTGTTGATCTCAAGGGGAAGAATTCCATGAGTAATTGCAATAACCCGGCATTGATCAAGATCTGAGCGAGCCCCTTGGTGTCGACGATATTAGCGGTCATGTTGAAGAAATGTATGATGGATTTCTCATGGAACTTCTTACCGTCTTTCAAATCCTTTAGCACTGCTCTTATCTTTTGAAACATCAACCCGTGACTGATATTACCGCCTAAGGTCTTTATGATTTCACTGCCCCAAATTCTCTTCATCGATATACTTTCCAAAGTCTTTATCGCGTTGAAATACACTTCCTCAGGGACGATAGATGAATTATCTGGGTTCATCAATTCCGCTAAGAATCCGAAAAGGTGTGGTTCTTGATCGAAAAGCTGGGCACTCACAACGGATGAAGATGTCATTAGCGCTAAAAACGCAATGGAGAGACATTTTATTGAGAGTAATTGGTATTTCAATTTGATGTTCTCGTATGATTTGCTACTGAATGCCTTCGCTACTGCGATCTTTAAACCGAATTGGAAATAATATTCAGGTGGAATTTCATCGATGGCACAATCGTAAATTTGTTGTAATGATAATTTGGTCAAGTCCTCTTCGGAGACAATGAAATGTTTAACACCTTCCGCTTTAACAGGTTCTAATTTTTGTGAATTACCCTGTGAAGATTTATTTACTTTTGAAGACTGTGTATTTAAAGCTGATCTTCTCAGTTTCTTCTTTTTTAAAGGACTATTATGTGGTGAAACAGTTTTCTTTGTACCTGTGTTATAATACTGGAAATCCAACATCTTCCACTTAGAAGGTATCTTTGTGTCTTTGCAAACATCTAATAAGCTATAATGAGGCGAGGAACCATGATGTAATGCCGGTGGGAAAAATTTAGCAAATTCAAAAAATTTATTCTTGACATCTTGTGGAGCATAGTACCTTGATGAGTTAGTTTGACAATACCTTTCTGCAATCATACTGCACACTTTCAAAGTCAGTAACCGTACTCTGATAGAGAAAGTATTAATCAATTCGTATAATCTATGTGTTGAGCTGTAAATGACTCTATTTGAACAACTATCCAATAACATTGCCGAGAACTCTAACACAGCGACTAATAAATCTTCATCAGAATCTTCTAACACATGAGGCAGTACATATTGATCATTTAATTTATACTTTTTAATTTGATTTTCAAATATTTCATCAAATTTATTTAATAATGGTATCCAATGATATAAATCACCTCTTGATCTATTCCATTCTAAATTTTTGTTTAAAATTTTTGGTAATTCCAGAAGTGGAGCATTCACCATCGAATCTATGAGCCCCTGGAGCGGTTTAGCCTGCTCCAACTTCTCTAAATGATCTCTTAATGAGATAATCATATTGTAATTTTTGAAAAATTATAAAACAAAGAGGAAAAAAAAAAGTATTGGTGGCGATGAGCAAAAAGTATGATCCAGTTTAAAAAGCGTATGTTAACAACTATTGCAAACTATCAAACTGGATATCTATTGATCACAATTACCAATTTAAGTCTCTTATAGATGCTTTATGTATTTGTAAAAACTTCAATTTGTAATATGTTTTACAATTGAGAATTAGGATCCCACAAGACAATTATAATGTTTCAGTGTATATGACCCAATAAAGCGATAAATACAGTTGAAACAAGAAACAGATCAATCAGAGGACGATAATTCCTTTAATCTGATAAAGAGAATGATAATATCACTTGAATATGTGACTCCTTTAAATCTGATTATTGTATTTGATGTTACTACAATATCCTTCTTGTTTCCTTTAGATTTTTTTCTCTGTAAAGGTGAGAGTTGAGAACTGCCTAATGGGGAAGTTACCGCATTTGGTCGTAAGAGATTATCATTTACATACACCTCATATGAACTATACGATTTAAGTTGATATTAAAGATAATGCGTAAATAGTATCTTTATAGATTTCATATCATATGATTATCGTTATAGATAATCTATATACTTTATATTATTATAGATTATTTATCGTATAAATATATTTTATATCACAAGGAATAATCACATAGGGTATTGCAATTCATAAACACATAAAGTAACTGACAGCTCTATCATCAATATATATACTTAATTTATATAAGTTTATATAATAATATATATATTTATAAAAACACATAAGATAGTCGTGAATAGAAAGTTTTACCCGAAAGCAGAAATAATATCAGGTCAAAGACAGCATATTATATATAGAAAGAGACAAAGCGTCTGCTGAGATACCACAGAGGCCAATAAGAAATCTGAAACAAATCTCGGATTTGCTATACAGGGATATCCGATTAACACAGCAAATTATTGAATTTGTCATAAAGGGAAACTAAATTTCTGTCACTTTCCCGATTGTAAAACTTCTCTTTATCTCTGCGTTTGTGTTATCTCGTTAGAGATAGTGGTGATCTTAACAGGCAGTTAGTTTACTTAAATAATATATTTGCTTTTAGGAAACTCACACACATCTTATACTATATATATATCGTGTATTGTATCTCTTGTATTTCAATTCTTGTATCTCTTCATCTATTATTCAATAGTAATAAATACAACATGGCAACGGCAGATTTGATAACAAACATTCAAAACGGTAATATTCACAAACGTGTTTCTGAACAATTGTACAAAGACAATATCGGTCCTATCTATGAAACGTTATCTCAGATCCCAACTACAGTGGCTTTCGACCCAGATACCCATTTGGCCTTCACCGATCTGGATGTCGCCAGAACTCGTCGTGTCACTATGGGCGAATTAGGATTACACGATAAGAGAAGAATCTCAGAGATTGGGGTCTCTGACCCATTCCCATTATTCACCGATGAAGCTGTCGAATTGATGAGAGCTGAGTTGTTAAGAGATGAAGTGTTTAGCAAATACGCTAGACTGTCTCACTCTTCTACCTCGGGTATCGATTGTGTCATTAGAGGTTACGCTAGAGAGAGTTGCCCCTTCACTTACGCAGCATGGACTCACCCTAAAACAGTTGCTGCTGTAAGTGCCATGGCAGGTGTCGAATTACAAGTCATTATGGATTACGAGATCGCTCATGCTAATATCGCAATGAAGAGTCCAGAACAAGCTGAAAATGAAAGACGTATTGCTCAAAGAAAGAAGTCAATGGATGATAAATTTGATGATGATATCCCAGCCGTTGTTGGATGGCATAACGATAGTTACCCCTTCGTATGTGTCTTGATGTTAAGTGACACCGCAGATATGATTGGTGGTGAAACTTTATTGAAAAAGAGCACTGGTGAAATCGTCGCCGCTGAGAACCCATCAAAGGGTAAAGCTACCGTATTACAAGGTAGATTAATCAACCATATTCTGCCATACCCAGCTGGATTCACCGAGAGAATCACCGCTGTTACTTCGTATATCGCCAAGGATCCAATGTTAGAAGAAGGTTCAGTATTAAGTACCGTCAAACCAGAAGTCAATTTCGGTTCAAGATATAACGATTTTTACCCTGAATGGATCGATTACAGAATGAAATTAGTTTCACAAAGATGTGATGTCATCAAGGATAAATTCAACACAGCTAAAGACAAAGGTGAAACTTTCCAAAAAGACGAATGCACAAAGATGTTAAAAGACTTGGAACTGTATGTGGCAAAGACTTGGAAAGAAATGCAAGTTAGCGATGAAGAATACTCAAAATGTATGTAATGAACCCAATTTTTTTAAAAAAACTTAACTCCATTGATTTTATCAAAGTTACCTAGAGTAATCTTTGATCCTTTATATTGTCCTTGTGTGTGTCTTATGAATATGTCAATTATATAATATTTACTTCTTTAATAACAATTTTTATGATTTTTAACAATTTTTGTAAACAAAAACACAAAAACCAAAACAAATTTATTAAGAGATACGATAAATCATAGTTATATTCAGATAGAGAATGAGTCAAGATAGATCTCAAGTGATTGATATAAGTGACTCACCTTACCCTTTGAACGATCCACTGACGGCGTTGTACGTCGATACTCCAACGCAAAGATCTCAGTCAGATAAGAATAAGGAGATGAGGACCCCTCCTAAGGGTAATAACAACACAAATTCCAATGCATCACCTTATTCACCTTCAAGGAGGACGATCCCTCCCTTACCGGTGCCAGAGAATATGGAAGTGCAATTGAAGCCGACGATACCTAACAGCAAGAGGAAATTCGATATAAACAAGTTGGTGTTCAGTGGAGATGGTAATAATGCCGCATTGGACGAGTTGAAATCGATGTTGGAAAATATTCAGAACGCATTGGTAAATATAGTGGAGAGATCTAAAGGGAACGGATCACATATTCAGTATTTTGGTGGTCAATTGAAGGAGTTCAATGAGACTTTTAAACAGCGACAAGAAAATGAAAATGATTTGTTAACTACTTCTAATTATAAATTGTTACATAAGGAGTTGATTGATATGATTGAGAATTTGGTAAGTCATTTGCAAATTGGTGAATCCGATGAATTGAAGGAGTCGGTGGAGCAGTTACATGGTAAATTACAGAGTATTGGAGATGTAATTGATAGTAAATTTAATGAATTGAAGAGTCAACTGATTGATAAGGATGATTTAAACAATATCTTAACTGCTATAGAGCACAGTAATCAGGATAAATCAAATCAATTGGATATCTCACATACGGAGAAACTCATTACAGAGCCCTTGATGTCGTATTTACAATCTATCAATATAGAATTACAAAAATTAGTGACAAATGAAACCCTTATACAACAAACACTGAAAATTACAGAGAATATTGAATCATATACAAATCAACAAAGAGAATTAAGCAGTATAGATTATCAAAAGCAAATAGAGTATTTACAAGCACAATTACTGGCTCGTGATGTTCAAATACTGGAATTAACTGCACAACACAATACAGATACAATGTCTGTTTTAGAGGAAAAATTTCATGATTTAAAAATTCAAGAATTAAATGATAAACTTAAAGCATACGAATTAAAAGATGAAATTCACAGCGACACGATGAATCTTTTCCAAGAAAACATAAAATTAAAATCAGAAAATGTTAAATTAGAAACAGAATTTGACTTGAAAATCAAACTGCTTACACAGTTATCTTCAACGTATGACACAAAGCTAGACAAATTCATAACATTATCTCAGAG
Organism: Nakazawaea wickerhamii; assembly: GCA_030567635.1. Classification (NCBI taxonomy): domain Eukaryota; kingdom Fungi; phylum Ascomycota; class Pichiomycetes; order Alaninales; family Pachysolenaceae; genus Nakazawaea; species Nakazawaea wickerhamii. Next base: position 317,816 of record JAJLSR010000008.1, read on the forward strand.
ATTTGAAAAATTAAAACTGCAAACAGATTCATATATCTCATTAAGACCAGATAAACAATTTTTCAATAATGTTAAGTTTGATATGCAATATGATCCACTGACCTCGTCACTCTCCTCTGCGTCATCTTCCATTGACACCACATTGATCAAACAAGCCAAGAGGAATGTCACATTGAACGAGAGTATGTTACCCTCATCGAATAAATTACAACAATTAGAACTAAATAATTATTACCCCGATGAGCTTAGAGAAAAGAGGAAACTTAGAGTCCAGCCACAGAGTGACCCATTAGATGAGTCAATGTCCCTAGGTAACCCACAAAAGAAGAAGACTCTTAACGGTAAGGAAAATTTCTTATAGATTTATATAATAATCATCTTACTTTTTACATTTATGGGCGGCGTTTTAAAAAAAATAAACATTTGCTCATCTATCAATAATAATAAATATTAATTAATATTAACTAAGATACAATGAATTCATCATCTGATCATGGGAAGCTAAGGCCCTACTATAACGAGGCAGAGTTCGCTTCGTTGTATAATATCAGTTACAGTCCCGGAGAAGGAGTGATTGATCATCGTACGGGGAAATCAATATCGTTATCGCTTCCTACTACTTTACAATACAATAATCAACAAATACAACAAGGTGGGATACTGAAGATTGGTATTAAAGGTTTGAAGAAACCTGTGGTGCCAGTGCAGATTAGCGGTGATGGGAAGGGGAAGGATATCTATTCCGACTTAGAGTTTCAAGAGTATTTTGATTTTAATAATTTTAAAGAATTGATAAAGAATTTATTTCATTCATTTATTAGAAATTATTTAAGAGTATTGACTAGTGAACCATTTGAAGTCGTGAGATTGATTTCTCAAGTCGGAGCGTTTAATACTTCTGGCACTACAGGGGTTGGATCACGGAAAGTGTTGGAGACAATGGCTCTGGATGATCTGGATGATGATGACGATGAAGAAATTAATTTCTTCAGTTCGACACCAGATGTATCTGTCTCCTCGGTGTCGTCTCCACAGAGGAGTAGGATCCGTAGGAAATCCAATATCGAGAGATCAATCCCCTCAATACGCAATTCAATGACTTTGAATATCAATGATCGTAAATTGAAGAAAAATCATATAAAGCCAGTATCACTCAAGACACTGGATCTCATGAGCGCTTTGTTATCAAAGGAAGGTACGAAGGGGCTTTGGAGAGGTATTAACACATCATTTATCTATAAGACCTTGGCGAGAACCATTGAGGCATGGTTATCTGGATTCTTATCACCATTCTTAAATATCCCAGACCCATTTTTCATCGATATAGTGCACTCGACGAGTCCATTTAAGAGTTTATGCTTAAGTATAGTAGTCGGTGTCTTGACAGTGATAATATTACAACCAATAGATTTAATCCGTTTGAAATTTATTGTCACATCAACAAATTTAAAAGATAAGAGAAGTTTTAGAAGAATTATAACTTCATTCCAATGGAGAGATTTTTGTATCCCATTTAAATTAATTATACCAACATTGAATTTCAGTTTAGCGTCAATTTTCTGGAAGAAATATACTCCATACTTGCTCTGCACGAAATTCAATGTCGATAGTTACTCATCACCAATCTTATTTGCAATGACAAATTTATGGTTCTCCGTCGTGGAATTATTCACCAAGTTACCATTGGAAGTACTATTAAGACGTGCCCAGTTAGATTACATGTTGAATGATCCATCATGTAACAATGAATTACATATCGAAAATGATGAATTAAGTATACAATTTGCCGGTTATTTTGGTTATTTACCCACATTATATTACATCTACAAAGGTACTATCCCTAGCTACGCCATCGATCAAAACTCAATAAACGAAGAGTGGAACGAAAATAAAGGTCTTGACGCCATATTCCGTGGTTGGAAAGTCGGTTTGGTTAATGTAATGGGTAGTTGGGGTCTGAATCTTTTACAAGATAATGTACAAAAAGAAGAAAGTTTTTAATCCTGTATATAATTATTAATGATCATTCAATTCTTTATCACGAGCAATTAACCATTCGCCTAACCATCTTAACGGTCTCTCAGGTCTCTCCATAACACATTTTTTCAATCCTTGTAATAAAGACAGCGTTAATTGATCGTTGATATAGCGCCGTACGTCGCTGCCAGATATCACGGACAGTGCTGTCACTCCGTCGGGTAATGGTGGTGGACCCGTCACTGGGTCAGTATTGGATAATTTGGGTTTCTTTAATAATGGTTGTGGCGTTACTGAATTTTCATCTTCTATCTTGATCTTGTCGTCTGTGTTGGATATTGTGATATCTGTCTCTATTGTCTCCTGGTTTATATCCAATTGAGTTTGCTCCAGGGATTCTATTACTGGCACCTTAGGTTCCATTTCTTCAGCTATGTCAGTCATTATTGAACAACTTTACGTATAATTCCAATATTTTCAATTGTTTATAATTTTTTTTCTCATACAGAGTACAAAATATTATAGCGATAAATTATTATTAAAGTAACTGTAAAGATTTAATTAACAAAGACATATAAATTTAAAATTAGATGAATCAAAACAATATGCAAATCATGAAATGATGTTAAAGACTTGATAAGATAAAAATAAAAAATATGGAAAGGTTGATTATTATTAGGATAAAATGATAAATTAAGATGAAAAATTTGAAATCAAGTATTAAACGATGTTAAGCAATGTAAATGATTAAGTTGAATGGTGTGCGAGGAAATCAAATATAACTAATAAAACTAGCTTCAGAGAACACAACACCTTCTTCGTTAACAACATCGACATCATCACCTGCACCTGAGATATTTAAATTCATCTTATTACAAAACTGATAAATATATGGCTTAGTACCGACAACACCACTAACGATATTCTTAATGAATCCTGGTATTTCAGCCATGACATCAACGCGCTCGATACATTGAGCTAAGCTACCTTCTACAACGCAGGTCAATTCAGGGACCGTGGATGGATCTTTTTGTAATTTCTCTAATAAATCATCACTGGATAAGTACCCTTTCATTGTGCATTTCAATCCTTGTGGCACTGGCCATCCGACTTCGTCATCTTGTGGATCGATATGTTGAATATCGTTATTAATACAACAACCAATCACTTTAGTATCATCGGTGACAATACCTATACTTACCTTCGTAGCAGCGTATGATCTTGGTGTTGTGAATTCCATTGCCACAACAGAATGCTTCTCAGAGGTGAAACTTATGAAATTCCATGCTGCAGCAGCGTGATGTGGTTTCATACCTTGTAAAGCCATAACGAACATTGATTTACCATTGATAGTATGAACTGTAGTCTCCACGGTTTCTTCACCTTCTTTCTTACTATTCAAAGTAATCTTACCAGTGACATTATTACGTGGCCAAAAGACATGTCTCATAGTACCCCAAGGTTCATCTTTATTTTCACCGTAAATGGTGATACCATCATCACCGAATTTAATACCATCAACGATACGTTCAATTTCTAATTCAATGATTGATTCCTGGCAAGCGTCACTCTTGAAGCTATACGTCTTACCATCTTCACTTAATTCAATTTGTAAACCATCTGCATAAAAATTTGTTCCTTCAATTTTAAAATTTTCTAATTTTGTCGAGGTCCAAACGAAATCATCAGGAGTATCCTTATGGAAGATCTTAAAAGTTTGCTGAGCAGTACTGTAAAGACCAACCATATCTGAATGAATCACCTGAGCGAATCCCATATACCCAGTTTCAAAACAACTGAAGTAAAAAGTTTGTGTTTCAACATTTGTTTGTTCTGGATGGAACCATCTTGTATCTTCTCTATCTAAGGTACTATACACTTTCTTACCTTCCAAATTATCTGTCACAGGGTGGATAGCTTCTCTACCGTACTCCGGCTCTGCGATACCTGTAACTGCTGAAATTCTAAGAACACTAGTTAGTAAATGATACTTTGTATTGCTCTTACACCACAGATGGATCTGATGGGACTCAAAAGTTTTTCTTTTTCTCTAGGACGGCAAAACCCAATAGTCAACCCAAAATATGATGATGATGATGTAAGATATTAAAGATTAAAAGACATACCCTGATTGTACCCACTTAAGCATTGTAATCTATATATATGAGATATAATTATATATTATTATAATAGACTTATTAATATAAATTGATTGATTATAATTGCAATAATCATTACAATGATTAAACTGTTTTGTTTTGTTATTTTTATTGCGCTGAGGAAAAATTCTCGTTCCGCTGGATTAGGAAGGTGCACTGGGGCTGTCTGTGTGGCAGAGTTACTTTCAAACCCCATCTTGTATTACATGAGATGAGATGGGATGGGATGAGATTGGTAAGGTATCGGATGATGTGTTATGTAATATAATGTAATATAATAGATAATTTACTTGATGAATAAATATATAGATATATAAATACAGACTCACTCATCTTCTTCATCTTCTTCATAACTATCATCCTCATCATCGTCATCTTCTTCTTCAGCCAGGGAAGAATACTCACTATCATAAATTAACGAAGCATCGAAGTACAATGCAGGATCCAAGGCACTGATATTGCAACTCGTGGCTTGGCCGTCCAATAACAATTCACTCATTAATAACCCTGTCACTGGCGCGTTATTGATCCCCCAACATGAATGTCCCGATGCTAAGAATAAATTAGTCACGTTGGTTTCACCAATTAATGGTCCCGATGATGATGGAATATCTAACACTGGTAAATAGCATGCTTGTCTCTTTAAGATCTTACCATCTGCTAAACTTGTAGATATCTTTGATACATAGTTAAATAATTCATCACATTTCTCTCCCACGATCTCGACATCGTCTGTGGTCTCGGGGATAGGCACAGAGGTGTCACCTTCTCCACATACGTAAATTTCATCCTTACGGGCATAGATCTCAGGTGATACAAATTTTGTTGGTGAAAGTTTTAATTCGGTGAAAATGGCAAATGGACTTATCTCTTCTGGCACTTTAGGTGCCACGGTGATTGAATGGGCTCTTAAACCGGAGATTGGACAATCCGGTAATATCTTTGAAGTCCATGGTCCAATGGTTAATACGATTTGATCACCGAATAATTCCATCTTGGATTGATTATCATTTTCATAAGTCAGCTTTGCCGATGAAGGGTAATATGAGACACCATTACACTCTGTAGTTTTCTCGTCAAATAGTATATCATCAACTTTACCAATAATCAACTCGACACAACCGGTCTCGATACATTTTCTCAAGAGGAAAGTTGTTAACTGGTATGGATGTACTTGCGCTGTAGCACTTTCACCACCGACATGACTCCAGTCTTTGACAATTTCAGGTCTGATCCAGTTCAAGTCTTGTGGGAGATCAGATATGACATTATTTACATTCTCCTTACCGGTATTATAATTATTTTCAATTCTGATGGAATTTTTCTTAACGCTCTTTCTTGGTTTCTTATTTGGTTGTTGTAATTGTTCTGAACTGCCATCTGTACTGAAATCAAAAGATGAAGTCTCCGAGGCTTCATTTGAAGTGCTTCCTCTTGTCGTGTTAGTCTCGATTAAGTCGTCATCAAGTCCCTTAATTATGGCTTTCATGTTTTCTTCATTTAAATTTGAATTAAGAATATTTTCTGGATTAGCATTAGCGATATCACCTTCTATTGAAATTGTAGTTAATCTTCTATAACCCCATTCTTTTGAGCCGTTGAATTCATCATTTAAATCACTATGTAATTGGAAAGATAAGGGAACAATTTGTTGTGGGAATGCCCATAAGGCTAATAATCCACCGGCTTTACCACTAGCACCACCTGCTACTCTCTTAGATTCTATTATAGTAATATAATATTTCTCCTTATCGAAATGAGGATGCCTTGTTAAATAAAAAGCTGTACAAACACCGATGATTCCAGCACCGACTATAACAATATGTTTCTTGCCTTTATGTTTACCTGATGGAATTGAAGAATAAGCTTGAAATTCCGGTTGTTGTTGCTGTTGTTTGGATTCTTTTATTTCTTCATCTTCTTCTTTAGTTTCAGGTAGTATCTTACTACTCTCATTATTTATTGAACTCATCTTGTTATGTTATATTGATATAATCTGATTATGATATATTGACAATAATATAATCGATAACTTGAACAAGTATATAATATATGGTATAAATTAAATATAGTGTAATGTAATGTGATTAAGTGATTACAATAATGATAATCTCTTGCAGTAATCTATTGATATAACCTAGTCTAATCCAATATAATCCAATATAGTATAATCTAATAAAATAATATAATCTGGTTCACCTTTTTTTATAAATTCCCAAGGTTTATTTAAAAAACATACAAGACACAAGGGATTAATAAATATAAAATTAAATTAAATAACACCAATAATTAGATATATTTTAATAAATAAGACTTAGTTGTAATAATAAGTAGTATATAAAGATGATCTCACACTACAATTTCACTTTTATGACAAATGACAATACAATTTACAATAAAATTTACAATTACTATGTGCAATTCCGCTATTAAACAGAAAAAAGTTGAAACTCCAAAAAAAAAAATCAGTTCATTTGTGTGTGCCCCTTATGCTGCCCTCCTTATACTGGGCTCTTATTCGATAAAAACACAATTTCATCTTATCTGATTAAGACAGGGGTTGTATTTGATATTATTAGACTGCTGTATGCCTTTTGATATACACAGAGTGGCTTATATATAGAAACTACAGCATTTTGTCATATAGTCGGATAAAGCAGCAAATGTATAAATTCTCGGTAAATGCATAGTCCAATTTAATACAATAAACCATGGCATGCCCTGTGGTTTGGTATTTAAGCACACGACTAATATATTGATACTCATGTACACTACTTTATTCTTATAAATAAACAAATGAGGAATTACCATATCAGGTAATCGACATCGGTGAACAAAGAAGACAAATAACAAATTCAAACAAGGGACCTTATTCTACCAAGTGTAATCATCATCATCAATCAATTGCAAAGCCCCGATGGATCCTATCAAAGAGGAAGAGGACCGTAATGGTGCCAATCCCATTGCCCAGCAAGATTCCATCGCTTCCTCTACTCCAACTAAGGATCTTAATATGATCCCTCAAATTGATCTTCCTTCGGATACTGAACATATGGATGAAGAAGATGAGATAGGGGGTGATACATCATCACAATCTTCATTACGCTTATCACGCACGTCGACGTTGTCTCGTCTCACGATGGACGAGTCTCCTTCGTTGAATGATGATTTATACGATACCAGATCTTCTTTACAAGTGGGGTCTCATAGTCAATTACCTCCAAGGCATAAGAGACAATTTTCATTCAGTTCATCATCAATTTTAACTCGTCATTCATTTGATGATTCGGCGTCGATTTCATTGGGTGAAAATAAAGTCTCCACGACGAGTGTCTCGCCTTTGGGGCAAAATTCCATCTATGAAATCGTTTCAGGTGCTGATAAGATAAGGAGGAAACAAGGTAGCTTGTGGATAAGTGTTAATAACGGCTCAACGAAAGTGTCAGTGAGAGGTCCTACAGTGAATGATATCCCACCGGTACATCTCTCGAAGATTGTTAAAGTGACAAATAACGATTTAAAATTATTTATACGTGATATTAATGATGAATATAAAAGTTTCAATTCGAATAGACAATTAACGCAAGCGACATTGGATTCACTAATGGCTGAAACTAAGAGTGTCGATAACACTTTAGAAGAAGATTTGAAAACCATCCCGGATTTTTATTTCGATGATCATTTCCAATTAGATGATCCAAGAACCTTTGCCAAGATGACTGAAAATTCAGATATACTTTTGAAAAATAATGTGGGTGATAATAACAAGCTGTTACTGAATAATAACCTTTTACAAGAAAAATTATCATGGTACCTTGATACAGTGGAGATACATTTAATTAATGAAATCTCTAAATCGTCAAACTCATTTTTCAGTGCCTTGGATGATTTGAAAGAGATAACAACAAAATCAAAAGTCACTAGTGATATCTTGATACAATTAGATAAGAAATTTCAACAATTAGATGACACGAAGGCTAAAGTAGCCGTTGACTTGATGAAAAAAATTAAAAAGAGACAAAATTTAGTATTATTAGAGAATTCATTAATTCAATTGAAATTACTGATGAGAATTCCAGATATCGCAGAAGAATTTTTCTATCAAACACAGTACCACTTAAGTTTAGATTTCTTAGAGTTGTTCTATGAAATTATTAATGGTAATAACGATGATGAACACGTTAAAATATTACTTCATGATACTGGGATGAAACTCGTCGATATAAATGAATTACCAGCATTGGAAAATTTGAAAAATTTAGTGCATAAATTAAGAGGTGATATTGGATTATCTTATGTGAATTTATTCTTTGACTATTTGCTTACGGATTTACGTAACCATTATGAGTCAGTTTCGAGACAGGATGCATTAGATAGAATCACGTTATCAGTACAAAGAGAATCTAAAAAGAGAAGTAAATTGAATATAGATTCACAAAAGATTAACAACTCGTATCTGACGATAAATGATCTGTTTAAAAAGGAAGTGGCTAATTATATGCTGGGATTATTAAGATGTCATAATTTAATCTCGGCATTCCAGTCATATCAACAAAAATTAGTACCCGAAGTGAAAAGTATTATCCGTGAAAGATTACCCAACTCAAACCCGACAATAAACGATCAAGACTCGACAACGTCATCGTCGAGACCTCTGTCTATGGCGACAACTAATAACTCTAACAATAACGGTCCTAGATTGGGTAACGACTTGAGAGCTATGACTCCAAAGGAATTCGAAGATATGTTGATCGATATATACACGAAATTAGCCGAGTGTTTGAGAAGACTTACAACACAACAGAAACTGTTATTGAATATCGCATTAGAGACTATTTCTCATTTCAAAGATCCCTCGTATCAAGACCATTCGGAATTGATCATGAGATTGGATATCACGCAGACAATAAAACAATGTATCGATAAGATCCAAGAACGTATGTCAAGAATCATCAGTGTGAGACGTGAACAGACGATAAAACTAACAGTACCATTTTTCTTGAAATTTTATTCAATAAATAATTTGTTTTCACATGAATGTGAATCCATTAGTGGGTCCACGACTCTGATCTCAATTCATGAGATTGTTAATCACTATATCACTCAGTATATGCAAAATTTCCCCAATTTACAACATCGTTATTTAATGGACTCATTGGAGAGAGAAATTTGGAAAGATGTACCATTACCTATGAATTTACAAAATTTTGTCAATGAAATTGTCGAATCCGCTAATGATGATCCAATAAGTTGGTTAGATTCATTGAATTTCAATAGCAGTGCCAATCTTGCAGTAACAGACACCTCACTAGACTCAGCAAATATGGATGATGATCAAAGGAAAACTATAGTCATTGATGATAAATCATATATCGTTCCAGGCGTGTCAAATCAAATAATACAAATGATCAAGGATTTCTTACTCTTGAAGACAATTTTCCAACAATATACACCACAATTACAACAAAATCTTCTTGAAATTTTACAAAATATTAATGAAAAGATAAATCAACAAGTATTACAAGCTAACGTGAAGAGAACTACGGATTTGAAACACATCACTTCGAAACATCTCGCCATCACTACCCAGTTATTAGCATGTATCATAGCTTTGATTCCATATATCAAGAAATCCATGTCAAGATCCTTGCCTAATGACCAGACTATGGATGATGCATTTGATGAATTGATTTCCAATTTCAAAGATCATCAATCACAAATTTACGCCAAATTAATTTCATTGATGAACGACAGAGTGCAACTGCATTGTAAAGCTATCGCTACGACGAATTGGTCTGAACCAGTGAAGGATAAATCATGTCATCCGTATATGGAAAGTCTCGTCAAGGAGACCACTGTGATTTCGCGTGTTTTGCAAAGATATTTACCTGAGATACAAGTATCGTTAATGCTTTCACAAATCTTTGATAATTATAAGACTCATTTAATTCAACTGTATTCGAAATTGGAGATTAAAGACAGTATACAAAAACTGATTATATTAAAGGATATTGATTATTTTAGAGTGAATTTAAGTGATTTAGTCGGGTACGGACAAAGTGGACAAATGATTTGGGAAACTGTTAATAATTTAGAAGAACAGGAGGGATAATTTAAAGCTAAACACAAGCAAAGTCATACATAAAAGAGCATTTTTTCTTATATATAAATATATGTATATAAATTTTTTATTTGAATCATATAAATTAGATCAATTTCTTTTTATTTGTATCAATTCTAATATCGATTAACTTAATACCAATAAATGAAATCAATGCAACAAAGATATAAATTGAGATCGATATCACTTTAGCAAACAGATCAATTTTAGTATAACTATATTTAACAAGCACATTAATATTTTTCATTTCATCAACTAAATTATCAACTTCAAAACTTATCTTCTTATGGCCTTTTAAAGTATCCAAATACGAGTAAAATTCTCCAACTTGATAGTTCGTGTACTCTACTGGTGACTCCACAGCGATGACATTGGCTCCAGCAGGTAATAACACGTTGAATTCTAATTTAGAATAAGAGCAATCTCTTGGTCCACTGACGATTGGGACACTGAGTAAATACTCATCTTCACCAACGTTATGGACGTATTTACCTATTGGATTAGTCCAACCAATAGTGAAATTATAATTCCAACCACCGAATAAGGGGAAACGTGGTTTCAATAACAATGAGCTATCGATGATCATCGAAGTAGAGACATTACCCACCAAATCAGTGTAATAAATATCCGTGGTGTCACTGTCGTAAAGTGGGATCTCGATACTATTTATCAGTGGGTTCAATTTCATCGCCATCTTCTTCTGCATATACTCCACTCTGTTAAATCCATTTTTCAAAGCGACACCTTTATTAGTCAATTGATAGTGTTCTTCCACTTGTAACAGCTCAGATAAGTGGGAAATCCAAATATCTCTAGTCAATTTGTTAACGTGCATCAAGGGAGCACGTCTCTTGAAGAGAAGTGCCATAGGTAATGGTGTTAGAACAGGTTCCTTGGATAAATCGTATGGGCCATAGACTAACAGTTCTTTCACTGGGGCACCTTTCATCTCGTCATCGAAGGCGATACCTTTCACTGGCACTTCGTCGACTTCATTTTCAAAACCAATAAATTTCAAAGTGTAATCAAATGTTGGATAAATAGTTATTGGTAATTTACTAGTATAATATATCAAAGATTGGAATTCGTCGATGTGTTCCACCAGCTCAGGTAATGGACTTACTTGATTACTGAAAACGGTCGAGATTTGGAATTCAACACTCAGCTTAGCGGCAATTGGGAACGGTAATTCAATCTTGTAAATAGTCAATTCTCCAAACGTGTCATCCACCTCTTCGATATTTAACAGTATCTTACGTCCACCTGTCTCCAATGTAGGTACTATCAAGGTGAGATCTGGGATATCTGCAGTTGGCAACACGAAATAATACGTTTGTAATGGTTCCAGTTGAACATTCTTGATCTTAAGATTATGTGATTCCCTAGCGTAAGATCTCGAGAGATCGATGATCCTTGTGTAATTGACATTCTCCCAAGCACTTGTTGGAGGGAAAAATTCCGCTCTTACAAGAGAACATATTAGACTCACAATTGAGATTAACACAATGCTTGATTTCATTGCTATAATTTCTTATATATCTCTATTCACTCAATATTCAATCAAAGGTTTTCTTTACACGTATCTTCGTCAATTTATGAATTTTCTTCGAATGAAATTTTTATTGGGGCTGTCTACACATTCTGCTTTTAAATACCCTTCCAGACCAACTTCTCAACGGCATCGGCTTTCTTCTTCAGATCTTTGATGAATCCGATGAATTGTAACTCGGCCATCAGTTGCAAGAACCAACTCAATGTGATTTTCTCCCACGTGGTTTCTTCCTGCTTGGTCAATTCCAGCTTGTTTAAATGGGTTAAATCATTGAGTAATATTTGTAAATCAGGATCCAGTTTCTTGTCTTGCAAGATTGTCACCATCGAGTCAACTAATTTCTCTCTCTGGATGGATTCTTTAAATGCGATGAAGAAATCATGGATGTTGACTAAGATATTCAGTTCTCTATATAAAGTGAACAATTCACATAATGTAGGTTCAATCAACTGGGCTAAGTCATCGTACAGCGAGTGGGATTCTCTAGCCATGAAAAGGTATGAATTTGGGTTATTCAATGCGGCTTCGTTACTTGATCTGATAAATGGATTGAAACTCGATGCTATAATATTATCATCTGTTGAATGGTTGGGCAGTGTAATGTCTATAGTGAAAACTTCTTTATAAAGAATCTCATTAAATTCTTTAAAGAAATTTTTAATTTGTAAATCAATTAATTCACTTAATTTCTTACAAATGATTTTCAAAGATTGTGGAGTGATATCATCGATAAGTTTATTACCTAATTCTTCATTAATTTGATCCTGAGTGATGAACGTAGTATCATTAATATCCTGTAAGAAATTATCTAAATTTTCAATATCAACATTTTTAACAATTAAATTTAATAATTCCTGATAAAAACTTGATTGATAGAAAGTTGAATCTTGTTGTATGATCATTGAATAAATTTGGAATTTAGAATTGATAATCTTGCCATTATTAAAATTTAATTGTAAATTAATGAATAAATCTAATAATTTATAAAAAAATTCACCCATCCTGTAAAAATTTCTATAATGATATTTGAAATCTCTTGCTAATTTCAAATCATCATTGAAAAACTCAAGAATCTCTTTATTTGCATTCATGACGTTAAATTTTTCAATTTGTCTCTTAAAAGATTGAGTTCTTCTCAATGAATCAATTAATTTTGAATCAATTTCGAATTCATCCTCAGAATCTTCATCTATACTAACTAAATTCAATAAACATAATGGATTATTATAAAAATATATCGAATATGCGTATTTCAATACATCAATGAAAAGTAATTCATTATGCTTGTATTTAGCCAATTCGCTTAATAAAGTAGGTCCTAATAAGAGTAAGAAATCTGAACTATTCTCAACTTCTAATTCAAACAATATCTTATCTGTGATCTCCCTTAATGTTTCACTAGGATCACTTAAATTGACTACATGTCCATCAATGGCGTCCATCACTGAAGTTGATAAATTTTCTGCAAATAATTCAATTGACGAGGAGATACCGAAAATTAATTTGAAATTCTTCCCCACGGAGGATGATCGTATTATCCCCATTAAACTTGTCAAACATTGAGTATCAAACAATTCAGAATCTTCAAAAATCACTACCACATGTGTTGATCCATTATTATTAAACCAATCGACAACGGCATCGAAATCGTATTTAAGAAAATTCCCCACATACGCTTCCTCATCATCCGGATCCTCATCAAGCTCCAGATCGTTGGTCAGAGTCCAGATCACCTGTCGTATCAAGGACACCAACGCTGCTTTCAAACTATGACAATCTTTTGAATTCAAATTAACAATTTTCAAATTATCATAACCGTGTAAATACTCTTTCAAATTACTTAACATCAAATTATGACTGGACAAATTAGCACCCATTAACAACATTACACTTTTGAAAACGTGATCAGTGTTTGGTTCTTGTAAATAGGTAACGACTTGTTGAAATAAATGATCATTTTTACCATGAAGTATACTCTTGATCTTGTCTTGTTTCGACGACCAGAATTTCTGAAACATCACCATACGTGTCTCTATATAAGCTGGATCCTCGTTGCCTTCTAGTAAGTCTATCATCGGTATCTTGTCATCTTGATCCTTTATGACTCCCTGTTTACGCTTAAGCATATACACCGTCTACCCAGCTGACAGTTAGTAATTTGGTTGATATTAACTAATATAAACATAGCACATACTTTCTGAGAGTCATTGAATGCTAATAACTCATCTTGATCCACAGTCATTTGATCCCTTCCCGTGTATCTTATCAAAATTACTCCTTTAACAAAAATTATCAACTCCTTTTTTCTCGCTCTTATAAAAATTATCAAATATAAAATACAAATAGTATTGAATAAAATTTAAATCACATAAATATCTATATAACTAGTGCCAATATGAATAATAAAAATAATACAATAAATCCCCGAAATGTTCAAACCTTTAAAAACTCCCAGTCCTTCAATCAATGTTATGTAACTCTTTCAACCTTGCCAACTCTAATTCACGCTCCTGTCTATCCTTCGACACCAATCTCGATTTCTCCACATTGTACAACAAACACACGAGGTATCTCCCATGGAAATTATAACCGTTCAACTTCTCAATTCCCAATTTGGCACTACTCAAATTCTGGTATATGACAAATGAAGTACCCTTTGTCTCTGGTTCTGAACCTCTTCGTATCTCCAAGATATTCCCAAATGTGCCAAACAACTCGTATAACTCGTCCAGCTGGATCTCGTAGGGGAGATTCTTGACTAGCACTATAGGAAACTCACTTGATGTCTTACTCATTATACCAATGAATCAAAATTCAATATAAATCTAATAAGAAGAGAAGAGAATTAAAATTTTCTTTTCTCATTTAGAAATCAATTCTGGGGCTGTTCAGACTCTGAATCATAGAAATTATCTAATAAGAACGGTTCAGGTCTCATTATATGATCCAGATGGTCTTTGATATGGGCCATGTGGAGGTCATAGTTCAAATGCCTCTCGCCCTTCATCAATTCGTTCAAAACTTTCTCGTCTCGGGAGTCACCTCCAAGTAAGATATTCAATTCTTCAGAGTGGAAATCAAGGTACGGTTTCAAGACCTTAGCGGTGTCACGGACTTTGGCGTTCATATCTGCACATCGCTTGTTCATTGCGTGCTCGTCCATGTGGAACACGAGCTTACCGTCACCGATATCGTAAACGGGGCAATCTCTTTGAGAAACCCAAAGTTTCAAATCGTAGAAGAATTTATAACGCAGGTAGTAAGGTCTCAAGATGACTTGCTTATCACCATATTCGACGATCAAATTCTTCAAGAAATTCGATGGGATATAAGTTTCGTAATTTTCATGAAATGTTGGAATCAAAGGCATTAACTCTGACAAATTGTAGAAATGATAATTCCTATCATGGACAAAATTATCTAACATCCCATCGGTCTCCGTGAATACTTTAATATAATCATTCAACATCATCTTGGACTTATTAACGATTTTTTGCCATGTTCTATCTCCTTGCTCATCCATGATCTCATCTTTCAATGTGATCCCATCGTAAAATTCATCATAAAATTGACTCAATATGAAACGACTAACTTGCTTATTTCTCATTCTATTCAATATCAATACTTGATGTGGCTTATTATCTGCGTGGGAGACTAAACTCAGTAATGCCGTGATGTCTATATACACCCCAGTCTGAGTGTCGATCAACCGGGCATCGATGTTGTTATATAACGATAACGCATTAGTCCTAGACACGAACGAGTCGGCAACTTCGAAGTAGAAACTACGTAATCCGAGTTCAGCGCTATTATCGATCTTTGCCTCGTCGTTGATATACTCCTTCTCGTTAATGAAATCGTAAATCAACGTGTCGTTTATCAGTTTAGCTAACCTCAGCAAAGATTGAATAGGTAATTGAACATCGATATCTGAATCGTAATTCAAATTCAACCCGTTCCAGTACCAACCTATCAACGGACCATGATTCAACCAGGTGGGGACACCAAATTCATGACACAATTTGAACCACGTACGCGTCAATCTATGCAACACGGTCATATGCAAATCAGGGTTAGTTCTCTTGACATTACTTCTGAAGAATCTGAAATCGAAATGATCTAATTTTTCACCTCTGGAAGATGCAAGCCCCCAATACCTTGGCTCTTTGTTAATGAGATGGTCTTTCTTGTCTAATAAGAGTCTCTCAATATGTACTAACTGTTCATTCTTCCCTTGGTTATCGCCAATTTGTTGTTCGATAACGTCTAATTCGTGATCCAAATTCCATTCGAATAAATCTGGTGTAAATGAGAGTAATTCTCGATCCTTACCTGTCTCTCCAACACCGATAATAGTTGGTGCATTATAAGTTTGATAAAGATTTGTCTGTGAGTAAAATTTTTGTGGTTTCAGTGTATTGAATATGAATTGATTTAAATGATAAAGTCCCTTATACGTTGAGATACCATTAACTAAGACATCATTCAACAGCTCGCCTTTCTCTAATTGTCTATCTATATACAGATCCGAATAATGTCTTAATAAAGAATTCACTGCTTCCTCAGTGACACCCGAGTGGTTACCCATGATATTCACTGTCTCCAATGGTACCACTAACGATTTCTTTAGTCCCATATTGTCAATAGCACCTAAGAATAACATCTTTGACGGTGTTGGTAACCCACTGAGACAGTACATTATACAGTAAAATTTCCTCATATTGAGATCTTCCATATAAATATTATCCTTCCCGGTTAATTTGAATGGTAATTGCAACGGGTTAACGAAATTTGGCTTCTCGTAATTGTAATCCACACAAGTGTCCATGGATCTACCGGGGAATCTCTTCTGAATCGCTGGGTCCAAAGCACTGAACTCCTTACAAGTCAACTTCTCTTCGATGATCTTGTTATAATAAGGATGTTGCAACATCTGTTGTGACAAATCCAAGATCATCCCCCAATTGAAAGGTAATTTGAAATCCTGTGGTAATAACTGAGGAGAATCTTGTAAATTTTCATTAATCATATCGAGCCAAATCGACGTCGCTAACCGTGGATCGAATTTCTGATAACTTTTTACGTTACCAAATTGTTCTTTAAATGAATCATCATAACGGTCGGTAACTAGCCAACTACGTGCTCTTTGGAACCTTGGGTTCTGAATATCGTTATCCTCATACAACTGCGACGCCAACGACAGTTGTCTGTTGATCTCGATATCCTCGATCGAATAAGTGCCCTCATATAGTAAATAAAAATTAGATGCCACTAATAGGGCTATCACGATAGATAACACACGTAAATGCGATCCACTACGTATTATATCAAACTGCATCTTGAGTCTTATGCGCGGTATCTCTTCTCTTTTCTCTTTCTTTGACTATACAGTACAGTTATCTAGATGATTCCACTCTATTACAACAGATACCCTAAGCCTTATAGACACTTACACACCTATAGCAACACACACTTACTCTTACCACTGTAATTTGAAAATATTTTCTCAAATTTCTCAAATCACTGCACGCTCACTTAATGAAACCGACTCTACGCGGATTGCAATTACAATTACTGGTGGCTTATACTTTTTGAGAGTGTATATTACAAGAGATGTATATAGAGAGTAATAGCAATTCATTATATAGTACATATCATTCATAGTATCTGAAATCGGTCAATATGAATTCTCCATGAGGCAAACTGTTACTGGGCGTCGGCAACAAGATCTTGCATTTGTGTTTTTCGTCATCGCAACTCAGGACACATACGAAACCGCGACACAGTGTCTTGTCTAAAGTGGTGGGGATACTCATGATGGAGTTATTGATATTAGAAGAGTTGATCTCCACTGGGACAAAGAAGTCTTGTGTGGACTCGTCTGTAGTATCTCTCGGTTTAAATACTTTGAAATCGGTATAATTAACCGTAATTGTATAAGGTGATAATGACAATTTGTCAATTCCGTAAAAATATTCTCTTATACTACGTTGTTGAATTTGTCTCATATACTGATCAGTCTTCTCAGGGATGTTGCTGCTCTTATTGATGTTAATCAATTTCACATCTGTGTTGGTTAATTTGATATCGCTATCGATCTGTATCACGATATTAATCTTGAAAACATCCACTATAAAATTAACCAAATCTTCAGATAACCCTGTAGGAGTATCCACTATAATACCACTATTACAAACTTCTAAATCCTTATCTAATCTCTTATAGACCACATCACTCAATTGCGACAAGACACTGCGATACAATTCTAAATTCAGTTCAAATTTTTCTAAACCAAAATTTTTACAAAAAGGTTGCTTTGCATGATAAAAATTAGCACCAGTGGTTTCAGTTTCACCAAAATTAACATTCTCCACATTAAATAAATCAGATATAGGTGTCAGTGTCAACAGCCCCGGGCACACGAAACTTGGTGTTTGCGGGTCTAAATTACATAACATCACCTGTCTCTCATTCAAACGCATCGCATACGACGATAACACTCGAGATAACACCGATTTACCTGAATTACCACTACCGATGATCAACACTTTAGGCCCCGTCATCCTGTTACTGGACATCGACTGATTCAATTGCGTCACCACGCTGCGCTGGTTCTCTAGTACTAATTGTAAAGTCAATACCACATTCATCAAGGGTTCATCAGCCACGGTGGGTTCCCATTGCAACATCGTCTCTGACACTATACTCAACTCTGCACCCTGAAAGGTGAAACACAGGAACTTCATCAGTCCAGAGAACTTGTAAGTCACGTCATTGGCCAACTCTGTCCCGAATATCTCGACTATACCTCTTGTGATAGTCAACTTGATCGATTCATTAGGTTCAAGTTGTATAACCACTTCTTGCATTGGTTTTAATTGGATTTCAACATCTGTAGAACCAGTAGTGGGGATATCAGACTCGACAAATTCTAATCCCATAGAATAAGAATCATCTGTGATCCCAGGCAACAGTACTGACATATTTTACTTATATTTTGATGGAAATCATACAAATACAAATTCAAATTCAAATTTCATTTTTTTTATTTTTTTACAATTTAACTATATACTTTTCAGGCAGTAATTGCAGCCATTCAGTCCAAGAACCGTCGTAAATGATATGACCACTCTTGTTCAACCCGGCTTGGTCTAAGCAGCACTTCACGACACACGCAGTGACACCGGTTCCGCACATGATAATGATCAGTTTGTCGTCGGTGATGCCTTTAGATTGGAAATACAGTAATAATTCTTCACTTGATGGTATAGTCTTCTCTGGACCCGTGAGCAAGTCTTGGAAGGGGACATTGATCGCAGAGGGGATGTGGCCACTTGGTAATCCGGGTCTTGGCTCTGGCGCAGAGCCGTTGAATCTACCCTCAGAGCGAGCATCTATTAAATGGTAATCTTGAATTTCATTCGTGTCTAATAATTTCAACATATCGTCATACGCGATGACTTTACTCTTATTCAACCCAAAGGACTCATACTGGACTTCCAGATCCTCGCTCACCTCTTTAGTCTCGACGGCACTCGTATCTAATTCACCACCTTCAGATAAATATAATGGGAAATTATTCAAGAGCAGAATCTTACTTGTCTCGTGTCCGAACACTTCAAACATCCATGCGGCACGACAATTGGCGAATATCCCCTGCTTGTCGTAAAAAATCAAATGGTCGTCTCTCTTGATACCTAACTTATTAATCTCGTCGTTGAAAGTCTGTAAAGTAGGTAACATGTGTGGTAATTTACTAGTGTCGTCGATGACTTCATCGATATCTAAGAAAAGCAGACCTGGTACACGTTCTTTCAAATACTCCTCCTTACCTGTTTTGTTAACATTTGGCATGTACCATGTACTATCTATAATCTTGTAACTTTTCTCATTAAAATCTAATTTTTTAAATTCTAATGGACTTAATAAATGATATGCCCTATATGATTTAAAATTGATGTAGAAACTGGATTTATTGGATTTCCATATAGAGCCACTACTGACACAGTTCCTAACCGGTGTGCCAACTACTTTATTAAGCATCCTTATATCTATAAAATGGTGTCGTGATTTATAAATATTAAATTGATTTACCGATAAACAAATTTTTCCTGTGGCGCATTCTCTTATAGATGATATAGATGTAGATGATATAGATATAGATGATATAAATAGGCTATATAGACTATAAACGATCTAGTAACAGCTTTTCCAATTCACTTCTGTTGCTCAAATCACTAGAACCTGAATTCTTCCGATCAACCTGTCTTCTCGTAGAGATAATGCCATTCACATCTTCATCAGTGACAAGCATAGTAGCTGGCCTATTCAGAATCAATATAGATTGCCTCCTAGTGTTGAATGCACTCGGTATATTACTTATTTTCTGAGTTGTTTTATTGTTCGTTTCAAATTCATCTTCGGTTTCATCTAATTTACCATCACTAAAGAAATCTTCGAGACTGGAATTGTCTAGTAAGTCGGGTAGAGGTAAAAGTCTAGAGTGATGGAGTAGTAACTCTGAGGAATGGATCAAAGGTGGTTCATCTTCATCCTCTTCATCCTCTTCTGATTCTGAGCCTTGCTTGGACTGATAACCGGTATTATCGATATAATACGAATATGTCCCATTATTAACCACTGTAGATTTCCCAGTATCTATCACTTCTTTCAACTGACTTTCGTCCTTCGGTATATCACGATTTTTCAAAGATCTATGGGTCACTACAGTCATTGTCGAGTTCTCAACGTGAGTCTCTAATTTCAACTCATTATACAACTGGACAAATTTCTTTAATAAGAATTCAATGGGCACCTTATACAAAGTTGATAATTCTTCAATATTAACATTTGATGCATTGAAATCGACAACGTTGCAATCTTGTATTATCTTAATTAAAGATAAATCATCTTCATGAGTCCAATGGATCTCTTTGAAATTGTTATTCAATACTTGTTTATTAAATGGTAACTTAACTATAATTTTGGGTCCCATCTCTTGATTGGTAGTAATTTACTAATAATTACCTTTGTTTGTTTTTTTAACTATTCTTATTACAGTAGAATATTAATATTATACGGTGGTATCCCATGGATTTGATTATAATCTATATGTGTATATTGGATACTCTTCTACTCTTATATTCTTATTCTCTTATAGATATCTCTTATAGTAATACCGTATCTCATACAGTACAAACACAATCCATCGCGCTATAAAATGTAAAATGTAAAATTATAATTTATATAATTTATAAATCATTTATTCATCTATATCACATTGCAATTCCATATATCTATATATACAACAGCTCTATATATTTCTAACAATGCCAATTGAATTGATTCTCTCACCTCTTATGAGACCTGCAGTCAGGGCCAAAGCCTTATTATTCCATCCACATAGACGTGCTTCACGTTATATCCCTAATATTATCGATTTACCCCAGGATGTTTCACAATACGCCGTGAGAAAGAAATTCGGTACCGGTTCTAAAGTATTTGACGTCTACAAGAGTTCCGACGTGGCACCCTTGGGTTCCACGGATCAAAATGAAAGATTGTTCTGGTTTGTACGTTCAAGAGCCGTTAAGGGCGCTTATAAGATGTATTCATCACAGATAAGAGGTACTGGACAACAAGGTGAAGATGAACCTGTCGCGGCGGTGAGAGCAGGTTTAAGATCTAATGTCTTATTAATTAGACTGCCAGATGTCGCCGCCGCAGAGTTAGGTTGGCATATTATTGGTCATAGAGTCGACGCCATTGACAGTTATAGGATGTTCCAATTGGCTGATGGTGAGACCTATCAATGGACAACACTGGGTAAATGGTTAGAGAAAGTTAAGAATCTAGGTGAAAAGGAAAGTGAAGTTAGAGAGCGTATTGGTCAAGTTATACCAGCAGGTAAAGCAGGTTTTACTTTAAAAGTTGACGAGTCAAAGATACCAAGAGAAATAGCATTGGGTTCACTGCTTTGTTCATATATAGATCAATGGAATACAGATTTCGCAGTTGGTGGTATTTATTTACCACATCAACCTGGTCAAGTTAGATGGAAAAGAGATTGATTTTATAGTTTAAGAGTTAATTGAGGGATTAGCTTTTTAATTGATTGACTGATTGACTTTTGAATGTAGTTTTGTATCTCAGTATCTCATATCATGAATCTAATCTATCTCATATCTATATCCTATACTGTATCCCCATATCGTATCCTATAATGTATAGGAAGATCCCTGTAAAATAACACGAAATACAGCCCCTGTATACCCCATTAGGCAACCGCCTGAGACACGTCAATTTTTGTGTTTTTTTTCGTTACAAGGAAAGTACAAGTTGTTCAAACTTTTACATATACATTTACCAGGATCAGAATAATATATATTAATCATATATAGATATACAGATATCAACGATGGCTGCCAAGAAACTGTCCAAGTCTGCTAAGCTGGCCAGTGCCCCGCTGCCCGGGTTCCAGTTCGTCGGAGAGGACTTGAACACTCTGGAATTGAAATTAGGTCAAGGTGCTAAGAGACCTTATATTATAACGGTACCTTCTGAGCAATTACAACTGGCAAGATCCAACAGATCTCCAATGGAACGTGTGTTGATCGCCGTGTTACTTGTCGTGTCATTGGTGATGAGACTTTACAAATTATCTCAACCCAACTCTGTGGTATTCGATGAAGTTCATTTCGGTGGGTTCGCAAGAAAATACATCTTGGGTACCTATTTCTTAGATGTACATCCACCATTAGCCAAGATGTTATACGCCGGTGTCGGGTACGTGTTCGGTTACAATGGTAGTTTTGAATTCGCCAAGATTGGTGACGAATTCACCGAGCTGGTCCCATACGTGATGATGAGAGCCTTTAGTGCCTTATGTGGTGTCGGTACCATTTTCGCTTTATATTCAACTTTAAGACTATCTGGTTGTAAACCACTTATCGCATTCGTCACTAGTTCATTGTTGTTGATTGAAAATGCTAATTTCACTATCTCAAGGTACATCTTATTAGATTCACCATTGATCTTCTTTATCGCATGTACTGCTTATTCATTAAAGAGATCCCAGATGGATACTCCATTCACTTATAACTGGTATAAGAGCTTAATCGCCACTGGTGTCTCCTTGGGGCTTGCCTTATCCTCTAAATGGGTCGGGTTATTCACTGTGGCATGGGTCGGGTTAATCACCGTTTGGGATTTATGGTTTGTTCTTGGTGATATTAGCGTTAAACCACTGAACTTGATTAAACAAATCATTGCCAAATTAACTTTCTTCTTAGGTATCCCAATTGTCTTATATTTATACTTCTTCAATGTCCATTACCAATTATTGAACAAAGAAGGTGATGGTGCCGCATTCATGTCTGCTCCATTCAGATCCACTTTAATCGGTAACACTTTACCAAGAAACATCCCAGCCGAAGTCGGTGTCGGATCCATTGTATCTATCCGTCATCTTAACACCCAAGGTGGTTACTTGCATTCACATAATCATTTATATGAAACCGGTTCAAAGCAACAACAAATCACATTATACCCACATTTAGATGACAATAATTTATTCCAAATTGAATTATATAATGAAACCTCGTTACCAAATGAATTCGTCCCAATCACGGACGGCACAAAGATCAGATTAGTCCATTTGACCACGAAGAGAAGATTACATAGTCACGATATCAAGGCACCAGTCTCCGAGAACGCAGACTGGCAAAAGGAGGCTTCATGTTATGGATTTGACGGATTCGAAGGTGATCCAAATGACGATTTCATCGTCGAGATCGTCAAGCAACAGTCCAAAAAGGGTGAAGCCCAGAACCATGTCCGTGCATTGCAAACCGTTTTCAAATTACGTCATGCCATGACCGGTTGTTGTCTTTTCTCCCACGAGGTCAAATTGCCAGACTGGGGTTTCGAGCAACAAGAGGTCACTTGTGCCACTCAAGGTATCGAGCCTTTGGAGTACTGGTACATCGAAACCAACCAGAACCAATTCTTACCACTGGACCTGGAAACACTTAACTACGAGCTGCCATCATTCTGGTCAAAATTCGTCGAGAGTCATCAAAAGATGTGGAAGGTCAATAAAGGTCTCACTGAGCCACACAACTGGGAATCATCACCGGATTCATGGCCTTTACTCTTACGTGGTATCAATTACTGGGTCAAAGGTGCTCAAATCTATTTGATCGGTAACTACGTCACTTGGTACTCTGTCACACTGTCTATTGCTGCATTCGTCATCTACGTCGCTGTGCAATTCTTGAGATGGCAAAGAGGTTACCCTGTTCTGCAATCACTGGAAGTTTTCAATTTCAATGTCCAGGCTTTACATTTCATCTTAGGTTGGGCTCTTCATTACTTCCCATCTTTCTTAATGGGTCGTCAATTGTTCTTACACCATTACTTGCCACTGTTCTATTTCGGTATTCTAGCATTGGGTCAATTCTTAGAGATTGCCCACTCATACTTGTTGAAAAATAAGAAATATGTATCTTATGCTATACTTGCCGCATTTTTCAGTGCTGCTGTATCAGTTTTCATTCAATATTCTCCATTGATCAAAGGTGACCAATGGACAAGAGGTAAATGTCAATCACTGAAATTGTTAGACACTTGGGATTTCGATTGTAACGCTTTCGGCGATTCACCACCAGCTTACGGATCAATGTCCCAAGAGCCACCAAATATCGTACAAACACCTTCCATCGATTTCCAAGCTGCCGTCCCAGTAAAGCAAAATGAAGATTTCGGTCAAGAAGTCATCGCCGAGAGTGATAACGTTGAGATCGAATCTCAAGTCGAAGTGGAAACCACACCTGAAGAAATCGCACCACCAATTATCGCCAAAGACGAATCCACTGTGGGTGAACCAGTTCTCCAACTCGAGACCGATCGCTCTGAAAAGCCAGGTCCAAAACTCGAACAAAGAGAGAAAATGTACATGATCAAAAATGGAGTCTACGTCGATGAAGATGGTAACGAATTACCAGCTACCGAGCAAGAACGTGCTCAAAAGATCAAAGACCTGTTCCCAATTGACAAGATGACCGTGAAACAACTGAGAAGAAATGGTGATGCCATAGGCACTGTAATTGAATAATTATGATTTTGTGTATAGTTATTTTTTTTAAATAATTGAAATTACTATCTTAGTTTTATACCCCCTTTATCACTCCTTTATCGTACAACATGTCAAATGAAAAGATATGGATCCAATCTCACTCTATATCGACCACGTTACAAGATGTGAGAGTTGCCAAGCTACAACAGTTCCAGATTCCCGTGGGTTATAAGATGCAATATAGGGATATCCCAAAATTAGATGTTAGTAATTATCCTTCATCGAATTTATCCCATTTATCATTATTCAACCACTCGATGAAATTGCCCAATAAACGTAAAGAAACTGAGTTGATTAATTTATCACCGTCATGCCATCAATTATCACAACAAGATATCAAGGAACAAATCCCGTTACCACTGTTAAAGAAACACAAATTTTACAAAGACACTTCAAGTTCATTTGAAGTCGTTACCTCATCGACTATAGACTGCTCACAAAGTGATATCATAGTCTCTGAATGGATGTTTGAAAATTGAAAAGTTTTTAAATTACATCTATATAATCTAAGCAGCATCTATTTGCAATTCTAAACCAGTCTCTGTCACATTAACTTTAACATGAGTCAAATCTTCCACTGCATAACTTGCCCCGGCTTCAATCAAGACATCCTTCCCAAAAGTGGACATCACCCC
Organism: Nakazawaea wickerhamii; assembly: GCA_030567635.1. Classification (NCBI taxonomy): domain Eukaryota; kingdom Fungi; phylum Ascomycota; class Pichiomycetes; order Alaninales; family Pachysolenaceae; genus Nakazawaea; species Nakazawaea wickerhamii. Next base: position 343,395 of record JAJLSR010000008.1, read on the forward strand.
GACGACAATGAACCCAGCAGCGACACCAGCTTTGATCCCAGTTGGCGCATCTTCAAATACAACAGCCTTTGTGATTTTGAAGCCTAACTTATCACCTAACAATTCGGCTCCTTTCAAATAAGGTTGTGGATGAGGTTTACCCTTAGTGACATCATCCGAAGTTAGAAACACGTGGGGTTTAGGTAACCCGGCAGGGATCAATACTTTTTTGAACCATGAATGGGCAATACCCCTGCTACCTGATGTTACTACGCACCATCTATCCAGGGGGATACTTTGAATTAATTGAGGTCCACCGGGGATAGGTTGAGCCATAGTGCCATATTCCTCGGCAATGGACAAGTCGAATGCTGATGACGCCAATCCACCTTTATCGTCAATTAGTGGGAAATATTTTTGGAAAGCTTCAATAGTTCTCATACCATGAGTATCATGAAAGAATTCTGGCTTTAAAATCATGTTATGTTTTTTGAAAAAAGCGGTCCATGCTTCCGTGACAGCGTCCGTGGAATAAATCAATGTTCCATCAAGATCAAATAAGATCAGTTCAGTGTCAATGGTAACGAGAGGCATAATTTTCGAGTTTTTATGTGGAGAATACAGCTCATGACTTCAATCAAAAAAAAAAAAAATAATAATAATAAATATTTCAACCTCATAGGCTATATATGATCAAATATATAAAAATCTATCAAGACATCAAAACAAGAAAAGCAAAAGTGTATAAATTGAAAAAATTCAAGTAAAAACATGGAGAAATAAATCTATAAAGCGTCAACTTCTAAAGTGAAACCATTTTCTGTCTTATTAGTGACTTTAACATGAGATAAATCTGATACAACATAGTTAGCACCAAATTCTAATAAAGTTGGTTTATCGAATGATGAAGCGATACCGATAACAGTAGCACCTGAGGCTAAACCGGCTTTGATACCAGCTGGGGCATCTTCGAAGACGACTTTCTTAGTGAATGCCATTCCCTTTCTATTAACATCAGCATCAGCTAATAATGTAGCACCTTTGGAGTAACCTTCAGGATGTGGTTTACCTGTGCTTACATCAACCGAGGTTATAAAGACATCAGGTTTGTAAAAACCAGCTTCTAATAGCACTTTCTTAAACCAACCATGAGCTAAAGCTGGAGTACCTGATGTAACGATACACCATCTACCTTTTGGAAGTGATTGAATTAATTCTGGTGCACCTTTAATTGGCTTAGCTAAATGGCCGTGGTTCTCGGAGACACCAACTTCAAATTCATCTGAAAGTTTATTATCTGTATCGTCCATGTGTGGTAAATATTTCTTAAAAATTTCCACGGTACGTACACCATGATTATCTTCAAAGAATCCATCTGGGTTGATGTCTTCAACTAAGAACATCTCCTTCCATGCAGCCTCAACGGCTTTGGTGGAGTTAACTAAAGTTCCATCAAGATCAAATAAACAAATTTCGGTATCGATTTTAGCAATTGGCATTTTAAAGGAATGTATATGATTTATAATTATCTATAATATAGAGAGAAGATCAAGTATTGAAATATTTCAAAGTGGATTTAAAATTATTTAAATAGATTTTTAACATCAGTTGACTAAAAAGGTGATTAATGCGATTTTTGAATCAATACAATTTAAAACTTTTTAAAGTTATTTTTCTTTTTTAAGTAATTATTTATTACTATCGGATGTGTTTATTATGATATCATAGATATGTAATGATACTTATTCTAAAAAACAATAATAATTCACAAATTTAATAGCAAAAGAAAAGACTCAAACCTAGAGAATTAACGATCGGAAAAATTATTGAGCAGGTTTTATGCAGTAATTTCGGAAAAAAAAATTTACAACAATGTTCAATTACACTCTTTTCTTTTATTCTCTCACTCACGTGTTATCTTGTGTTGTGTGTATATTATATAATAGAATCTTAATGATCAAGAGTGACTAAGTTAAAGCTAGAACAATAAAAACGTTATATAGATTAATTTTATATAGTAAAGTATGGTAAAGTATAGTATTAATGTTATAACTCGATAAGGGTAACGGATAAATTGTCAGTAGGATATAGACACACGCATCACTACGTATCCACTCAGATACAAGGTGAATCTTATTCGACGATACGTTGTTGTAGTTATGGTATTTCATTACCTATCTATGACGTCAAAGTTTTTTGTAAAATTTTTTCTTAACTATATGAGGATTTAGTTATTGAATATAATAGAAATAGTTAGTGTGTCGTGGACGAATCTCTTTGTCGGACTGTAATCGGATTGTCGGTTGATTGTATATGGCAAGGAATGAGAGTGATTATTTGAAAACGTGGTGGTAGTGAATTGTGTATCGTAGTCTATAAGATAGAACTGATTGACATCCGGAATACATATGGTATTACAACATGGTGATAATTATAAACCATTATAGATCAATTGAAGATAGACAATTAGACAACTGGATATCAACAACTCCAAATGAATGTTCCAGTATAACCCAGTATAAACTTTTACACGACATCTCACCACTATAGTTAACAAAAACAGGGGCTGTCCAGGGGAATGGGGTTTACTCGCTTATTACTATGTATATATAGTTACTTACGCGTATCTCTGTGTGTATCTATATCTATATGTATATAGATAGTGATATGGCTATATATAGAGAGAGATAGGCATGGTCATTCCCTATATCACAGATATCTCGTAAAGTAATTGCCATAACAAAGGCTGAGTAGCGGCTTAAAGTGAAAGCGAGAACAATTTGACACGTTCAATTTAATGTTGTTGAATTTCCTAATTGGGATCTCTAGTAGAGATGCTCAGCTCTCAATTTCCATCTCATTACACGCTTATTTCTATATATAGAGTATCTTCAATTGATCTTATCTGATCTGCCTATATCACTATCTTACCCTCTCCTATACCATATCTTACTCATCTATATGAATTATCATAACATCATCTCAGTGTAAATCTAGAACAAACTTTTTCCTCCCTTACACGTTTGCGAGAGTGAGAAAAAAAAAACAAAACCACAAATCCAATTTGATTTTTAATTTAAATCGCTTGTTCATCAATTATACTGTTATATTATCAATCTGATCTTATCCTAAATAGACCTCGTTTAACAAACCGAACAAGGTTAGAGAGAAAATAATAATAACTATACTAGATATAGATCTATAAATAAGATATTCAAAGAGTTTATATAAAAAAAAAACAACAAGTTCAAAGGGCGTCATACCACTTGATTTAATATAATTTATAATTTACAACTTCATATAACAAACGAGTTAGATTAGATACAAGATGTGTGGTATATTCGGATACGTCAACTTCTTAGTTGAGAAATCTCGTGGTGAAATTATCGATACTTTAATCGAAGGGTTATCAAGATTAGAATATAGAGGTTATGATTCCACTGGTATGGCTATAGATGGCGATAAACCAAATGAAACAATGATCTTTCGTCAAGTTGGTAAAGTTACCGAATTGAGAAAGGAAATCGAGAGAAATAATCCTGATCGTGATGCTATATTTAATAATCATGTAGGTATTGCCCATACTAGATGGGCAACACATGGAGGTGTAACACAGTTGAATTGTCATCCACAGAGATCGGATCCAAATAATGAATTCGTCATTGTTCATAACGGTATCATTACCAATAATAAAGAATTGAAAACTTTATTAATGGGTAAGGGTTTCCAATTTGAATCCGATACAGATACTGAAGTTATTGCAAAATTATTTAAACACGTTTATGATACTAATATCACTAATGGTCATGACTTGGATTTTAATAACTTGATGAAACAAGTCTTGTATGAGTTAGAAGGTTCTTATGGGTTATTAGTAAGATCTTCACACTACCCAGGTGAAGTTGTCGCCACTAGAAAAGGTTCTCCCTTATTAGTTGGTGTTAAGACTCAAAATAAATTAAAAGTCGATTTTGTCGATGTCGAATTCCCAGAGCCAACAGAGGCACAACAACCACAGAGAGTAAACAAAAATTTAAATGGGTTATTACCTGTCGCTAAAGGTGATATGAATTTCCGTCATTCTCAATCAAGAGCTTTCTTATCCGAAGCGGGAATTCCAATGCCTGCAGAGTTTTATTTATCTTCAGATCCATCTTCAGTTATTGAACACACCAAGAAAGTCTTATTTTTAGAAGATGACGATATCGTTCATATCTATAATGGTGAATTACATATACATAGAGCCAAGAAGGAACTGGGTGCTTCATCTACAAGAGCTATTCAAACTTTAGAAATCGAATTAGCTCAAATTATGAAAGGTCCATATGAACATTTCATGCAAAAGGAAATTTTTGAACAACCTGATTCTACTTTTAATACAATGAGAGGTAGAATAGATTTTGTTAATCATAAAGTCAATTTGGGTGGTTTAAAATCTTGGATCCCAACTATAAGACATTGTAGGCGTATAATCATGATTGCATGTGGTACTTCATATCATTCATGTGTCGCTACAAGAACTTTATTTGAAGAATTAACAGAAATTCCCGTGTCAGTGGAGTTACTGTCAGATTTCCTTGATCGTAAACTGCCCGTTTTGAGAGATGATACATGTATATTTGTATCACAATCTGGTGAAACCGCTGATTCCATGCTCGCTTTGAATTATTGTTTAGAAAGAGGTGCTTTAACCATCGGTATTGTTAACTCTGTGGGTTCAAGTATATCACGTCAAACCGATTGTGGTGTTCACATCAATGCCGGACCAGAGATTGGAGTAGCGTCAACAAAGGCTTATACTTCACAATATATCGCATTAGTCATGGTGGCATTATCAATCTCTGATGATCGTATCTCCAAAATGAGTCGTCATAAGGAAATTATCGAAGGTTTACTGAAAATTCCTCAACAGATAAAACAAGTTTTAAAATTAGAAAATGAAATTAAAGTATTATGTGATGGTGTATTAAAAGATCAACCTTCATTATTGTTATTAGGTAGAGGTTATCAATTCGCCACTGCATTGGAAGGTGCATTGAAGATAAAGGAAATTTCATATATGCATTCAGAAGGTGTCTTAGCAGGTGAATTAAAACATGGTGTCTTGGCTTTAGTTGATGACCAATTACCTATCATTGCGCTCGCGACTCGTGACTCCTTATTTCCAAAAGTCATGTCTGCTATCTCGCAAGTCACCGCCAGGGATGGTCGTCCAATCGTTATATGTAACGAAGGCGATGACGTCTTAGGTAACGGTAAACTGTTAGCTAATTTACAAGTCCCAGTAACGGTGGATTGCTTACAAGGTTTATTGAATATCATCCCATTGCAATTGATGTCGTATTGGTTGGCTGTTAATAAAGGTATCGATGTCGATTTCCCAAGAAATTTAGCTAAATCTGTTACTGTTGAATAAATCATTTATTTTTAATATTCTAATTGATATCATTTTTAAATAGCTGTTAATAATAATTAAATAATATCAAAATCTTAGTTTTAAATTGATTTATCCTTTTTATATACTTGTTAATCAATTCCTGCTTCCTTTTGTTGTAACCTCTATCTTTCTCTTCTCATCTACATATCATCTAGGTGTATCTCTTACAAATTCAAACAGAGGCTGTAGATCGTAAAGTAAAAAAAAAAAAAATACAAACGATCAAATCTCGTACCACGGTAAATACTCATCAAGATGGTTCAACAGTACTTCTCAGAGTCCATTGGGCTCCCTAGGACAGACAGCTCGCGCTGGCGGTTGCGGACCACAGAGCTCGGTGCTACAAGGTGGGAGTACATCACCCTGGAGCAGGTGCTGACTGATCCTCAGTCGAATTTTGTTCAGTACCTTTTACAACAAGATGACTTTCCCTCGAGGAAATATAGTACAACACTGTCGACGCCATTGGAGCTGGCTACGAGAGGTGCAGATTTCTTGAAATTATTACAAGACCCGGTGTCGGGGATCTTGCCGAACCAGTACAAGGGTCCCATGTTCATGACTATAGGATATGTAGCATCATGCCAGTTTTGCCATTTACCCATTGACGATGCAGTGAAAACTGAGCTTATAAGGTACATAGTCAACACGGCACATCCTGTCGATGGTGGGTGGGGGCTCCATTCAGTGGACAAGTCGACCTGTTTTGGTACACTGATCAACTACGTGATTTTGAGACTTCTTGGACTCAGTAAAGACCATCCCGTGTGCGTGAAAGCCCGTGCTACGTTATTGAGACTCGGAGGCGCCATTGGAGTGCCTCATTGGGGGAAAGCGTGGTTCTCCATATTGAATTTGTATAAATGGGAAGGTGTCAATCCGGCGCCACCTGAGTTATGGATGCTACCTTACCTGTTCCCCTTACACCCTGCCAGATGGTGGGTGCATACGAGAGCTATTTATTTACCATTACTGTATCTTTCGACGATCAAGCTGACATGCGAATTGACTCCGTTGTTGGAAGAATTGAGACAGGAGATATATGTGCAACTGTTCGATAAGATCGAGTTTAGTCAACATAGAGATAACGTTTGTGGTGTTGATTTATATTATCCACATACAACGTTATTGAATTTGTTGAATAAAAGTATGGTCTTCTATTCGAACTGGATAAGACCAAATTGGCTTTTACAAAAATCTAATAAAAAGATTTACGAGCTAATTAAAAAGGAATGGCTGAATACTGAATATTTAACTATCGCTCCAGTGAGTGCAGCATTTGATCTTATAGTGGTTTATATGGAAGAAGGTAAATCTGAAGATTTCCACAAAGCCGCAGACAGGTTCAAAGATGTGATGTTCCATGGACCACAGGGGATGGCAGTGATGGGCACTAATGGGTCTCAAGTATGGGATATAAGTTTCGCTGTACAGTACATGTTCATGGCAGGTATCGCTGAGCTTCCACAGTATGAAGATTTCATCGTTAAGGCTTATAAATTCTTGATCAGAAGTCAATTCACCGAGGATTGTGTGGAGGGGAGTTATAGAGATAAGAGATTAGGTGCATGGCCCTTTTCCACCAAAGAGCAAGGTTACACAGTGAGTGATTGTACCGCAGAGGCAATGAAAGCTATAATAATGGTTAAACATTCTAAGCTGTTCAAAAAGTATCATGATTTGTATAATGATGATCTCCTTCGTGATGCTATAGATAGATTATTATCATTACAAAACGTTGGCAGTTTCGAATTTGGTGCTTTTAGCACATACGAGGTGATAAAGGCTACACCATATTTGGAATTGATTAACCCTGCCGAGGTGTTTGGTAATATAATGGTAGAGTATCCATACGTGGAATGCACAGATTCCTCAGTGTTAGGATTGACTTATTATAGGAAATACTATGATTATAGATCATTAGAAATTGAACAACTGATAGATAGGGCTATCGCGTATATAAGAAATGCCCAAAAGATTGATGGATCATGGTACGGTTGTTGGGGGATTTGTTTCACTTATGCTGGTATGTTTGCATTGGAACTGTTTTCCACTGTGGGTAAATTTTATAATAACGATGATGTCGTTCGTAAAGGTTGTGATTTCCTTGCAAGTAAACAAAGAGATGATGGTGGTTGGAGTGAATGTATGAAAGTGAGTAATTTTTTTACAAATTTTAACTTTACTTGGCATTACTAACAGATATAGTCATGTGAGACACATACTTATGTTGAAGGTGATAAATCATATGTGGTTCAAACACTGTGGGCTGTAATAGGGTTAATACTCGCTCAGTACCCAGATAAAGATGTCATTGCGAGAGGAATTAAACTTATAATGGACAGACAATTACCTTCTGGTGAATGGTTGGCCGAGGAAGTCGAAGGTGTCTTTAATCATTCATGGTAAGTACTATAAATTAAATTGATTCAAGATAATTACTAACAATATAAAAGTGGTATCGAGTATCCAAATTACAAATTTTTATTTTCGATAAAGGCATTAGGATTATACGATAAGATGATAAATCAATAAATATAACGGAAATTTAAATTTTCCTTATCTGTTAAATCTTCCAATCCGTGATCAATTGTAATTTGACCTCTTTGCAAATTATCCCTCCTGTGATTTTCCCTTTTCAAATGTAACCCCAATAACGAGATCACTATAATCTGCATACAATGACTGAAGATCAATGACCCCATTCCGAGACTGTATCTTGGGTACTGTGATGATTTGAAGAAGAAAGGTCCCAGAATGTTACCGACACAATAACCTAAAAAGAGAACACCATTTGTGAGAACTTTCTTTGTATGACCCGCAGTGTTTGCCGTGTTCATCGAGAGCATCAACACGAATGAAGCATTATATGAACCAGTAAAATAATAACAAAACAATCTTCCAATTTTCAGTGACGATGGTGCAAAATATAATCCAAATGCTCCTGCTAAATTAGGTAGAATGAAACAAATAATCATCAAGACACGAGTATTTTTTTGCAATTTGAAATTCAAATAATGATTAAGATAAACGGCAAATATGATAACTAAGATAATGAAGACTCCATAGGGGACTTGTAAAAGTGTAGTTGGTAACGTCGAATAACCTAAACCTTTAATGATTATGGTACCAAAATTGCTGATCCCACCATTAGGTAAATTCCCCACAAAAGCGTACAAGAAGAACAAATAAGTTTTCAAATCCAAGAGACATTCTTTCAGTTGATACCATTTCCATACTTTAGTCTCCATACCAGTTTGATTTTGCTTTATCCTGAATGCAATCAATTTCTTCTCATCGGGGGTAAACCACTTGGCTCTCATTGGATTTCTGGGTAAGAATGCGAATACAATAATCCCCCAAAATGAACACAAAGCACCAATTACTAAGAATTCATATTTCCATGACTCCAAAGCTCCGTTAATAGAACCCAATCCGTACCCCAATAACCCACCTACAGCGATCCCGAACCCATTAAAGGCATACCATTTCCCAATCAGCAATGGTTGTTCCACCTTGGTGTAGTACATCGACGTTATCAACAAGAATGCAGGATCTGCACAGCTCTCTGCGGCACCACCTAACAGCCTCACAGCAGCTAAACCTGAGAAATCCTTACATGCAGCTTGAATCATCAAAAAGGCACCCCACAAAAATATATTGGCCCCGAGATACGTATTAATCGGGTATCTAAGTAACAAGTAATTGGTCGGGATAGACCAAACCAAGTACCCGAAGTAGAAAATACTGGATAACCACGAGTACTGTGTCCCCTCAAGTTCCAAATCCTCCTGAATACCAAAGATCAGTGCATACGACAACGTAGTCTTATCAACGTAAAAGAACACATAACAAATAGCTATGAATGGCAGTATAGTTAAATCGATCTTTCTCACCAACTTCTTCTCAACATGTGGATCAATATCGGTGAATTCGTAATCATCACCTAAATATTCATTAGCCTCATCTATTCCAATATCACTCACATGCTTCCCATTAGACTCTTGTGTAGATAACGAATCTTCTACTTGAATTACAGATGGTTTTAAATCATTATCAGACATCTTGTTTATAACTATATGATAAATTTAATTTATAAGATAAGAGCAACTATAAATACACGTCTCTTAATTTTACCAACACCTGCATTATCGTGTGTAAATTAAATTTACCCCAGATTTCATTTTTCGTTAGCCGCGCCTAGTGTCATATGTACTATTTACAGAATTTAATGACAGTATTAAGTCATCGATATTGAGTTCAGTTTCTAAATGAATTGGCTTTATGAGTGCCAAATTGCTCACACCTTCCAAGTATGAATCATTAATATGTTTGAATAATTTCAATTGTAATATTTTCTCATCTACTAAATCATAAAAATTCAGTGAATTGCTCTTTGATAATGTGATAAATTTTTCTAAATCTAATAAACCTCTTTGCAAACAGGCATTAATTAATTCTAATTTACTTAAATTCCAAACACCACCATCTCTCAAGATGAAAAAATTATCAATTTTAATTTCTTGTATTCTTAATTGAAGCAAATCTCTTAATCTGTCCTCTGTGTAGAACACTACAGGAATATAACGAGATTTCAATTGTAATGCATCGATAAATGTCACGAGTTGTTCCTTGCTGAGTGAAAATGGTGTCTTATGACTTAAATCGCCCATATCATGTAACTGTTTCTGTGCCTGAGATGCCGATTGATAAAATCTTGAAGTTAATTGTGGTATTAAACAAGTTGATGGAGTAAGATCAGGTATTAAATAACATAACAGTACTGTTAATTCTTCTAATAATAAAAACAATAAACCAAATAATGGTAATTTATAAATATCATTCGAAGTTCTCAATATAGTATGCCATTGTGATCTTGTTATCGAGATATCATGAATCGAGTTAAACATCTTCCCAATATCTTTAGTCAGCTTGAATTCATTTTGGAAATTCCCCACAGTGTTACTCAATTGTTTGATTAATTGTGTAGTGTTTTGGTATTTAATTTGTTCATATTGATTTTTCATTCCTGGTACTATATCTTTATTATTATGATAATAACCTTTACGTAACAGTCTCACTGTCTTGTAATTATTATAAACATCTTTAATACCATCTTTATAAAACTGTAAGAACATTACACAAAATTTATAGAAAACCTTAATCTCTCGCAGTTTAGGGTTTAACTTCTTGTAATTTTGATAAAACATTGATTTTGTTTGTATCTTTTGTATATTGGAAAGTGTTGAATTAGCATTCAAAGGATCAATCAGTGGCAATACAGGTTTTAAACATGATCTTGCAAAGATGGGACTCACTTGAGCAAGTGATTTGAAAGACTGTGGATTAGTGAATGATATCAGTTTAGTGATACTCATCTTACTAACTATGCGATGAGATATGATATTTGTTCAGTTTAACAAAATTTTTTTCATCATTTTTCCACTGAGCGATTGCGAAAGAGATAATACTTTGATATAGAGATACACTTAGATATACACTCGGATATACACTTAGAGATAGATTTAGTTAGAGAGTATAGAATAATGTAGATAGAATTATTATAGAATTGAGGTAATATAATTGAATAGTATTAAAGAGACCGCTCTGCATATAACCGCCAATTAATATAATATGAGGGAATAACATAGTATAGATCATAGCATAGCCATATAATCTATAAATCACTCAATTTAATAAGTTTAACAATAAAAGTAATACACAGTAGTAATAACAACATGATTTACATCATTTTTGCAACAGAGCAAATTTCCTAAAATTAACAAAAAATTCGGTGAATTGACCGTATTAAAATCCAAATTAGGTAATGCTCCACTTTTTATTTATCTTTTTTCAAGTCTCAACTTTTCGGGTTTGTGGATTGAATTTATAATTATTTGACCTTTGTCTGGGGTGTATATGTGAGATTGGTTGAAGTAAGTCAGTATAAATAAACTCAATTGATCAGTGTATACTATTACACTGACTTCTACCATCTCTCTCTATACAAAAAATTGATCAAAATCTCATTATCTAATCTCAATTAATCACTATACTTAACACCTACAGTACACCATTTTTGCTAATAATAAAAATCTAGATCACTTAAGACAAAGGGGCAAATTGTAAATTAATCAATTGAACTTAAATTACAGCACATGCTCTATTGATTTAAAATTGTTGGGAATTATCATAAAGGGGTTCTTTAATAAATCCACTTTTTAAATCATATATAAAGAGCTCTTGATATCCTTTGTAAATGTGTAGAATTGATAATTAATTCATTTCAAATATAATTAATAAATAAAATACCATGACGGTTTCTCATTATACTCCAAAGATTCAAGTAATTACCGATAAAGTCTCTATCGATGAAGAGACTTTAACTTCTCAATACACTTATCAAAGTCAACGTGTCTCACAGACAGATGACGGTGTCTACGTTGTCAAACAAGTTCCAACCAATTACGAATTCAAAGTCGATTTGAAAATTCCAAAAGTTGGTTTAATGCTTGTTGGTTTAGGTGGTAATAACGGTACTACACTGGTTGCAGCTATCTTAGCCAACAAACATAACATCTCATTCGAGAACAAGAATGGTGTTGTTAGACCAAACTATTTCGGTTCCGTGACTCAGTCATCTACTTTGAAAATCGGTATCAATTCTAACGGTAAAGACGTCTATATCCCTTTCAAAGATATCTTACCATTTGTCAATCCAAACGATTTAGTTATCGGTGGTTGGGATATCAGTAGCGCCAATCTAGAAAAGGCAATGCATAGACTGAAAGTGTTGGATATCGATTTACAAAAAAAATTGGCTCCATATATGGAACAAATAACCCCCTTACCTTCAATTTATTATCCTGACTATATCGCTGCAAATCAAAATGATAGAGCTGATAATTGTATTAACAGAAAGGGGGATGATATCTCCACAAAGGGGAAATGGTCTCATGTTGAGCATATCAGAAAGGATATTCAGAATTTCAAACTGGAAAATCAATTAGATTCTGTTATCGTTCTTTGGACCGCTAACACTGAGCGTTATTCAGATATTATCCCAGGTGTCAATGACACTAGTGAACATTTACTCGACGCAATCAAATCTGATCATGAGGAAGTCAGTCCTTCAACCATCTTTGCAGTGGCAAGTATCTTAGAAGGTGTCCCATTCATCAATGGATCACCACAAAATACTTTTGTACCAGGTTGTATTAAATTACTGGAAGAAAATGATACTTTCATCGGTGGTGATGATTTTAAAACTGGTCAGACTAAAGTTAAATCCGTCTTGGCTCAATTCTTAGTTGATGCCGGTATTAAACCATTGTCTATCGCTTCGTATAATCATCTTGGTAATAACGATGGTTATAATTTATCTTCTCATAGACAATTCAGATCAAAGGAAATTTCTAAGCAAAGTGTCGTTGATGATATCATTGAATCAAACAGTATTCTCTACAATGAGAAATTAGGTGATAAAGTTGATCATTGTATTGTGATCAAGTACATCCCTGCTGTCGCTGACTCTAAAGTCGCCATGGACGAGTACTATTCGGAGTTAATGTTAGGTGGACATAACAAGATATCTATCCACAACACATGTGAAGACTCCTTATTAGCCACTCCTTTGATTCTTGACTTAGTCATAATGAGTGAATTCTTATCTCGTGTCACTTATAAGAAACAAGGTGAACAAAATTATGAGAAATTTTACTCAGTATTATCGTTCCTCAGTTACTGGTTAAAACTGCCATTAACGAGACCTGGGTATCAAGCAATCAACGGTTTGAATAAGCAAAAGCAAGGCTTGGAAAATTTCTTGAGATTACTTATTGGCTTGCCACCATTAGATGAATTAAGATTTGAAGAAAGATTAGTTTGATTATATATTCTATTTAGGTGTTGATAATTGTAATTTTGAAAGTAATTCATTTGTCCTACCAATTGTATCCAACTCTCTTGGCTCTTTAATGATCTGCTTTACCGGAGTCAGCTTGATATCGTCTTCATCTTCCTCCACAATCAACTCTAACCCTAATAATTTCCTCTGTTCATTACTTAAATTCAAATCAAGACATTGATCTTTCTTTTGCAAAACACCGAGAAGACTTATGATCATATTGAATAAAGTCAATACCACCACCAGGTAATTCAAATATTTCAAACTCACACTGACAATATAATTATCACTTATCAGATTTAAAATGGGGAAATTCCAATTAATATACTCAATAATTAAATTAATCAATTTCCAAAAAATGATGAAAATAAAACTCTTGATAAACCTCTTCATTGGTAATTCCTTATTAGGTAATCGTGTCATTGCGATAATGACATTATTATCGATTATTGGTTCAAATGATGTTGACTTGGTCTTGGTATTTGTTTCATTCACTACTGGACGTGTCTTTGTCTGATTGAATAAACTATTCGTCTCTCGTATTGTCACGTGTGGTTTTTCCTGTGCTGGCTGAACAACAGGTTCCAGTTTCAATTTAAAAGGTGACTCAACCATTGGTTTTAATTTACGATTTATTGTGAAAGTATCTTCATTATTGGAAATTTGTTTCTTTGGCGTTACAAAATTATTTAATGTAGCTATTTGTAAAAGATCATTATTCAATTTCTTTGAAGATTTCTGATATGATTTTGGTATTGGTGATGAAACAGGTGTAGTGAATGAATAATTCGCTAATGGTGATGAATTTTGCATCTTTATATCTTGATTATCATATAGATATTTATCGTTACAAGATTTTTACATTTTTAAAATTTCAAAATTTTTTTCTCTTTATAAAATCTATTTAGAAAATATCTATTGAATTGGCCAATAACCAGGAAACAAATAATGCATTTTCTCTAATAATTCCTTCTTAACACCTTGAGGTGATGTAGAAACGGCAAATTTCATACTTTGATTCAAATCGTTACCTAATTTACCCAGTAAGATTTCTTTCTCTAAAACTTGAACTAATTTGGCAGCGACAATATGCAGATTTTCACCATTAGATTTCAAATTACCAACAACGGTCTCGACAGTGACTGGCTCGGCGTCTTCTCTCCAAGCGTCATAGTCAGTGGACATACAGATCATCTGGTATGAGATTTCCAGTTCACGTGCTAATTTAGCTTCTGGGATAACTGACATATTAATAACTGAACCATTCCATGATTTGTACAATTTGGATTCAGCTCTTGTAGAGAATGATGGACCTTCCATACAGACGACAGTTAAGTCACCCTTTTCAGTTTCTCTGGTGTGGAACAATTTCTCACCATCTTTGAATGGAGCTAATTCTTGAACCAGATCACTAATAACTTTATTCAATTTCAAATCAAATGGTTCACCAAACCCAGCATGAGCAACAAAACCCTTTTCGAAAAAAGTTGACAGTCTAATACCTTTAGTTCTATCGATGATCTGAGTAGGCAAGACGAAATCTCTTGGTTTGATATGTTGTTGTAAAGAACCAACAGCACTAAAAGCCACAATAACTTTAACACCAATTTTTTTCAATGCTGCGATATTAGCCCTTGAAGGGACATCAGTTGGTAACAAATCATGATGTAAACCGTGTCTTGCCAAAAAGGCAATTGGAAAACCTGAATCGGTCTTTGAAATAGTGATTGGAGCGGATGGGAAACCCCATGGTGTCGACATAGTGAGACGAGCCACAGGAGTTAAATGATCTAATTTGTATAACCCAGTACCACCAATAATGGCTAATTGAACAGGTTCATCAAAAGTATGAGGCAACTCAGATAATGGAACTTGTTGATCTCTATGGACAGACATGATCTTACCTCTTAGCTTTGCGATATGTGATATTAAAGGTATTCGTTTAATTCTTGATGATATCTTGTTAATTTTATAATTGAAAAGCGAAGGGCGAGCAAAAAAAAAAATTTGTTACTGAGAGTAAAATATGATGAATCAGTTATAATTATATAAGAAATTGTCTATATAGAACCGTAATTGACGGTGTCGGTGTTTATTGGTTGTCTCTTATCTACCAGAGATAAGAGATGATTATTATTCTTGTATTCTGGGCTCTGTATAATATTATCAATTAAGTAATATTGTAAAGTATTCATAATCAAGGGGAAAATCATTAACACAAACACTAATTGCATATCTTCATTCTTATCGAATATGGATAATATAAAATCAGCTAATTGTAATAGGATGGGGAAATATATTAACAGTAAATAGATGATAAATTTCATCATAATCAATCCTATAATGTACAAGATTAATTGCTTGAAATAGTTGGTAAATTTCGGTGGTGAACCGTATTCACCACTATTAACACCTTGTAATTGATAATAATTACAAATTTGGTAAATGAATTTCAAACAACAGTACAATATAGGTACCCCGATAGTGGTATCAAATAATATATTTAAAAAATAATAATTACAAGGGTCATTAAGTAAATCATCATCATCCTGAATGAATATATTTATAATAGATAAATCCTTACCGTTAATGATACTCATTATTAAATTAAGAACATGAACGAAAAATGATCCAAATATTTGCTTTGATATATCAAATAACCAAATCTTCCATGGCCTTCGTATGGGGTACTCCATATATCTCTTGTAAATTAAAGACGAAATCAGTAGTAGTCCTAGCAATCCTTGTATCATAAATGACACTGGTCCTATAATATCACATGAGTCATCTATCATATTATCTCTATCTCATATACCTCTATACCTCTATATCTTGTATAATTACGTTTTACAATTGCTTATCATTTGTTTCTCAATTGGGAACCATTAGCATCTGATGCACTACTTTATTGTTAGTAACCGGATACACTACTCTTTTATGGTAGTGCATATGAGTACCAATAAGAACCACAGTTTGAATTTAAATTTCTTCATTACTAATTATAACAAGAGAATAAGTATAATAATTAAATATGTCAGAACCAGTTAAAGATACCAATACAGAATCAAGTAAGTGATATAGATATTACTATAAGATAGATATAAGATATAAGATATAAAATGGAGTATTAACAAATATAGAACCAAAACCATGTTGTGTTTGTATACCACAAAAACAATCAAGGGATGAATGTTTATTAATTAATGGACAAGACAGTGGTAAATGTGATAACATCATTGATGAATATAAGACTTGTATGAAAGGCTTTGGATTCACAATTAATTAATCTATTATCTGATATGATAATATAACTATATATGATCATAGATCATTACTTGTATATAAGATAGAAATTAATAAAAGTGTCGTGTACCGTTTTCCCAAACCCGCCCAATGCAGTAAGCAGAGGATCTTCTCCGCACTAGGCTCTCTTAGCCATTTACAGTCTTGGATTCTGATATAAAAACCGAGACGTAACCGCAACTTTAATCATAATTATATCTGAGTTATAAAATAATATAAGATAATATATATATAGGATAATGGTTGAATACTATGAGATGAATAATGGATTAAAAATCCCTTCAGTTGGTTTAGGCTGTTGGAAAATTCCAAATGAAGAATGTTCAGATGCAGTTTATAATGCAATTAAAGTTGGTTATCGTTTATTTGATGGGGCATGTGATTATGGTAATGAAAAGGAAGTTGGTGAAGGTTTAAATAGAGCCATTAAGGATGGTTTAGTTAAGAGAGAAGAATTGTTTGTTGTCTCCAAGTTATGGAATAATTATCATGCTCCACAAAATGTTCGTAAAGCTTTACTTAGAACTTTAAAAGATTTGAATTTGGAATACTTGGATCTTTACTTGATCCATTTCCCAATTTCATTCAAATTTGTTCCATTAGAAGAGAAGTATCCTCCAGGATTTTACTGTGGTAATGGCTCAGAATTCCTGTATGAAGATGTCTCATTATTAGATACTTGGAGAGCCTTAGAGGAATTGGTCGAAGAAGGTTTAATCAAATCAATTGGTGTCTCAAATTTCTCAGGTGCATTGATTCAAGATTTAGTTAAGAAACTGAAAATTTTTCCAGTTTCATTACAAATTGAACACCACCCATATTTGCAACAACCAGAATTAATCGAATACGCTCAAAAATTAGGTATTATCGTCACTGCTTATTCATCTTTCGGTCCACAATCATTTTTAGAATTACAAAACAAGACCGCTTTAAATACTCCAACTTTATTCGAACATGACGTTATCAAATCAATTGCCTCTAAACATAAAGTTGACGAAGCCAAAGTCTTACTTAGATGGGCACAACAAAGAGGTTTGGCAATTATACCAAAATCTTCAAAGAGTGAAAGATTAGCTTCGAATTTAAAAATTGATGATTTCAAATTAGACGATGACGATTTCAAGCAAATTGCTACATTAGATAAAGGATTGAGATTTAATGATCCATGGACTTGGGATAATATTCCAATTTTTTATTAAAATTTTTATATTTATATATAAATCAATAAATAAAATTTTATTATCTTTTTGATATGAATATAATCACTCTTGTTTTAATTTAAGTTCACGAAGTTGATTCAATTCTTTGAATGAGGCACTCACTATCTCCATCAATTGCGTTGAGGTCATCACTGTAAAGATCCCTAATTGTTGTCTTATCGATATGATATTAATTAACAGTTCTAACCTGGTGATGACATGATCGAAGAATGATAAGAATCCAACATTATTAAATTTACTCTTGAACTCATCTGAACTTTGACCTAAATTCTCCTCACCGGTATCCATTACACCCATACCAGCGGATAAATACGATACAATTTCTTCTAATCTCAATGCGATAGTTCTTAATCTCCAAATTAAATCAGTGTTAGTGACGCTAGTGATGCTAGCAACGTCCTTTTGTGCATTTTGATCAATTTCGAAAAATTTAAGTCGAGTAGATAATGATCTAGTGAACATAACAGTAACCAGTTCGGGAGTTTCTAAACCTTTCAATTTCCTCTCCCCAACGTCATATACGACCCATCCGATCTCTTCGAGACTGCCCATCTCTTGCTCCAATTTCTGAGCCATTATCACCGGTTTATCCCCGTACAGCTCTTCTAAAGTGACACCCTTGGCTTTACTGTGACATTCCAATATCTTATTAAACTCTCTCATGAAATCGGAACTGACAAATAACTGCCCACCATCGGCAATACTACTGATTCTCGAAGTTCTGTTAACCATTGGTCCAAAATAGTCCATTCTCTTAGTGATAACATCACGCTCACATACTGGTGCACCCCAATGAGCACCCATTCTCACTGATAAACCTTTGTAAACGACATTATCATTCTCATCGCGCACTTCACAACACTGATTACTTTCCAAGATCTCAGATGGCCAATCGGCTTGCAATAACTGCTCTTGCACGGTGAAACACCACAATAACGCAGATATCGTTGTAGGGAATGACACTATAAAGGCATCACCTTCAGTCTTCACCTCGTACCCACCAACAATCCTCAATTGACGACGCATAATGGTGTTATGGGTACGAATGGCAGATCTCATCGCCACTGGGTGATTATCCCAAAGTAATGTAGAACTCTTGATATCTGTGAATACCATAGCGACTTCCCCGACAGGTGGTTCAATCTCGTCTTCTAATCTTCTCAATGTGGAGTCCTCGGGTAATGAGGATTTGTCCTTTCTCACTTTCAATAACGCCTCCGCATCTTCGGTTTTCTTTTTCAAAATCTTACTTTGATCATTATTTAAAGAAATAATGACAGCGGCGACTTTATCTGAGGCACCATACGATATCGCGTAATCTCTCAATTTCTCTGCAGCGATCTGTGGATCATCTTTGTCTTTTCTAATAACATCCACGGCAACGTTATATGGAACATGTTTCCAAATCTCATTGGTTCCAATAGCGATCATCTGATCACTTGGAGATAATTCAAACACGGTAATGTCTGGCCCTGAGTGGATATGAGGTAATAAATTACAAAAACCCACAGCTCTAGACACACCAACTATACCGTCCAATTTACCATCACTTGTCACATAACCTCCACTCTCTCTAATTCTCTTATATTCATCATGAGAGTATGGTAAATGTTCACTGGTTAATAATTGGAAACTACCATTAGTTCTAGTCAATATCGACATTGAATCACCAACATTAGCTGTATAGATGGTCTTATCTTTGATATATATCAACGTGGCACAGCATCCACTTAATCCATCTCTTGGTGTCAATTCATAACTTGTGGAAGTTCTATGTGCCTCTGGCACAGATGCAAATGATGATGTATCGTTCTTGATAATGATAGAATTGATGTCTCTATTCAAATTCAAGAATGTACGACGTAAGGCGTCATGGATTGACGAATTCAGTTGTTTCAATTCTTCTTGGAAAATGATACCGAACGTCTCCTGTGCGATCTTAGAGATCTTATGTCCCTGTTGGCCATCTCCATTCTTACCATCAAAGATACCAATCAAGATCTCATCGTTACCTCTGAATTTTTCCAACACGACATCCCTGATACTTACCGAGTCACGCGTTCCTAATGAATCAGCAATACCATACCCGATATTTGTGAAACCCGATGACGTAGTACGTACACGGGTATCCACAGTTTGATCAGGTAATTTCTGTGTAGTGATAGTGACATCCATCAAACCCAAGATTTTCAAATCTTTCAAGACCAAGAATGAATCCAAATCTCTATAGGAGGTGTCTCTGTTATGACTAGGTTTGATTTCTAATCTCTTGTTACCTGAGAAATTCAAATATTTTAAATCTGTATTCCAATGCCAATTCCAATCGTATGGCCAATTCGATATATTATATTTCAATTGATTAGACCCAACATCTAACACGTTAAGATGAACGATCTTGGATAACTCTGCAGGCAATGAATGTAATTTATTACCATTCAAATGTAAAGTTGACAAGTTTTGTAAACCTTCAAAATCTTCTGCAGGTAATGTAGTTAATTTATTACCTGAAAGGTATAAATCTGCTAAATTGCTCATACGTTTTAAGGAACCAGAAGGTAATTCAATAAGATCATTATAAGATAAATTCAATGATTTCAATCTGTGTAATAAAGCCAAGACTTGAATATTTTGATCATCAAGTCTATTATCAGCAATGGAAAGGAATAATAATGAATCTGATAAGAATTGATTTTCAGAATTGGCCGGCTCCGTAGGTCTTCTAGAATTCAATGGTGACACGGATGATATCGAGCTATTTCTTGAAGTTTTCAGTTGTGGCATTATCTGTGGTGTGGATGACTTACTCAAGAAAAAAGATTCAGGAGGTCTAGGAAATTCCACTAATAAATTAGATGATATGTTTAGCACAGCTAACCATGAAAGATTCCATATAGTATCATTCAAAACTTTCAAATTATTTAAATGTAAATCTAAGTATTGTAATGAAGATAACATACCAAAATTCTGTGGTAATTCTTGTAATTTATTATGAAACAGTGAAAAATAAACTAATTTTTTCAAATTACAAATTTCCAGTGGTAAGGCAATTAAATCATTATCATCCAATGTCAATCTTTCCAAGTTGGGGATATTGTTGAACACTTTCCCCGATAACGTTGTCAATTTCGCCTTTGATAAATTAATTACCGTCAATGATGTGAATGAAGTTTGTAACGATAACGAGGTCAATGGATTTCTATCCATGACAAATGATCTCAAATTGGGCAGATTATCTTTCATCGTCGACACAGCGTTCGATGTCGCATTCAATGTTTGTAAATTTGGTAATGAACATATCGATGAAGGGTTAGAAATTGAGTTAAATCTAATATCTAATACTTTCAAATTATGTAAATTTGATAAAAATGGAGGTGAATCCTTAGTTAAATTATTAGCACTGACATTCAACGTTTCCAAATTGACGAGATTGGCCATACCAGGAGATAAATTTGAGATGGAATTATATGAAAGATTCAAATTTTGTAAATTGACTAATTC
Organism: Nakazawaea wickerhamii; assembly: GCA_030567635.1. NCBI lineage: Eukaryota > Fungi > Ascomycota > Pichiomycetes > Alaninales > Pachysolenaceae > Nakazawaea > Nakazawaea wickerhamii. Next base: position 364,738 of record JAJLSR010000008.1, read on the forward strand.
ACAAATTGGTTCCGGAAATATTTTGAAATTGTTCGATGATAAATCCAAATTAATCAATTTTTTCAAATTACCAAATGATTTAGGCAATGTAGTCAATTGATTACAATTAAGATTCAAAGTTTGTAAATTCGATAACGATTCAATACTCTTAGGTAAATCAGTCAAGAAATTCACTTCTAAATTGAGTTCTTTCAATTTGGACAGTTGCAAGATATTCATCGGTATTGATCTTGCCCTGTTATCCGCGTACACGAATTTCGTTAAATTATTACAAGCCTGTATGAAATCCAATGGGATAGTTATCGACGGGTTCTGCGACACGTCCAATGACTCAATATCGAATGTCTTTTGAAACAACACCAAGGGTATAGACTGGATTTGGAATCCTGCTAAATTGACATGTTTCACATCACGTGTAATAATATTTTCTTCATCATCACTTAATTGTCTGAAAAATGATCTTTCAATAGTGAATTTAATCAAATAACTAATATCCGTCGCCGGTGTCACGTCAGTGGATTTGTAGCCGGAAAGTATCAATAAACTCATTTGTAATCTCAATGGTCTGTCATTCAAATCCAAGATCTTTGCCAATCTACCTATTCTCACACAAACTTGATAATCACCTGAACTATTGAAAAGATATTTCTTCTTATACCTTCTTAACAACTCTGCTGTGGTCATATCAGTGTCACATGGCATGACCTTTGACGAGTTATCCGTAGTGAATATCCTGATGAACAGTCTTTGAACGTTATTCGAAGATAACGAGTTCCTCTTTGGTGGAGTCGATATAGACGATCTTGAACCGTTAGAACTTGAGTCCAGCACGTGATGAGGCGATGGAGGGCTGAGTAGCACCGATTGGTCCACGTTCTTATCGATACTATTACCCCTTGACTTGGGGTTTTTCGATGCTGAAAATTGTAACATTGACGAGTTAGATGATGATGTACTATTAACACGTTCCTTATCATTGATCTCGTCATTCTTCACGTTCCATGACTCTGGAGCTACCCAATTCGAGGATACACTCGAATTGTGATCATTGCCACGTCCGACACTGATACTATTATTATGTGATTGCATTGGAGGTTGATTGGCAAGATCTTTCAAATTGACCGACGAGACCAATTGACTTAAATCCGAGAGGTCAGTGAGATCTATAGACAGTATTTGCAAATTTGGATTCTCCACTGGTCTCGAAGTTGGTGATGATTTCTCTGTTATGATGCCGCTTGGGGTATGATTATTGCCATTGAAAATTTCCTGTGACAACTCTGGGAATTTATTATACGTCGGTGTTGTCTGCTGGGTACTCTTTGGTGAAGAAGAGCGAAGCGCGTGAGACGCAGAGAAATGTCTTCCTGTAAAGACATGATGCTCTTTATGATCACTAGAAGGATCAGATCTTCTTGTTGTGTTTCTCACAGGAGCTATATCGTAATTATTATTATGGCTCATTGACGTGTTTGACAGTTGTGATTCTCTTCTAGAGATAGGGTTCGAGGTCCCTAAGAATTTCCCCAATAAACTTGATGGTTTCTTAATTGGTTTTTTCAATTTATGATGTGTTGGTGTTATTGGTTGTTTTAAAGGAGGTACCGGTTGTGAATTTTTCAAAGAACTTGGTCTTGAATGGAAACCCTTATATGCTGAAGTTAACGGATTAGACATCTTCGGTTTGATATCTTCCTGTGAGGAAGTGGATCCAACACTTGGTTTATGTTGAGATTTCTTGTCTGAAACGGTATTTTCACTACTATCTGGGGTCAATGTCACAGATGACAGTGGCCTTGGATCTCTATATCTAACCGAGAAATGGGAATCATTCGATGGAGATGATGAGGGTATTGAATTGACCTGTTGATCGTCTGGATTTAGTCGAGACATTCCATCTATTTGTATATATCTTGATAAATTAAAAAATTGATTATCTCTAATTTACTCACAAGATAGAGCAGATTGGAACTAATAAGAAAAAAAAAACAAAGGTCCAAGAATGGCAATTCCGATTGATTGTTATTGGAATGATAATCGATTGATATTATCACCAGTATCTATTAGTCCAAACCGCTAATCGATCTCAAATATACGGAGCAATTGTTATCTATACTGTAAAACCCAAGGTTATCGTTTGCCTCGAGTGAAAATGATAAAAATGTTAACTGTGCTTTTTTTCGTTTAATTGCGAAATAATTTCACACAAAAGCAAAGTAAAACGTTTCTATTGGGGACAGATGCAATCTCAATCTACTACACTACACAAACAATAACAGATAAATGAACTAGTCTAGACCCTATCACCAGTGCTTAAGTCTTGCCTGGAAATGTGAAGTACCAGAAAAAACTCCCCGTGTCAATAACCGTAGTTAAGAGCGCGCAATGGCAGCCCCTGCGCTGTGATTGGCCCGTTGCGCTTTTCTCCTTTTGGGATTCGCTTTCAACTTTTTTTTTCTTCTTTCTTCATCAACATTTTTAACAAGGAGTATTACTACCGATATCATATATATAATCTGTTTTATAATATCATTAAGAAATGTCTTCAGTTGCTGTATGTGATATTTAATGTATTTAAGAGAAGATTGACATCGACCGATTGATTTAAAATTGCAGTCTTATTGGGTCAATTGCATCTTTATTAGTCGATAATTCCGAGTTGTTTTACTAACTATTTTAATAATATAGAAAGCTGCATCATCTAAAATCGATTGGACCAAGATCATCTCTAAATTAGGGTTGACAGGTACCACTGCCACTTCATTATCTGCTTTCAAAAAGAGAAATGATGAAGCTAGAAGTACTTTATTTGAATTAAAACAACAATCAACCGATATTGATTTCAATTTTTATAAATCAACTTTAAAGAATCAAAATATTGTCTCCACTATTGAAAAAGATTTAAAAAATTTCCAACCAACAAAATTCAATTTATCAAAGCAATTAAATTTAATTGAATCATTTGAAACTAAGGCAATTGAAAATGCTAAATCAACCGAAACTGTTGTCTTAAAAGAATTAGAAGATTTAGAAAAAACTTTATCAAACATCGAAAGTGCAAGACCATTCGACCAATTAACTGTTCAAGATGTCATCAAGGCTAGACCTGACGTCAATGATAAGGTCTTAGATATGATTAAACATAATAGATGGGAAGTTCCAGGTTATAAAGAAAAATTCGGTGATCTTACCATTATGTAAGAAAATTAATATCATTTTAATTAAATTTTCAAATTGTTATGAACTTGGACTGTTAATGTATCTTAGTTTACATTTTAATGTCTTGAAAAGACACCTTTTGTATACAAATGTATGTGTTTTTTATACGAAATTAAATATTCTCATATTAGATTAATTATTTATTGTATGCTTTAGGAATATATTTCCTCATCTATCTCTCCTAGATCTCTTCTATACCACTTTACGATATCTATACTAAATCTAATATACCTTGTGAATCATAAAATTATATTTGAAAAACTTTAAAGATATTTCAAAATTCATCTACACGATGTCAGAGGCTAATACAAAGTTATCAGAAACTTTCCTCAAATCGATATTGGAAGAGAAACATGCGGACTACACTCAGACCTCAGAGATTCTATCGCAGCTTCCCCCAAAAGCGCTTCTGAATAGAGGTCTAGCGATCTTAAATCTTTCCATCGATAATATACGATCAGGTATAGGAGACAAGAGAATAGTAGAACTTGTCAAGCATTCAAGTGTCATAAACGATGGTAATGAACAGATAGACAACATCGACTCTTTGAAAACTGGTGATATCGTGAGAATCGATAAGGTACCGTCAAGTGATAAGACTAAGAAGAAATTAGCCAATTCTTCCAAATTACTAGATCAATTATCGATCTCCGATGACGAAGTCAGTGTCGATGGAGTAGTGACAAAAGTCACCAGCAAACAGATCAATATCTCATTGAACGATGACTCTAACTATAGTAACTCCAACAACAGCAAAGTGGAAGACAAATTGATGAAATTGTACTCTGGTGACACCAAGATTTGGTTAGTTAAATTATCAAATTCAATAACTTACAAGAGAATGGAATCCACAATGAGGAAACTAGGTGAATTAGAGTTGAATAACACGTCGCAGTTGGTTCAATTGCTATTGGGTAACATCAAATTCACATGTCCTTCAGTAAATCAAGACTTACAATTCATTAATAAGAATTTAAACCAAAGTCAAAAGATGGCAATTCTGTACAGTTTAGAATCGCCAATCACTATCGTCCACGGTCCCTTCGGTACTGGAAAGACTTCGACGGTAGTGGAGATAATCAAGCAGTTCATATTAACTAAAAAACTGAAGAGGATTCTCGTATGTGGACCTTCAAATATCTCAGTGGATACCATCTTGGAGAGACTAGATGGGTTCTTCGATGACGATTCCAAATTATTACGTATTGGACACCCGGCAAGATTATTGCCACAGAATTTGAAGCACTCTTTAGATATAATAAGCAAGAGATCGGATCAAGGTATGATCTTGAAAGATATAATGATGGAAATTGATACCAATGTCAGGCAATTGAAAAAAATCAAGAGGAAACTGGATAAATTTGAAATTTATAAAAATTTAAATGAATTGAGAAAGGATTTACGATTCAGGTCAAAGAAACTGATCAATGAATTAATCTTATCGAGTCAAGTCGTCGTATCTACGCTTCACGGTGCCGGTGCAAGAGAATTGACCTCGATTCAGGCAGACGACCTTTTCGACACCGTGATCATCGATGAAGTCTCGCAGGCCTTGGAACCGCAGTGTTGGATCCCCTTGATCAATTACCCCTCGGTGAAGAGATTGATCATCGCTGGTGATAATAAGCAGTTGTCTCCGACGATAAAGATTGAAAATTCTCATTCTAAAAATTTTCAAATATTGAACACAACTTTATTCGATAGATTGATTCAATTACATCAAAATTCTAATGAATTTATCAAATTTTTGAATGTCCAATATAGGATGAATCATCAGTTATCTCAGTTCTCTTCAATGACTTTATACGACAATTTACTTCAAACTGACCCTTCATGTCATGACATCACCTTAGCTGATCTCCCGCACGTGACACGTACCGACGACACAGAAGTGGCCCTGATATGGTACGATACTCAAGGTGGTGATTACCCTGAGCAAGAACTTTCAGATGCTAATTTGAATAGCAAGGCACCTTTAGTGTCTTCGAAATTCAACGAAAATGAACTGTTAATCGTCTTATCACACATCCGCTCACTCACTGAATCAGGTGTGCTGGAGTCAGATATCGGTGTCATCTCTCCCTATAGTGCCCAGTCCACGATGTTGCACAAGTTAATCTCACCTACACACCCTTCGATAGAAGTGTCCACTGTGGACGCGTTCCAAGGCCGTGAAAAGCAAGTGATCATCTTATCATTGGTGAGATCAAATCTTCGTAATGAAGTTGGTTTTTTGAAAAATTATCAGCGGTTAAATGTCAGTTTAACTCGTTGTCAGAGACAGCTTTGTGTCATTGGAGATATGGAATTGCTACAGGCTAGCAGGGTACCTTTTTTGAAAAAATTGGTAGATTACGCTGAGGAAAATTTCGAGATACGGTACCCTGACTTGAGTGAATTATTACAAGATTTTGGTAATTTATTAACATGATAAATGTATAATGCTATCTATATAAATGTTTTCAATGACAAATTCTCTTAACATGATGCTCTAAATCATGATCAAACCAATCATGTAATTTTCTCTTATTTGATACATCATCTTCACCGTCAACGTTATCACACATCAATTTTACAGCCACTGACAATTTAGCAAAATTTAATTGGAATTGTCTATTTACTAAATCATTGGTCAGTTCAGTTTGCTCCAATGATAAAGACTCGAGCCACGACAACATACTATAACTCTTGATCAACCATGACAAACCACCAATCTTGATAATTTGCAAGATTATAGTCAAAATCAAATTCTTCAATCCAACGTTCAAGTAGTTATTATTGTACATATTCATCAACCATTCAACAATATTGTGCTTATTTAAAATCTTCAAGTCTTTAGCATTGACCAATCCATGAGATAAACTTTCAAGGAACCATGACACTTGTCTATAATAAGAATCTAAATCATTGGAAGAAGGTTGTGATATGTATTTGAATAATGGTATCTCATCATTTTTCAGTCTTGATGATGACACCAAGTATTTGGTCAGCTTGTCGTATAACGTATGATTAGGATCATTCAATATTGGTATCAAATTGGCATAGATGGAAATCACCAACATCGATGGATCTTCCATCGATAAGACATTACCAAGATATACTTTAAAAATATTTTTGGTCCTGCCTTCCTCCAAACTCTTGAAAACTGAGGCAAGGATCTTGAATGCCGTTTGAGAAATGATAGATCTCGTATGGGATAAATTGAGAACGATGAATTGTAATAACCCTGACTCGATCAATTTTTTAGTCTCGATTTTGCAATCTTCGTCTTGGAAACTGAATATTTCATCATTATTTATTACCAACATCATCATAAATTCATCATCGTATGATGCATCCTTCGTGAAACCCTTATTAGATTCATAAAATTCAATCAAATTTTCTGGTAATGATACATCATCCCATTTATGATTTTTGATTGATTTGTTAAGAAGATTCTTATTGATAGTGATGACAAGTCCATCTTTCTCTTTCTTGATAAATGGCTCGTCAAATGTCTCTATGAACTCCCAACTAGTGAATTGGTTTACAAGGTTGAAAGAAATCAGTGACTCGATATCAGTGAGAATCTTCTTAAGTATCAAGTCATCTGTTCTCTTGGTTCCCTGATAAAATTGTAATATAACAAATTGCAAGTTTTGACTCGAGTTGGAGTTTGTGTCTTTGTAAAACAAGTCATGAATTATCATGGCAGAATAAAATCTTGCTTCATGATCATTTTGATGGTACATCACGTTGTTGTTATTGTTCAAGAAAATCTGTAATGATTTGTTGTACTCAATTTTGAAATTAGCATTTTGAACCAAGACATAAATATATTTCAAGATCTCAACGTCTGTGACAAATTTTGACGCCAATACGATTTCCAATTGTGTATTCAAATGAGCAGCACCAAATTTCCACAAGTTCAATTTGTTGAAAAATTTGGCAAACAAGGTAAGGAATTTTTGGAAGCTTGATGAAATTTCCGGAGATTGAGCAAATGTTTGATTAATATAGAGTAAACATTTCAAGAACCAAGGCATCAAATTGTCAGTCCAAAAATCACCAGTTCCATACTCGCCCAAAGTGAGTAAAAGTTTCATAAGTTCAGTAGAGAACAAGTACTTAGCTTGTCTTGTGATAACATCGCTAGTTAAAAACTTTGATACAATCTCTAATAGTCTTTCCTTTGGCAAAAATCTGGCGATATTAGAAATCAATTCAATGTATTCAAGATCGAAATTGTTGGCAAAATTGTCAAAAGTCTCATCAACTAAATTCAATAAAAGCTCTTTGTTTGTTTCACTATTGATAACACTTCCGACAACTACTAACAAATTCTTATCCTTGATAGTGTTTATTTCGACATCTGTCACTTGGCATAACGATTGAATCAAATGGTAAGAATTTTTATCATTTGAAGCAATCAATTTTGTGACAACGTCATTTTCAACTGACACTAATTCACTCCTTACTACCTCATTGATCAAATAAAATTCTTCAGCACTTGTAGTTGACCAATGACAATGAGAAATTTTCAATTTTCTTTCGATCACTTCTCTCAAGATACCAAGTCTAACGATTTCAGATTCTGAGTCGATGAAAGAAATTAACTGTTCATCTGAAAGACACCAGCAGCATTCACTAGTGACAACATCAAATTGGTTGGCTTTTAAAAATGACTCAACTGTCTTGTTAAAATGATCTGATTTGAGCTCTAATTGTTTGAAAATCTCATTCAAAATTCTGCTCACAAACATCAATTTAGCGTTATTGTCATTCTCCTCACCGATGAAAAGTCTTTTCCAATACTTCTCCTCAAAGTCCATTGACGACGCGGTCAAGTAATTTCCAACCATCTCCATGAGAGAGATAATGACATTCTCTACTTTTTCAAGTATCACATAATCATCAGCTATAATGAATTCCAATCTTCTGATCAACCCTACGAGATCTGCTCTGTTAATTGGTATTCTCTTATCGCTAACTGATGATAAAGGTGTTACCAAGACAAAATCAAAAAATGAATCATCTTTGGCATCCAAGAAAAATTTCTTATCAACACTTTTATCGTTCACAAAATTAGTTTCATAGTTCTGGAAATCTAAAATTTTGCTCATAGACAATTTATTATCGAGGAAAAGCTTCTTTATAGCAGTAGAAGATTCACCAATTAAAATCAAATATCTCATGAGTATGGAGAACCATTCATTCAAACTGTCATTTTTTTCAACGAAATTCCATTGTTCAAAAATTGTTACCACAAGAGGGCTTAACGGTTCATTGGTAAGTTCTCTGGCTTTATCCAAGTATTTGTAAGGTGATCTAACACATCTTGAGATGATCTCATCAAAGAATTTCCATAATCTTAATTGGTCCTCAGTGTTAGAAAACTCGTATTTAAGAGACAGCAAGATCAGATAAATCTGTGAAACTAGCAGATCTTTGCTGAAAATGATTGTTTGATCTACTAATTTGTTCAAGATTTTGGACACTTTGATGGAAAGAGTTGGATTCGAAATTGATAATTTGAGCAAATTTGTGAAAAATGAGTTTTGGTCATTAGATGCGTTCCACCATTTGGCAACGATAGAATTGCTATCGCTGATATTCTCTTGTAACTCCAAATAGTTATCCAAAGTTACCAATTCCACACCTGATAATTCTCCTTTGATCAAATTTGCATAAACGTCATTCGGTATCGTTGCAGTCAATGATGGGAAATTAAGTAAATATTCTTTCACTATCATTGTCAATGACAATATAAGCAATTTCTTTTCTGGGTTTTTAACAAATGATTCATTCAAGATCGATACTAACACGGTTAACTCAGGTAATCTTATCTTGACTAAGAGATCTGTTAATTTAATTGCTGAATCATCTCTATGATTTGCATGCAAAAATGACATAACGGATTTTAATTTTTGAAAGAAAAACAATAACGTTTGACAAGTTATCTGTCTGATAAGTAAGGACTCTGACTGTAAACTTTTCACCAAGCAGGCTTTAGTCAATGGAGACGGTAACAAATTCTCAATAATTAAATCTGTAGAAAGTTCGTTTTCATTAGTCAATACCAAATCTTGTAATTTAGCTGGGATTGGAAGACAAATTAACTTTTGAAGGAGCAAAGTTTGTCCAATCCAGAATGATGATAATCTTGGGTCATTAGCTCCATGTATTTGAAATAAGTATTGAGTATATGGTGGGATCAATTCAGGTATCTTTGTAACGATTTCTATAACTAAATTCAAGTGAGAATCATCATCATATGGTTTTAAATTTTCTAATAAGCTCAAAATCAACTTATTATAAATTTTGAAAGTGGAATGTTGTACAGTGACACCATTTGTGTTATGGAACCATATCTTATCATCTGCAAAACTTAAACCAAATTTTTCACTAGTAGTTAATTTAATCAAAAATTCATATGCTTGATCTTTCAATGATGAATCCGTGGTATCGGTGAATAACGAGACCAATTTGGAAAGATTGTATTCATTAAATATTTTGCATTTTAATTGTCTATTGTAATGGGTCTCCGACAAAACAGTAAGATCTAAAGTGGACAAGATCTTCTTCGATATTTGTACGGAATCCTCTGATAGAAATTTGTAAAGAGTGTTATTCAACTTCTTATAATTGATCAACAAATCTTGTCTTTGTAAATATGGGGCATTAGATAGTATTGCTAACCAAAATTCGATGAAATTTGATCTATATACAGAAGGAGATAATAACTTAGGTATTATAGCCAAATGCAAATCAAAATTTGTTAATAAATCATCCAAGACAACACCATTCTTGAATTTGGCAATCTCTGTCAACATATTCAATATTGGGTTGGTTATAGAAGGTTTCATATTACTCAATCCTCTGAATAAGATCTTGGTATGATTATTGAGTAATTCCTTAATAAGAGGAACCACTAACGGTTGCAATTCATCGTTATTTGATGAACGAAACAACTTGATCAACGTGATTGTTGTACTTGTGAAGTGAGGATGATCATTGATAGTGCTATAATAAGACCAAATAGTGATTAATTGTTGTTTATTGAATTCATTTGATAAGAACTCATAAAGTTTTTCAACATCATTTGTGGCCAATATAGTGCCGTTCAAGTTCTCCAAAAACGACGGATCAACATTGACACTGGCATATTTGGACTTCAGCACTTTCTTGGTACTCATATGACACTACTTTTATAATGCTGTTGAGCTGTTTAAGATCACTTATTACCGCTACTGATCTGTCTTCCCCTTAGATAAAACATCTCTAAAAAAAATTTTTAAAATTTTCACATGCGATGGAAATGAGTCTATTTTACACTACTTTACTATACAACTTATACATTCACCAGAATAAAGAACTATTGAGATTTGCCATATTCATAAGGTTACTTGGGTTGGCATTATCTAACCCACCTACAGCTCCTGATTCACTACTGCTATTATTGTTATTATTATTCAGTCTTGCCAAAACTTGTTGAGGACTCAATTGTTGTGCTTGAGTTTGCTGCTGTTGTTGTTGAAGTTGTTGTCGTTGTCGTTGTTGTTGTTGCTGCTGCTGTTGCTGCTGTTGCTGTTGAAGTTGCCTCAGTTGAAGAAGCTGCTGCTGTTGTTGTAATAAAGCTTGTTGAGTCTGTTGAGTCTGCTGAGCTTGTTGCGCTTGTTGAGGTTGTTGCTCCTGTTGCTGTTGTTGCTGTTGCTGTCTTAGCTGTTGGAGTTTCTTCTGATAAAATTGAACACCTTCTGGATATAAATTTTGCAAAAGTTGGTATAATTCAAAAACTTCAGGAAGATTTGGTGGTGGTGTCATTATTTGAGGAAATTGTTGTTTTTGTTGTACTGATATTGGATTTGAATATTTTTCATTTATAGTAGCTAACATGGTAAGATTTGAATGTATTCTCTTAATATAATTTTGAAATGATTCTTTAAATTGTTGTTGTTGTTGTTGATTTAAATTATTTGATTGCAGTGTCTTTTGTAATTCTGTACATTGTTGTATTAAAATAGTATTAATATTAAGCAATGTATTTATTCTCCTCTTATCAAGATCATAATCACGAGTTATATTTTTATTATTCCCAAAGTTATTAGAAATATTCATCTTAAATTATAAATACCCAATGATGGATTAGTTAAATTTAACCGAAATAAGTAGTGATTAAACTGATATAAATTAGCCTCGAATTGCTTGATATTTGGGTTTGGTAATTTTTTTTCGTCAATTTTTTGTGTTTCAGTGGTAATGACAGATTACTTAAATATTCAGTATACTGCTATTATATGATCGAAAGAGGTCCATTATTAGATGAGATCTCGGTTACATTAGATATTTACGTTTTAAAGGTGTCGAATTTCAGCAGCTAAGATTGTACTCAGAGACCCAGTACTTGTCATATGTGGCTTCATATGTGTCTTCATACAAAAGTATCGGTCATCTCTACTGGTTGAACAATCTTGCTATGAACACATGCTGGTTTTAACAAATTCTCTACCTGAAGAACCACCATTTTCTCTCTTTGTCGACAGTATTGATAGGATTGATGTGGCTTTATACTGTCTATCAATACTCTACCTAATCAAATTTATCAAAAACGGCTATCTTCTCGAGAGATCTGACCGCGTCCATTCTCCTAAAGTTCTCTCACTTAACTCTTAAACTGATCAAATATCTACCTTCTGGACCTAAGCTTCCGCCATATTTAAGCTATGCAACGTAAGCGACCGTTGTCTATCAAAATGTGGAGCTAAATACGCTCTCTATTTGACCGTGAAATGAAACTTTGTCTGTCAATTTCCTAAACAACTTTTCCACGTGTAAATATCAATACTCAAGAAAGATTTCTTAATTAGCAATTTAGATATTAATCATATATAAGGTGTAAACTTACATGTGGAATAGATATGATATAAACAAATGATACAGTATGCTAAAGTATAAAAATTAGTTTAGTAAAGTAAGAAGTATAATATATTGTCATTAAAAGTACTAGAGATGCTGGTATTCGTGACTCTTGATGCTTAAATAACGCTTATTTAGATTGTTTACTAACAAAATCAATCTCTTTTAAGTGTACTTATCAAGAGATAAGAATTGAAAACACAGCGTTTTATTAAAACCTGAAAATGGACCTTTTAATATATAAGACACTACTATAAAGGGTTAGCAAATTATTAATTTTGGAAACGATTTTTTGCTCACGTCTGAATGAAATGCGGCTGGATTCTTTCGAACATGCAAATGACAATATTCTGAAGCGATTACACCAAGAAAATATAACTGACAGCTTTACACTTCAAAGCAAAGGTTATTTCATTTCTATATTGAATTAAATCTGATAAAATATATATAGAAGTGGTAGGTGATGAGAGGAGAATGAGGAGAATGAGAAGAATGGGGAGAATGGAGATATATAAGATATAAAAGAAGAAAGAGAAAGATGGTGAATGAAATATCGACTTTTAGAGGGGGGTGGCAAAAATTGATGAAATGGAAAACGAGGAGCTGTCAAGAAGACAGGGTACTATTTGGAGCAGAATAAGA